>OZ036008.1:13257691-13607691 GCA_964035015.1 Corallium rubrum
CTCAGCTGTTTCGGTGTCCCTGTAAGAGATACAAGTCTCTGAGAGGACTCGGCGTTCTCCTTTTGAGGAATAAGGCGAATCTTTGTCCCGGTTATCTGTGAGATTTTCTCGACATTTTTCCCCTTTTTTCCAATCAAACGTCCACAAAGCGCTTGTGGAAACTCAATCTCCCACGTCTCTTTGTCATCTCCTTCTGCGTCAAATGTTTCGATATCACAGCCTTCTTCTTTTTTTTGTTCACCGAACAAAGATTCTGTTGGGCTGTGAGTGTCACTGCTACTCTTGTCGGAAAGATCCTCCTTTTCGGAGTTCACACTTTCCGGAATACTCCCAGGATTCGGCAACTCTTTTTCATCTTTTAAGCTCTTCGAATCGTCGCAATTGTCAATCACAGTTTCAACTGATTCAAGTGTTTTCTCCCTTTTCACATCATCCATGGGATCGTCGCAGGGTGGTCCCAAATCGTGGTTGTTGTCTTCGTCGTTTTTTTCACGCTGGTCTTGTGCTCGACGTAGGCTCCAGAGCCACAGTGCAGCTAGTGCTAATACTGGCATGGATAAGCCAAAAATTACTATTTTCACACTATTTCTCATAGGTAGCCAAATATTCGCGAAATCTTGAGCTAATGGTTTGGGCTTCAAAAAAAGAAATACAGATCAATAAAAAAATAAGGAATCTTGGAAAAAACCCGACAAAATCTAATAGTGAGCCTAGCACTAGCATATTACGTGACTTTATAGTTTAATATATACATTATGGTTACGTGTAATGATATAGCAATTTCACTTTGTTCTGTTCACAAAGTCATCACGTGCTTAGCAGTCTCTGTACATGACTAATTGTGTACTCGAACAACTCATTGTCCCAGGAATACAACCTTTGTCTGTGCCACAACAAAGGTACAACACAACTATTAAGCAGTCAATACTAGGCATGCCTTTAGTCATTTCGATCATTCGCGTATTTAACCTTCACTCCAACCTTGTCCCCCCGTTTGTGAAGGCTCTTTTACCCTCAAAACTGCGCTTTCCGTCACCAAAAAGTTTGACACAGAAATTGCGTATAATCATTTAATAATCAAAAACTAATTCATATTGTATAATATGACACTATGAAATGGTATATACAGTTTTAAAGTGCCTATCTCGTCTGAAATGTTTACATGTTCCTAATCTTGGGGTTCTCCTGAGCAAAATTGCAATATATTTTGACAGTCTAAAATTTAATCTTCATGGACTTTTTCGCCGTCAAAGTTGATAACTACTTACCGAAAGTGACGTCAAAAAAGGTATAATGTTTTAGAAAGAAAGAGTTTTTACAATAGAATCACACGTCTTTGTCATTATTTCTTGTTGCTGCGAGTCGTAAGGCGAGCAGCTCACTAATCTTGACGAGGTCTGGGCCGAGTTTATATGCGTTCACAAACTCGATTCTTAGGATTTCGTGGGCGATGATCTTCGGTATACGCAATGTCTACCGATCAGCGGCAGGCATTATTAAATTGTGCGCTACGCTACACCACGTTGTCTTTCTTCCTCGAGGACTTTTCGACAACAGCCGTTATTGCTGCAAATCAACAACCTAAAACTGCATAGATTGCCGTTCTTCACTTCAAGCAAGAGTGCTGACGCCATCACTCTTTAATGGCTCGATTTTATACGCGTGACATCCATATTGAGGAAAACGTCGCATGCTTAAGCTCTTTAATTGAAAATGCTTCATTTTACTAAATAGTAAATGGTAGCAACTCGCAGCACTTCACTTTTGATAAAAACTTCTAGTATTTACGTAATAACGAAAAGATTTAAGTGCGAAATAGATGCGTGGTATTGTAACCACAGTTTCTTTAGAAAAACTTACTCCTTTATCAACGTCACTTCCGATAAGTAGATACCAACTTTGACAGCGAAAAACTCCATGAAGATGAAATTTCGGAACGACAAATATATTGAAAACTTTTCGATTAGCACCATCATCATCATTACTCAGAAATTAAATTATAGAAAATATAATGGGACTGCATGAAATGGTAAATACAGAACTATATATTACTGATGGTTTTCCTTTGATGAGTAAAATCGCCTGGCATTCGGCCAGAATAAAGGAGCTGTTTTTGGTTCGCTCAATGAGGAATGGGTTAACGACTTGTTAAGTAAACCGATTGCTGCCAAACACTGCTGCCAAACGTTTTGCGCATGCGCGACGTCCGAGCTCGTCCCAGGCTCGTCCTCAGAAAAAGAGCGGGAAAACACTGAAATATTTGAACTTGTTCAAGACTCCGACACCAACAAGATAAGGTAGGTAATTTGTGCATGGCTTCTTTGTCAATATTGTAACATATTCTGAATTTACTCCTTCGTAATTTTCTTTACCCTTTTTTAAAAACACAAATGAATAGTCGACTTCACACTTCACAGTCACTGTCTGATTCTTCTCACCACGGCTAGTTCCCACTTTTCTTGCAATGTTTATTCCAGCGAATTCACGCATGCGCAAACGTTTGGCAGCCATGTTTTGCTAGGTTTGCTAACGGTTCTAATTAGCGGTTCTCCCTTTTGATAAGTAAAATCATCTGGTGTTAGACAGGCCGCTAACCGTTTGGTTGCCTCAAACGAGGATGTTAACTTTAAAAAATAACAATTAAAGGCCAGTTTGGAACTGAATGGTTTAATCCAGTAGTTTTTTATAACCATTTTCTGCTATTTCTCTTTACTATTTACTAAGAGAAATATAACCCCCTGCAACCATCACCCCTTGGTGGAAAACTGAAAATACCCCCAGTAACTAAATATTGGGTTAGTCCATCAGATATAACATAGCATGACATAAAATGGCCTGCATACAGAACTCAACCTGAATTTCAGGTGGAGTTTACATGCAGGCTAAGGCATACAATATACTTATTTATACAAATTTCCCACAGAAATATTACCCCATGCCACCCTAACCCCCTGGTAAAAATTGAAATCCTCCCACCCCCAGTTGGATTAGTCCACGACAGATGAAATACAATACCAATGACACAAGACATATACATGTAATATTACTTAACATCTGACTGGTTATGCATCAACAGTTAATTTCTTGTGACTGCATAATGATCGATATTAAAATTATTAAATCAATACATCTTTTTCTTTACTGAACTAATCAATTCTAATAACATTCTAAACAAATAAAGTCTAAAAAGTAATAAAGTCTACAATGTTGCAAAATCTTTAAAGCATCTGTTGTTTTATTCAAGTTTAGTGTCCTGCTGATTCCACACATGCAATTTTCTCCCTTTCCCAAATTGAAGGTAAATTACATCATGCAATATTAAATAATGCATCATCAAGTACTCATACAGGTCACAGCTCCCACTTAACAACATATTCCCCTATCAGTATAAAAGATCATCGCACGCCCTCTGCTCCATGTACACATCAGTGGCATAGCCAGCGTCTTGGCTTTGGGGGGGGGGGGGGGGGGCTCGAGCTTCTAGGGGGGTCCAGGGGTATGCTCCCCCAGAAAATCTTGGATTTCTAATGGTCTCTGAAACACTATTTCCTGCATTTTGAGGCAAATATTTAAGAGTAATTTGAAAGCCATATATTATATAATTTCTTTGTTATCAAACCAGAACATAGAATTATACACAACAGAATATCTTTAGATTATTTATAAACAAGTTGGAAATGTAGAAACAAGTTGGAGGCATTTATATTAGACCCTTAGTATTGTAATTTATAGCATATATGCATGCCTGTTAGTAGTACTAGTCTACTCACTTGGTCTTAAAACAACTGTACCTCCCCCCCTGCATGTTTCTCCACTGATTTAAACTTTTCACAAGAATGGTCTTGGAGACCATTGGGGGGGGGGGGAATCACCCCCCACCCCCCTTGGCTATGCCACTTGGACACATCATTGCAATTACTGTCAGTATATATCACAAACTAGACTAATTTGCTTCGGGTCCAGTTGTTGCAATTTGTAATTATAATATTGGTAGAAAAGTAATAAGTTATAACCAGCCTGACAAGCTATTGAAAGCTATTATTAATATAATATCCTTATTTTCTGGGAGTTAAGTTATAATTGATTTCCAAAGCTAGTGGTTAAAATCCAATCCAACATTTAGAACTAACACAAAATCAGTGGTGTGTAAGTATAAAATAAAACTCATACTTAAAATTTATCAAATAATTCCTCAAAAGGGACTGCATGCAATTTAGCCATCAGGTATTATTGATAAAACAGAGATAAAATTGTCTGATTTCCATACAGAATCTAATCATTGAGATCTTGAGCAATATAATTTAAATATTCACACATGAGAGTGGGGGATAGTTCCTGCACTGTCAGCGACATATAGCAGGTGGGGGGTAGGAGGGGAGAAGTAGCAGCCTGACCATCCCCTAGATGGCTATCTGATACAGCTACAAATTGCAGTCCAATACTTGATTATCATAAGGATAATCCAGGGAGGTAGGGGGTACTAGACAAATTCTCTTCTGTGGGTCAGCCTGAATATATATATACACTATGTGATTCAGTCTGTGAAACTCACACAATATAGCTTGAAACTCCTACTAAGCTTCTCAGAGCTGAGAAGTAGATTCTAATTGGTCCAAAGCACATGTGATTCATAACGGTTTATTTGATTGGATTATTTGATCTCATGAGAATTGCCAGACAACCAATTATAATTGGTGAAAGAAAGCTAGCCCTTTTAGCTAATCTACTTCTCGGACCTGAAAAGCTCTGTGGGGGGTCCAACAAATCATGGAATTTTCACAGCCAGGGTGTACAATATACATATTCAGGATGGGGGTGGGAGGGTTGTTTTCTGGAACTATCCATAGATAGCTAGTCTACATCTAAAAAAATTGTGAGGAACTTTCTTGGCAATACATCAATAATCCAAGATCTGGTGATTGACAGCTCATACGAAAATGTGCTATAGAATATTCTATGGAATATTCAAATTCCAATAGAATATTCTATAGGGATACATGATCAAATAAAACAACCTTAAGTTGCTGGCACATTTTGCCTACCCCAACACTCCACTTAATCACCATATGTTCTATGTATACATACAGTATATAAAATATATTTTACAGCTGGAAAGATAATAAATGTAAATGTGTAATATATGTGTATATCAGTCTCTTAGTCAGCTAGACTACCATAGATATAGTCTTTGGCTCTTAACTGACAATAAAGAGCTTGTCGTTAATAACTTCTTGATCTGATTGCTGCATATTAGTATTAGAGTATTACGGCCATAAAGTATGAATATCTTAGTCTTACATAACCCAAATCTGCATATATAATAAAATATTATAACTGTAGTTTTAACAACTTAATTCATTTAAAACACACAAAAGCACTTTGACAACTCAAATTCAAAGAATTTCAAAAATAATAATAATGTAGAACTCTCATATTTATGGGCTCATAAACTTCACATAGTGTACTAGGGTGTAATTTCATTAGACTGTATACCAGCTGGCTTCTTTAACAGATCATATTTAAATAATATTATCCACTCTTATAAGTTCACACCCAAATTATCATTTTTAATCAGACAAAATACTATGTTGGGTCCAACCTTGAAAAATTCTTCTTTGTCTTATAAATTATAAAAATAAATATAAACTTTCCTTAAAGTAAATGACATCCATGACTTATAAAAAGTTGCTTTTGAAAGTCTACAGCAGTTTAAATAGTTTGGGGGCTTGGGGTGCAGCTGCTGTCTGGGCTTAATTTATATGTAATTTCAACCAAATTCAAACCCTCATTAATGTTTTTTCTATAAGTTGCAGACATCCTTAGTTAGATAATCCAAAGTGTCTAAGCTATGATAGTATAGATTATTTCATATAAAAGTTTCTGACTATTTTGCCAAGCACACCCATCACAGGGTATACCACTACCAGTGCGAGACATACCTCTTATATTAAACTATTCAATGGTAAGTGTGAAACTCCCTGTTTAAAGTAGTCTGAAGCAATTGACAAAGAAGGAATACATTTGTATATGTAAATTATCAAGAGATAAGAATATAATATTAATATCAAGCCCACAGTCAGCTTAAACATCCGAGTATTCACCCTAGATGCCTAAGGGAGATGCTCTATACAAGGCCTCAAACCTATACCTATAAGAATTTGGTTTAGTATTAAAATAACTACATAACCTTTGTTTATAAAACTTATGCAGAGACTACAATTTATTTGGGGAATTTAGTAAAGCTGTATACATGTATAATACCTCCCACACAAAATATGTGGGTGTCAAGTCTTAGTTAATGAATTCAGCAGTGACGTTTAACGCAATATAGCAAAGCATTATCAAATAAAATCTCAAAATAGATCAAAAAGACGAAAATAGTCATGGGTAGAACCTTTAAGATTTCTTCTCTTCTTTTTTCTCTCTCTGATTCCAAAATTTTTTCAAGTCAGCCAATGGGACATACAAATAAAAAAAAACCTTTAAAAATTCTCGATATATATTTTGTCGTTTATTACATCTCTCACCCACTCTTCGGGGCATAATTGCACGAAAATGGAATATTTAGTAGCCTGGCGGAAAACGTTTAGTTTAACTTGAAAAAGTTGGACAAAATTTAAAAGAAATGACTTTGAAATCGAGAACACAATAAACCTATTGTAGTGGATTTCCCCTGACCTGATTCTCCAAATTTCTAGGCACAATTTCTCCGTGTTCGTAGGAGTAATGTTCGGGGTAAAAAAAGGTTATTTTATAAAAGCGACAACTAAAAATACCAGATTATTCTGGCCACAAAAAATCAATAATAGACCCATGCGAAACCTGAAATTTTAATAGTACAACACTTCGGTTTCTTGTACATACTTTCACCGAAAAAAAACGTCCCGAGGAGTGTGCGAGAAGTTTAAAAGAAAACAGAGCAGTTTGAAATACCTTGATCGCCTCAAAATTCGCCATATGCGACGAGGAAGAAGGAACTAGAAAATAGAACACTTTTCAGGAACTTTCTCAAACTCAAATTCGACCTTCGGCTCGATGAAACACCTTCGTTAAGTCGTCGGTTGCCGAAGCTCGGAACGCCGAAACCGAGACGAAACCCACCCGAAAATTCTTCGACACTCTCTCAGAAAACGGGAAGTCTGTCGTTGATGATCTGTTGGGGTTCCTTCCTTATTTCCTCGTGTGAAACGCGACGTAGTTTATTGTTTATTAATAGAAATGTTGTTGCCGTTTATAGTTTCTGTTTGCATCTGTGACTATAAATTCAAAAACACATAACTTTGGCATAGGGGCATACCTAACTTAATAATAAAGGCTCTATTTTAGAAACTCGAAATTAAAGAATTTTAACAAAAGGTGTCCTCATGCGGAAAATTACGGTTAAGGCTTATTCGGTAGTTGTTGAGGATGGGATTCGTTCGGTTTGGTCTAAAGAGGGGGGGCTTTCCCTTACCTTAATAAATCAACTCACGGCTATGGCGTCAGTCTTCGACTCCGGACATTCCCGAAGTTCACACGATGTTGAAGTTCAATTCATTGGCGCTCGCTGAATCTGAACTGCTCTGACCATTTTTCCCGATCTGATCATCTCGCCACGTGTAGAGCGCTTGGAAGTGAGGAGCAACTTGTTTAATTCACATTTATTATTTCGGTTCAACCCTAGAACGCCTTCGCTGCTTAATCGAAAGCAGTCGCCCACGCCACTTCGTCAATAGTCGTCAAATCATCGGCCTTTAATACGTGACAATGGCAAGCTAGCACGAAAGATGAACGAATGCTCGCATTTCCGCCGTTACAATCATTTCGCTGCAATTTTTACCACTCCTCATTGCACCCACCCTCTTTGTCTCAACTCATGACGCAGATATATTACAAAAATACTAAAATACTTTGTGAATTTTTTGTCGGTTTTAGATTACTTTTCAGCGTGGCTGTTGGGAGGTTCGAATTGAAGTTCGAATGTTCGTCCCAGGGAAAGGCGCGAGAAATTTCTTGGGAGGTCTGGGGGCATGCCGAAATGGCAGTTCCTGCATTTTGGGAGAAGATTTTACACAATTCTGAAAGTTTGAAAAGTCATGAAATACTAAAAAAAAATAACCGTTGACGCTATTAAACGTGGCCCGGGCCCCGGGGCATAAACAAGCACATTTCATATTATTAGTCACTAGCGTCAGAAAAGCGACCAATGGCGTAGCCAGGGGGGGGAGCTGTGGGAGCCGCGGCTCCCCCCCCCCCTTTAGATATAAAACAACAGACATGTAACTACAAAACTGATGCAATATGAATTATGTTAGGAAATAAACTGTAAACAGTGTATTCAATCTACTGAGTGTATGCATTTTGAGTATCTATGTGACGTTTGCATGTTTTGAGTATTTTATATTAAATATATGCCGTTTTTTAACCTTTAGGGTCTGTAAAATCTTCCTCCAAAAGCCAGGAAATGGCGTTTCAGCGACTCTCGATTTCAAAATTTCCTGCCCCCTGACCCCCCTAAAAATTTATTCTGATTTGGGCTCCCCCCCCCTTTCAAAGTCCTGGCTACGCCCCTGAGAGCGACTGAGACAGCTTGATCCGCACGTTGTAACCAATAAACTACTGTAATTGTAAAGGCATTGTATCCAGTAAGTTACTGGAAATTGTTTAATAAAGAGGTTTTTAATGAAACCCTTCCCCCCCCGAACCCTAATCTCAAAAATGTGAATTTCCCGGGGGAACCCTAACCCTAACTTGAAAAGTGTCGGGGGGGTTTCCTTAAGCCGCCTCCTCCCCGTCGAACCCCCCTAATAGTGTTTTTAATTTATGGTCAACAGTTCTTGACAAAGATTGTGGGATGCGCAGTGAGTTTTAATCCGTTAATTCGCGCATCTTACAATTAAACAATTTCCAGTAACTTACTGCATACAATGCCTTTACAATTACAGTAGTTTATTGGTTACAACGTGAGCAACGGGTGACTGCTGAGATCCAGTCAATAACCGCTGGGTAAATCACCTGTGCATCTGAGTACGAGTGTTCAAAACAAAATGTCATCATGCAAAGGGGGGGGGGGGCTCTGGCTACGTCCCTGGCTCGTCCGCCACTTTTAGGGAAAATTTACGATCGACCAGACTTTAATTGCGACAATTTCTTTAGGAAAATATGCGATTGTTTAATCATTCTGCAATTTCAAATAACCAACTGCAGAGTCAATGTGACAAAAAATGGCGAAAGCTGAACTTCGAAATATCGAACATTCGAACTCCAAATCGAACTTCAACATCTAATTTTGGAAACGTAATTGGAAACTTGCATGACAAGAACTTTCGAACCAAGGTATCTCTTACATTTTTATAATTTTTTGGGACGATGTAGTTTTCGAATTTCGAGGAGAAATCAAACTAGCTGTTTTCCAATGATACGTGTTTAGTGAGCTTAAATCATGAAGTTTTGTAAAAAAAAAACAAAAAAAAAATGAAGCGTCGAATGAATCTAGCTCCGAGAATCGGTAGAGTTTATTTCACGGAGGAAAGGGGGAAAACTGGAGATCCCGGAGAAATATTCTCGAGGCATAAGAGAGAGCCAATGACTCCACTCAAGTGAGTCTAAAATGGTCACTCATCGGAATATTGGCCCGGCTTAGACCACTCCGCTGGAAGAGGCAAAGACAAGGGCGTTGGAGATCAATTTCGTACCCAGAAACCAGCAGAACCGCGCAAGAAATGCGGATCAGTAACTGTCGTGAATAATATTGTGGCCAAAATTACTCGAATATGATTGGCTAATGAAGAAGGCATTTTTTTGTAATTCAGGATAAAATTACTTGCACTTGATTGAATTTGAATTTGAATTTATTAGCTTCGCCAATACATGACTTGACAATAACAGATTACCATTACAATAACGGAGCAATAATTACAATGACGCAATTACTTAACAAATTACAATAACAGAAACAAGGAGGGCGGACTTTCGTGGTCAGCAGTTCTTGCATGTGATTGGTCGCTTGGTTACTTAGCAACAGTGAACCTCAGAGCTCAGGACTGGAAATAGCCTTTCAGATAATTAGGATCACTGATTTTTTTCCAACAAATCCGCAAGGGTTTTCAGTCTGAAAATGCTGTTTTGTTGACAACTATTGAAGGAGTGTAAAGTATTAGTGAAAATGAATACACTAGAAAATTGACGAACTTTTGCCTGTGTTTACAAAAAGAAAGCTACGGGCACGGCGATAGAGCGAGGGAAATTTGGAATGTTGCCGCGCACCGACCGTGATAAGGTACATGTCATGTACTTTGACATTTTCTGGACGCGTAACATAGTTCTTGAATAATTTTGCCCGCTATATTATTAACACCTAATCGCATGAGTTCTTGTGAAATTTTATATTATAAACCCAGACTTATCAGTAAACTACTTCGGCCAGGCTGCACGCATGTGTGTTACACAAGTACTTGCAAACAACCTCAGTGTATTAATTAAGTACTGTAATCAATCGCGATCTGTCATTTGAGTTCTAGTGGCTCAATAGTTAGAACATCTGGCTATTATTCGGAAGTTTGTGAGTTCGAGTCCCGTCTGGAAGTCAACGTTCTTTGAGTTTAACACCTTACGCCAGCTTTTACAGCAACAACTATAGCAATGCTGTACAAGATCCAAGCTGAAAATGGTTTCTTATGCTCGTGAACAAGTATTTAATTTAGAACTAAAGAAATACCAAATGGTTTTCCGTGTTTGGATACTCTGATCCAATTGCGAAATTGCGAAATTGCGAAACTGGAGAGAAGCGAAACAAAACACGAGCCGTAGGCGAGTGTTTTTAGCTTTTCGAAAGTCGAGCTATTTCCCAAGTGTTTGGATAAGAGTCTCCAAACACAGAAAAGACCATTTGGTATTTCTTTTATAACATAATCACAGGTGAGTATGATATTACTGTCCAACATTTTCAAAAAATCGTTTTGGCGGGAATTTTCCGTGTTTGGATACTCTGATCCAAACACGGCAATTGACCAATCAGGGCTCGCGTAGTATACATGTTATTTTATAAAGGCTTATCAGAAATAGTAAATAGCATGCGTGTTCTATCATTACAACTTCTCTCGGTTCGAACAATATATTTCTGTGTTCCTTCTGACATTATAAAGGCGTTTTCTGCCTAACATATCCATCTCTACGTGGGCAATCCTGAAAGACCGGAGCATATGCTTACGCGTTTTGTATTAATGATTTCCTATTTTTCTTCTAGTCACGTTTTTAGGACCTGCAGCAGTTAGACAGTTAAAAAAAAGAAAAATCACTATTCAAGCTTGTTATCATTGCTGTGTACTATTCCCAACTTGCGTTTACCGCCTCTTTTCAGTGCCTCACGTACGTTTCATACAAGTAAGTCGCTCTTGTTTACAGGTTTTGTTGGACGTTGAGTGGTCACAAAGTCAAAGAGGTTCAGAGAATAAGTATAAGTTAGTTACCGAGAAGGAGGTAACGAATTAGTACGGTTCCGCCTGTTTACACGAAAGAAAAATTTGGAACCGGTCTCGAATTAGTAGCCTATTAGTGTATTCATGATACAGACGATATTTGTCGTTATTTAACAAAAAAATATAGTATTCTAGACGTAGTTTTAAAGCGATATAGTAGGTCATTTAATATGCAAGGTAACTAACCTATATATTAACCGCGGCACATCAAAGATAATTTATGCAGGAATAAATTAATATAGTATTGCTTTCCGTGCACCGCTACGTTTTGGCGGGAAAATTTCTGACTTGATTTTGAATGGAAATAACAAGCGATTATATAGGCATGATGTTTGTTGGGAACTTCAAACATTAATACGCCCAAGTGCTTCTTTCGTCTTCAAAGCTGTTTATTATTAATGAGACAAGTAAATCATCTGAACAGTATGGGTATACTCCTGTTATAGCGAACAAGTTGAAAGGCCACTATAAATAGACCTTTTCACCAATAGCGGCGCCATCTTGAATTCGCAATGCATTGTGGTCTATCCAGGGTAACAAGCTCTTGCGTAGTGTTGAGACACAAAGCGGTAATTTTTTCTTTATAAATACTTTCGTGGCAACAATATCTAAATATAAGAATTGTCATATTGGGAAAAGCAACAATTCTCGGACGTGTAAGGATAGATTCATGACAAATGTATCCTTATACGTACGAGAATTATTGCTTTTACCAATATGACAACGACCATATCTAGACATTGTTGCCATGAAAGTGTTTATCAAGAAAAATTGTAAAGTCCCTTTATTTGAGTAATTGGGGCGATGTTATGGAGACCAGGCTTTATAATAAAATAATGATAAACACGGCTTCAGAAATGAACGTATGTCACAGGAAGTGTTTTGGTCATGTTTTCTCTTTACTGTTTGTTGCTTGAACCGCTTTACATTTATTTTAAATATTCCAAGGCCTCCACATAGTCTTCAAGTGTTGTCACAGACTAGTTAGTAGTTTGTTCGCTTTGTTTTTGGCGAGTGTTTTCCTTCTTTCTTTTCGAAAATGTTTTCCCGCACCGTTTTCTGCGCGGCTCTATCGCGACAAGAACCAATCAGAAAACGTTGTTGGCTTAATATGTTTTTTCGTATGTTTTTGCTGTTCAAGCTGTCGTAAGTTAAACTCAGAGAAAAACTCTGAGCTCCAGACGGGACTCGAACACACAACCTTCCGAATGCCAGACTGACCACAAAACAAAGATGGCGGATCATACGCAACCACGCAACATGATAATATTCGTAGATAAATTTTTTTTAAATTTATTTAATTTTAAAATTTATTTAATTTTTTTAAAAACAACCTTTTATGATTGTATTTTAAAGAACACATAAAATAATTAAAAAATGAATTAACCCACGTTTATGTACCGGTAATCTGAGCTATGACGTCGCAAGTCGTGCATATACGAAAGTGCATACGAAAGGGGAAGAATCAGCGATTACAGAAAACTGGGATTTTCTGCGTCACCTAATCTCAACAAAAATTCAGTTTAATTAACGACGTAGTCATTAACCGTTTCCCCCGATCATTTGGGCGATGTTACTACGTTAATAGCGAAGCGCGGTAATGACGTCAAATTCATGTTTGTCTGAGTTTATAGTTTCTTCTTGCATTTCCAAAAAAAGAAAATGGCTCATTAAAAATCCCTCGAGATTCAATTTTGGTTTGTTTGTCTGAGTTTTGGTCTATAATTAGGATTACCGCGCTTCGCTATTAGTGGGTACTTTAAGATCTACGAGACTTACGACGTCAACTCAACGACGACATCCTTAAGACAAAAGAATTCTTTTTGCAAAACAAAGAGAATGAATAATTTTAGACCCAAGGGGAATCTGAATACCGTCCTCGTTCTTTATACAACGCCACTTGGAGTATTTCAAATCTTCACTGGACGAAGTCACCGGCCAAAAGATGAGAACTGTTGCTTGAGATTGACTTCAATACAGACACCACAATCATTTTAGCAATACTGGTGGCGTTTTGCAAGTCATTAAACTAGCTTCAAATATCAAATATAATAGTCAGTTAACCGTGACTTCTTTAAATTGTAAAACTTATCTTGCGTTTTAACCGCCGTCGTTCGTCCTCGTTACTAATAACCGCTGGCAGCAGTACCAGATTTTGAACAAGGAATATTGTCAGGGATAGACTTGTGTCGTACACACGTGAGCAAAGAAAACTTGCTAGAAAAAACGCGGTTGGACATATGCGGGGTTGCACTCAGATTTGAGCTTGAAGGCTGACGTTCCAAGCAGCCGTTACGTAATCGATAACGGTTATCTGGTATTTTCATTATTTACTTTCAAAAACTTTTTTAATTGATCGATTAGAATCTCTGCACGTCAAACACGTCACACTCGACTAAAATAACATTAGCGCGTCACACTGGACTACTAGAATAACGCGTGGACTGTGGACAGTGGACTGTGGAGTGTGGACTATAGAATACTAGAAAAACGTTGACTAGAATCAGCTAACTGTACAATAGACTCCTTAGAGCATTTAGAGTATGGAATAAGTTAACGTGGACTACAAACTATAGAATAAGTCAATAAAGCCTGGTTCAGACGTAGACTATATGGAGTAAGTTAATAACGTCGTACGTTATTAGTTTTTTTCATCTTGAGTTCCCAGGCGTATAAATATTGAAAACAACCTCGGTCTACCATCTGAGTTCCAGTGGTTCAATGGTGAGAGCCTCCGGCTGGCATTCGGAAGGTTGCTGGTTCGAGTCCCGTCTGGAGCTCAGAGTTTTTCTCTGAGTTTAACTTACGATAGCTTGTATAACGTTGCCTAGAATCACACTACTAGAATAACGCGTGGGCTAGAATACTACTATAGAATAAGTTTATAATGTTGACTAGAATACTAGAAGACTGACGTGGACTAGAATAACACTGGACTTCACTAGACTTACTACCACACCACACCACACCACACCACACCACACCACACCACACCACACACCACACCACACCACACTACTGGCTGTTACATGATATACAATTATCATGTATACTATAATATCGTAATATAGTTTACGTTATTCTAATTTACCTATGGGAAATAATTTGTAGTTGCATGATTTAGCAAATACTCCGGATCCAATACGTAAAGCATGATTTAGCAAATTCCAATACGTAAAGGATATAGATTTAGAAATCACAAGTTACGTAAACGGACATGAGTTGGCGGAGATGTTGTAATCGGTGGTTTGATAAGAGACTTTAAAACTACTGACTCATTCTACGTAGAGAAAATTAGTCATAGTTTCACAATATCTTCCTCTGCAAAATTTTTATTATTACAGGGAAACAATTTATAATTTTTTATATTTTTGAATATCTGACATCCTGATTTTTCGTTAGGTAACAAATAAATAAAAACCTAACTCAGACTATAGTTTGAGTAATAAAATGTAGATTCTTGAAGTGGTTCTCTGATGAAACTATTGTTGGCAATGTTTTTGCATAATTCTAAACATGTTATGGTAATTAATTCTTTGAAAGTTTTCATGGCGATAAAGTAATATAAATAACTTTTGTGGAAAATATTTCTTTGCTAAGCTTTCGGCCTGTTGACTCAGGCCTTCATCAGAGCAATGACAACAAGTTGTTGGCTCACGTCATTTATAAACTAAGCAACTGATCAATTAAATCACGTAAAAATACAATGGCGTATCACGTTAATTTTATTAATTAGAAAACAAAATCAAGAATGTTCTCCAAACAGGGCACACCACGTGCTGTTTAATGGCAGCAAAGAAATATTTTACATGGTGTTTCCACAAAACTTATTTATATATGTTATGGTAGTAATCATGTAAAGTTTCATTTCCGAAAATTCGATGAAGAAAAGGTGATATTTTAAAGATATTATAGTACTTGGTAATAGTTCAAAGTTTCATTTCGAAATTCTCAAAAACATAGTTGTATTTTACGTGCGAAATTTGTATTTTGGAGCGCCGCCATTAAAGTGGCCGAGCTTGAGAAGAATGAGTCGAAGAAGCTTATGACGCCATAGTCTCAATAACAACAATGACCCTTTGGTTGACAACAACAATGATCTTTTGTTTTTGTTGAGTCTATGACGTCATAAGTTCTCCTCAACTCATTCTTCTCAAACACGGCCAATTTAATGGCGGCGCTCCAAAATACAAACTTCGCACGTAAAATACAACTTTGTTTTTGAGAATTTCGAAATGAAACTTTGAACTATTACCAAGTATTGTTATATGGCTGGGTTTGATTTCCGGTCCGTACGCAAAACGACGCACGCTGATTGGTTCCTGAGAGGTCGGGATTTTACGATATTGACCGACCGGTCAATACGCTTTTTTCTCGGCCCTGTAAGTTTTGGCGGGAACATTTCTGAGTTCATTTGAATACAAATAAAAGAGAAATAGGTATCTTTATTCAAATATTCTGAACAATAAAATGTGTTGGAACATCACTGCTGGTTTTCTTTAAAGCTGTTTATCTAAAAAAGTAAAAACACGACAAATAAAAGTCGAACTGGTGTAACTAAGAAGGCCAAGAAACAACACGAAAAAGTCAACAGGTAAGGTAAACAGCATAGTCCGAAGACGAAAACAACGCTGGAAGCTTAAAAATAAAATGAACCAATAGCCATATAATAAATTCCTTATTAACCTCGTTTGCTCGGTCGGTTTTATCGCACAAACCTGGCTCCTTCGTCGCTCGGTCTGTACGAAAACCTCAGGCAAATACTTTCCGGTACAGACCTCGCACTCGGTTAACAAGTCTTTACTATAATATCTTTAGGATTAGGCAGAAACAGTACCAACAATATTTTCATCAGAAAAGCACTTTAACAGTGCGTGTTTACTGTAATTGCGTCATACGCCATTTCCATCACGTGAGAGAATCTAACATGCTCGACGACATAGAGATCATATAAATACTAGAGGGGGCATCCAATCTTAATTTCAGCCAACCACGTGTAACCAATTGAACGCCGCCATCTTGGATTTTTTTGGAGGCAAACATTAGGCGCGTTGGTTGGCAAAGGACTGGGTCTAGTACATTTGCCAACCAATTGACTGAAATATCATAGGTAATGGCGGCTGCCATTGTGGTTACTAAATTTTCCCGCCAATGCCCCCTCTAGTATTTATATGATCTCTATGCTCGACGACCCATCTGCTCGCAGGCTAGCCCGCGGCCTAGCTGCTCTGCTTCTCTTCTCTCAACTCAAACACCCTCCCCTAGCCTGCGACGCAGACGACTAAACCCCGAGTTTAGTCGTCTGCGGCGCAGGCTACCCCCCCCCCCCCCCCCGACAGTCTGTTTACAGGCTAGCCGCGGGCATTAAAAGGGTTCGAATGACTGGAAAACTGTTCTATTGTGTTTTTACAACAGAGCGTGGAGCAGCCTGACGCTTCTCTTCCTGCAGTCGCTTGTCGTAAGCCTGGGCCATAGAGTTGATAATTGAAAGGAGAAAATAAGCAACCATGAGTAAGACCACTTTCTCAAAAATCCACGCCAGTGCGCTAGGTTTCTGGAATGAGAAACAAAAAAGCGAGAATCACTACCAGGTCAGTCACTATTTTTTATCTACCACCGATCTCTATATAACTGCACTGCAGTTCCTCAAAAACCAACGAGTAAGGAGGTGTTTAAATTACATGGAGGCGAGCCAGCCCAGGTACCCGGGCTAGCCCGCTTTGCCGAGATCGTACTTGTGCTATTATTTCTTGTTAATTTTCATCTTGTGTTTATATGAGAGCCGAGCCAGTCCACCTAGCCGAGATGTCGCTTTGTGAGACCAAGATCTCGCTTTGTGAGACCGAGATCTCGCTTTGTGAGACCGAGATCTCGCTTTGTGAGACCGAGATCTCGCTTTGTGAGGCCGAGATGTCGCTTTGTGAGACCGAGATCTCGCTTAGTGAGCCCGAGATCTCGCTTAGTGAGACCGACATCTCGCTTTGTGAGGCCGAGATCTCGCTTTGTGAGACCGAGATCTCGCTTTGTAAGACCGAGATCTCGCTTTCTGAGAGACCGAGATCTCGCTTTGTGAGACCGAGATCTCGCTTTGAGAGACCGAGATCTCCCTTTGTGAGACTGAGATCTCGCTTTGTGACACCGAGATCACGCTTTGTGAGACTGAGATCTCGCTTTGAGAGACCGAGATCTCGCTTTGAGAGACCGAGATCTCCCTTTGTGAGACTGAGATCTCGCTTTGTGAGACCGAGATCACGCTTTGTGAGACCGAGATCACGCTTTGTGAGACCGAGATCTCGCTTTGAGAGACCGAGATCTCCCTTTGTGAGACTGAGATCTCGCTTTGTAAGACCGAGATCTCGCTTTGTGAGAGACCGAGATCTCGCTTTGTGAGACCGAGACCTCGCTTTGTGACACCGAGATCTCGCTTTGTGAGACCAAGATCTCGCTTAGTGAGACCGAGATCTCGCTTAGTGAGACCGAGATCTCGCTTAGTGAGACCGAGATCTCGCTTTGTGAGACCGAGATCTCGCTTTGTGAGACCGAGATCTCGCTTTGTGAGACCGAGATCTCCCTTTGTGAGACCGAGATCTCGCTTTGTGAGACCGAGATCTCGCTTTGTGAGACCGAGATCTCCCTTTGTGAGACCGAGATCTCGCTTTGTGAGACCGAGATCTCGCTTAGTGAGACCGAGATCTCGCTTAGTGAGACCGAGATCTCCCTTTGTGAGACGGAGATCTCGCTTTGTGAGACCGAGATCTCGCTTTGTGAGACCGAGATCTCGCTTTGTGAGACCGAGATCTCGCTTAGTGAGACCGAGATCTCGCTTTGTGAGACCGAGATCTCGCTTTGTGAGGCCGAGATCTCGCTTTGTGAGACCGAGATCTCGCTTTGTGAGACCGAGATCTCGGTTACGCGGGCTGGGTTTTTTCCATGTAAACATGATTGACAGGTCTGGCTCACCTACCCGGGCTGGCACTAAAAGCTTCGTACACGCGACAAAATTTGTTTTTATCAGCTTTTTTCGACGTATTAACAATTCACAAGTTCTGCTTGTTCATGTACAGTTCATATTTAAAACAATGAGACTTCGTGTCTTACCAGAACGGATAAATTACACAATTAGCACAACAAGCAAGCCAGCCAGGCTAGGCGAGCTAGCCCTTCTCATGTAAACACAATAGGGAGGAAAACCGGAGAACCCGGTGAAAAACCCTCGGAGCACAGGAGAGACCAAACTCTACTCACATGAACACCGCTGCCAAACGTTTGCGCATGCGTGAATTCGCTGAGTAAACATTGCAAGAGAAGTGGGAACTAGCCGTGGCGACAACAACCAGACAGTGAAGACTAAGTAAGACTCGACTATTCATTTGTGTTTTAAAAAAGGGTAAAGAAAATTACGAAGGGATAAATTCAGAATATGTTACAATATTGACAAAGAAGCCATGCACAAATTACCTACCCTATCATTTTGGTAGTATGCTTATAATTTTAACTTTTGTGTCGGATTCTTGGACAAGTCCAAATATTTCAGTGTTTTCCCGCTCTTTTTCTGAGGACGAGCCTGGGACGAGCTCGGACGTCGCGCATGCGCAAAACGTTTGTCAGCGGTGTTACTCACATGAGTAACGGGGTTGTTCCCAGACCGTCACCCATCCAAGTACTAACCCCGTCTAACTGGGTGAGAGGCAGCGCCCTAACAGCACACGCCATCCGTGCTCCCCTAGTTTGTTTATGTACTGCCGAAACATAGAACGTAGATGTCGCACGTTTCGAGCAATTTGAGCCAAGGCCCTTTAATATAAAGTCAAAATGTTAGACATTACGTTTCATGTTTCGCCCTAAATATTAAACGTGGTGTTTCCACAAAATTTATCTTGAATACTATCTTTTTGTTAAATAACGATTTTGTTAATCACCTACATTATGAATGAAAGTAGATTACTGTAGTTACCTCGAAGTCAGTAACTAAGCTCACTAACCAGCTTAGTTACCTCCATCTTCGTAACTACTAACCAATAGGCGAGTTTCGGGGTGTTGCGCACGCATCGTTTTGCAAAGGAATTGGCGGGCTCTTGGCGGGCTCCCCACAAAGTAAGCAATGGCAAACAGACTCGCTATCGAGCCAACAACAGCAGAATAACAGTGTTAAATATCCAGAAACTGTATCTATACTTTGTTTATCTTCAACAGCATGTTTACTTTGAGTGGAGCTTGCCAGTTTTTTGAAAAACGATGCGCGCGCAACACCCTGAAACTCGCCTATTGGTGGGTTGCAATCAATCCTCTGAGATTTTGAAGACAAAGACACAGCGGTCATGTAGCAATACTTATTAGATGCGTACGTTGATTGGCTGCTGAGAAGGGCATTGCGCCTTTTTTAATGACCTGCAACTTTTGGCGGGAAAATTTCTGAGTTGACTTGAATGATAGCCTAGTCATTTACCTTAACTAACGTTTCGCCAGGTTTACGATGCAAACTATTTCTTTGGGCAGCCAAAGCTTTCTTGAATGGTGACTGAATATATGGACCAATAACTGGAATATCACTGAAAAGTGAAAACAAAACTAAACTTTAGGATCTGTTTACAAGGAGGTAGGGTTACCCATGGATAGTAAAAAGACTGGATAGGAAACTAGCTGACGTCAGCAGTCTAAACCTAGTTGCAAATTGTGACGTCACATGGAAACAAGGTCTACTTCGCTTTATAGGAACGAGAGACCGAAAACAAGACTGCTTTATACATCTTCTGATAAATCTGTTATTGCCTATGTTGCTGAATGTCTGTAGAAAAACCAAAGACAAGCTACAACGGTTTGCGCAGCTAATGAAATGCCAACGACTAGTAAAGTGCGAGAAAACTGTGTAAGGTTAGGGAACATTTATGTAAGGTTAGGGAAATTTGCAACTAGGTTTCAACAGCTCTCGAGCAAAGAAAAATGCTTTTCAGCCAATCAGCGGCCTGGAGACACCTCACGTGACTTTAGTTTCCTATCCAGTCTTTTTACTATCCATGGGTTACCCTAGCGGGTTTACAAGCAAAATTTCACACCCTGCTGCCCAGGTAAACTTTATCAGACGTGGTTACCAATAATCAGCGCAAGAAGCCTGGAGCTACATGTAGGAAAAAGTTGTCCCGGATGCGTTTACAAGGACAAAACATAACCCGGCTACTAGGGTAACCCCAGTGGCAGAGTTGGACTGGCCCTATGTGCCATTGTGCCAATGGCACATGCGCCCCCTTAGGATGCCGTTACTGCGCCCCTTTCCCGTTGTATAATATTATATTTGATATGTAGTGCAATTCCTATTTAAAAACCCGATTTTGGATTTATAGTCGTTTTACGTTTTAATCAGTATGGTACAGCTAATAGTATATTACGATTAAATAATATTTTAGTACGCTTCACGCAGCTGACAGCCTGACATGAAGTAGTCACCTAATTAATGGTACACACAATGCGAGTTGATTTGTCCATGTATGATGACATGTCCTCATGATGTATGCCTTGCATGTTATGGTGTATTCCTATATAAAATGAGTATATTTGAATATTTTGTTTGGTATTTTATATCCTTTAAAACTCTTTCAAAGCCCCCTCAAAATGCAGGAAATGCTATTTCACAGACTCTAAAATCAAAATTTTCCGGTGTAGTAAGTATTGCCTGTTTTGCCCCTTGTTAAATATTCTTAAAGAAACCCTGACGGCGCCCCTCTCCCTAATGCCACCGCCCCTAATCCAGTCCGACTGCCTAGTGACGACAAACAAAAACAACAAGAAATGTTGTATGTTGGCCAAACACGCCGACATATTCACACACGTATCTCAGAGCATATGGGTATCTCGCCTTTGACTGGAAAGGATCGCTCTGTATCAACTATGTCAAGTATACTTGCACATAAACATCTCCTCAAACACACTGTCTCCTCCTCTGACTTTAAAATACTTTCATCTGGCATTTCTAAATATGATCTACTTATACGTGAAAGCCTTCTAATCTCCAAACTTAATCCAGTTCTTAACACCACTATAAGATCAACTCCTCTTGATCTATTTTAAGTATGTTGTCTGTTATTGATATTCAATCTCTGTTGTCTGTTCTTGACGTTCATTTGTCCGTTTGAAAGTGAACCAACTGTAATATAGTTTAAATGCTCTGAAGATGTTGTGATGTAACAACGAAACGTCAGTAAATAAATTTTCTTTTCTTTTTATTATGTCTTGTTTCAAAGTCATTTGCTGGGCTCTGATATTCATTTTTAAACAAGAAATGTATAAGAGGTAGGGTAACCCGGGTGCTAGGGTAACCCTACCTCCTTGTAAACAGGCCCTAAGCTTCTTCTAAGGGTTATCGGTGAAGAATTTGTTGACATAACTCCCGGCAACAGACTCCGTGGTTCAGTGGTCAGAGCACTGCACTGCACTAGTATCGCAGGGTTGCGGGTTCAATTCCTAGCCGGAAGACCTGAGGATATGTTTGTTACATTTGACAAGCATTACAAGCACGAAAAAACTTACCCCGCCAACTGCAAAACTGTTTCTACATACGTTTTACTAAACGACAAGATTACAAACGTTTTCTAAAAAAAACATAAAACAAATGTTAAGCCCTGTTTACACGGCTAAAATTTAGCGAGATCTGAGCCACATCTGAGTTCAAGCGGGCTTAAAATGTCCGTGTAAATAGATCGGCGTAAATTAATCGCGATTAGTTTGCACCACCTCAAGGAGGTAGATTAAACGGAGCACGATCAGTTAATCGCGCTTAACTTGGCTGTGTAAACGCAATTGGATTGAAAAACGCTTGCTATTAATACGGTGTTATTAATACGATAAAATGCATTTTTTTTGCCTTGCTGTAGAAGCTTCCATCTCGCTATTCTTTGTTCCTTTGTTTGTTTGTTTGTTTGTTTCTCTTAGCTGTTACTCTTTCTCGTGTACCGATGTCTTCCGTTGTTCTTTGACGCAGTGCACGCTACCCATACGAAGCTTCCAAAACCAAAAATATAGCTCGTCCGCCATGTTGAATAATGGTGTACGTGTTTTAGTAAGGGATTATTAAATGACCGTGTAAACGCACCAAGGTGGTGCATTTTAAGCACGCTTAACTTAAGCGTGCCTAAATTTTGGCGGTGTAAACACGGCTTTAGTTAGGAATAGGTTAATCACTTGGTAACCCATTGCTCCCAGGATGTCAGAGAGTTCTCTCTTTGACAGGTAAAATCATCTGGCGTTAGACGGTGAAACAGTTAGTAACCAGTTAGAATTATATGGAAACTAGAATTTAATCCAAGATTCACCTGTAAATGCATTTTAATGATTGCTTTTCCGATTAACGTTGCACCAAAGAAAGTCCAAAATGGGATCAAGCAATGTCCACAAGTAATCCCAGCCAGATCAAATAATGGATTTGGAATCTAAAAAGCAGATTATTCTCTATTTATAAATCATAAGTAATACATACATTATGGACAGTCTATAGCTGTATGTACACTAATACTTTTTACAACGCGAGCCGTTGTAAAATCCCATACAGTTCGGACGCGAATATTGTATAAGACTTATCCAATTGTTCACATTTATCAACAATCTTTACAGTCAAAATGGAAATACCTTCCCACTTCTTCTGTAGTTCGAAATATGGTATAGTAGGTTAATACTGCCAAAACAGAGAACGTGAGTGGTCTAACGTTTCGAGCGAAGGCCCTTCGTCAGAGAGAAACGTAGTTCGTTGCGTATTACTGTATTCAGGGACGTAGCCAGGATTTTAAAAAGGGGGGGAGCCGAAGTCAAAATAAATTTTTAGGGGGGTTCAGGGGCATGCTCCCCCGAGAAATTTTGAAATCAAGAGTCGCTGAAATATCATTTCCTGGCTTTTGGAGGAAGATTTTACAGACTCTAAAAGTTAAAAAACGTCATTTAAAATACTAAAAACACGCAAATGTCACATAGATACTCAAAATGCATACACTCAGTAGATTGAATACACCGTTTACAGTTTATTTCCTGATACAATGGAATATTGCATCAGTTTTGTAGTTACATGTCTGTTGTTTTATATCAAAACGGGGGGAGCCGCGGCTACGTCCCTGACTGTATTTCTGTAGCCACTATCGAAGCCTGTTTTGTTGAAATCTGTACATAAATAGTATAATTTAGCTTTAAATGGCATTTAATCATAATACAATTAGACGTTTACCCAAATCGATACCAACAGACGAATATAAATCAAGAATTTGCGACTGTTATCGGTAGACTTTCCTCGCGCTTCAGTAGCAACTACAGAAATACAATATAATACACCAACTACAGAAGCGGAAGTGGGTATTTCCACTGGAAGTTATTTCCGTTTTGACTGGACCCCGTTTACACGATGCCGGTACAATTTGAAAACGGAACAAAATCATGCCGTTTAGGCCTTGCGTTTACACGATACCGGAACAAAAATAACATGAAAACGGCACAAAATGAAGACGGGTTCCTTGACGGCATGAAAACGCCCGTGACGTAACAGTTTGATGACGGTTATCACGATATATAATATACGACCACAGTATTCGGGTCAGCAGTATTCACAAAGTCTTCTCAATTCTCTTTGGAAGAGAATAGTCCACCCGATCCGCACGTTGTACCTAATAAACTACTAGATATTATATACACATTGTATCCAGTAAGTTACTGGAAATTGTTTAATTGTAAGATGCGCCAATTAACGGATTAAAATTCACTGCGCATCCCACAATCTTTGCCAAGAACTGTTGACCATAAATTACGGTACCAACAATGAACAATATTAGAGGGTTGGTCGGGGTGGAGGAGGATAAAGAAAAACCCTTTCAGGTTAGGGTTAGGGTTACCCCCGGGAAATTCACATTTTTGAGATTAGGGTTAGGGGGTTCGGGGGGGAAGGGTTTCATTAATAACCTCTTCATTAAACAATTTCCAGTAACTTACTGGATACAATGTGTATATAATATCTGGTAGTTTATTAGGTACAACGTGCGGATCGGCTGAATAGTCACATGCTAATGAGCTAATCCGTCATTATATTATACTGGCACCGTGTAAACGCAAGACATTTTGGCTGGTATTTACACACCGACATGATATTGTTCCGTTTTCAAATTGTACCGGCATCGTGTAAACGGGGTCTAATCTCTTCAACAGGGGATGGGTGATGATCGCTCCGACCAGTTATAGTAACACAAAAACACGGACAGGTTAGGACCGTTAATATTAAATGTCTACTAACATACCGATGCACAAACAAGAATTCCAAAGAAGCCCATTCTTTTAACAAAATCAAAAATTCCTTTCTTCGTTCTTGTCCAAAGGTCCAGTTCTTTGGCTGACTCTAGTTCTTCTAATTTTTCAACTTCCTCTAGGTCTTCGTCATCGAGGTCGACTCCAGATAAACGAGCTTTGTGACAAGAAATATCAGGTTAGAAAATGTGCAGTACAGTATACATATGGTGATTATTGTTGACTTGAGTGTGTCTGTAATGATAATGGTACCAGTAATTGTAGTGGTAATGCTAGTGGTAATACTAGTGGTAGTAAAAGTGGTAATGACAGTGACAGTGACAGTGGTAGTGGTAATGCTAGTGATAGTAATAGTGGCAATGGTAGTGAAATGGTGGTGATAATGGTGGTGATAATGGTGATGGTAATGGTGATGGTAGTGGTAATAGTGATGGTAGTGGTAATGGCAATGGTAGTGGTAATAGTGATGGTAGTGGTAATAGTGATGGTAGTGGTGATGGCAATGGTAGTGGTAATAGTGATGGTAGTGGTGATAGTGATGGTAGTGGTAATAGTGATGGTAGTGGTGATGGCAATGGTAGTGGTAATAGTGATGGTAGTGGTGATGGTAGTGGTAATGGCAATGGTAGTGGTAATGGCAATGGTAGTGGTAATAGTGATGGTAGTGGTGATGGCAATGGTAGTGGTAATAGTGATGGTAGTGGTAATAGTGATGGTAGTGGTAATAGTGATGGTAGTGGTAATAGTGATGGTAGTGGTAATAGTGATGGTAGTGGTGATGGTAGTGGTAATGGCAATGGTAGTGGTAATGGCAATGGTAGTGGTAATAGTGATGGTAGTGGTAATGGTGATGGTAGTGGTAATAGTGATGGTAGTGGTAATGGTGATGGTAGTGGTAATAGTGATGGTAGTGGTAATAGTGATGGTAGTGGTAGTGGTAATGGTGATGGTAGTGGTAATAGTGATGGTAGTGGTAATAGTGATGGTAGTGGTAATGGTGATGGTAGTGGTAATAGTGATGGTAGTGGTAATAGTGATGGTAGTGGTAATGGTGATGGTAGTGGTAATAGTGATGGTAGTGGTAATAGTGATGGTAGTGGTGATGGTAGTGGTAATGGCAATGGTAGTGGTAATGGCAATGGTAGTGGTGATGGTAGTGGTAATGGTGATGGTAGTGGTAATGGTGATGGTAGTGGTAATAGTGATGGTAGTGGTAATAGTGATGGTAGTGGTAATAGTGATGGTAGTGGTAATAGTGATGGTAGTGGTAATGGTGATGGTAGTGGTAGTGGTAATGGTGATGGTAGTAGTAGTGATGGTAGTGGTAATGGTAGTGGTAATGGTAGTGGTAATACTGTAATGATGGTAGTGGTAATGGTGATGGTAGTGGTAATGGTGATGGTAGTGGTAATAGTGATGGTAGTGGTAATAGTGATGGTAGTGGTAATAGTGATGGTAGTGGTAATGGCAATGGTAGTGGTAATAGTGATGGTAGTGGTAATGGTGATGGTAGTGGTAATGGTGATGGTAGTGGTAATAGTGATGGTAGTGGTAATAGTGATGGTAGTGGTAATAGTGATGGTAGTGGTAATGGTGATGGTAGTGGTAATAGTGATGGTAGTGGTAATGGTGATGGTAGTGGTAATGGTGATGGTAGTGGTAATAGTGATGGTAGTGGTAATAGGGTCATTCCATGTGAAATCAACAAATAAAAATTCAGAATGACACCCACTCATCTCAGATTTTAACCAAAATTGCACCAACTAGAGGTATTAGTGAGATATGAAAGCACACCAAATTTTATCTCAATATCTCTATTTGTTCCTGAAATATCGGAATTTCAATTTTTGCACCAAAACCGGTGTCGGTTACAGTAATCTAGCGCTTTGTATAAAATGGTACACAAAAATGTATGGTATTTCGACTGTCGTTTTTTGTCCTTTAACCCTATGGGCAGGAAAACTGGTGATGTACCATTTTAAGACATGCTAAATTAGAATATGATGTCAAAAGTACCATCACTTGATCAGAAATGCTCATTTTCTATGTTTGAAAACAGACAACAAAAATATAGATTTTCCGAAACTGGAAAAAAGTATCAAATTACAAACTGAAAATTTTCCATGTTGACCATGTAGCACCAAAACCATTTTTGGTGTGTCACATGTATATATAATAAGGATTACTTTCACCAAGTTTTGGCTTGGTGTCTCCTCTATTTGCTGAAAAATAAGCTAATGAAGATATTGATGAAATTTCTTGGAAATTCTTGAATAATATAGAAAGAACTGGTGTCGTTTTAGAAACTTTAAAAACCAGAATTTGCAACCTGGTCTTTAAGAACTTGACATTTGATGTTCAACACTGTCAGTATCTTATTTAATAGTGCATGTACTTAAATTATGTTATATGCTACCTCTGAGTTATTCAGCAAGTGCTTGTTCAATTATGTTGATGTCTTTGTCATCCAGCTTGTACTGTCTTCCTGTTACAGTGACAGGTGCTCCAATGATGCAGGCAACATTCACAATTGGCACAAAACATGTATCATCTTTCTTTGGCCAGGAGAAGGATCTTGCTGGGTAGCTTGGATGCATGAATTTGACTTTAACATCATCATGTTCTTTATCCACTACATCAACGAGTCCAACCCAATATTTCTCATCATAGGAGCAAACCACAAAGTCGGATACCTTCGGATCTACCAGCTTCACTAGGTTTGTCTTTCCCAACACCAGATTAAACTCTAATGCATATGATTCATCTTCTGAAACACGTTTGGCTGCCATTACACTCTCAGAGAGGGGGACAAATTGATGAAAGCTCCTTGTGCCAGGCAGAGTACTTGCACTGCTGAACCTTGTCTCCAACATGCTCCTGACAGGAACCATCTCTTCTGCTGAAATAAAGTTAACATGAACCCCCTTGATTTCTTCTTTACAGTACTCAAAAACTTGCTTTGCTGTCAAAATTGGATGTGAGTGTGTTCTCTGTAGACTGGCTCTTGCTGTTAATCGCTTCAGTGTACCTCCAAGTCCATCGCACGGAGATTTGCCATGGCTTGTAGCGAAGAATGACCAATCACATTTCACATTGAAGTCCTTTTCGTGAAGGCACAAGTTGATGAAATTCTTGTAGTTCTTGTATTGTCCAGCACAGCCATCACTAAAGTAATGCATCATACTCAGCGTCGTGAAAATCTCCTCCTTAACATGTTTTACAGTTTACTTTATAACTTCATAGACAAAACATGTGTCATGATTCAAGTCATCTGAGATGAAACAAAGAGATTTCTCTGTAAGTTTATTTTCTTTGATATAGTACAAGACAATTGGATGTAGGGTACACGACTGCTTGTTCCAGTGAAATCCTTGGATTTCATCTTGAATTATAAATTGATAATTCTCTGCAAAATCTCCCAAAACAATCACCTCATTCTCTTTCAGTTCCTCCTTACACTTCTTGAGATACTTTGCCTGAGCTTTTGCAATGTAAGAATGGGCTGTGAGAGTGTTAAGTTTCTCTACAAGGAGGGAAATGAAATCTTCAACCGGAATGATCTGCTCGACTAGCTCTGAGTGGTCGACAGTTGTCCATTGTTGGAATTGTATGGTGAGTGGTTCATCTTCATCACCCTCATCAATTTCAGGTTGGAGTTGCTGAAACAAGTAGTTTTCCAGATCTTGAGTGTCAGCTGGGCAGTTGGGACAACGGTGAATCATACACTCTTTGGAATCTCTGCTGTACACCATCATGTCCATGAGTTCATGGTGATTTTTGTCAAGGTTTACTGCACCAAGCATCAGAACTACATTTTGATGAATGGTACACACACAAACGGAATGGGTTCCTGAACATCCAACCAACACACACCATTTTGGTCTCAAACTGCAAAACTTTGAAAATCCTACTTTTAGATCTGGATATTTCTGTTTGAATGCAGCATATAGTTCTTTTAAGTCACAAAGCAGCAGCCTTTTCTGCTTGTGAACATTTCTTGCAATGCTAACACAATCCTTTTTGCCTGGCATAAGTCTACTGTACTCATCATCGCAATAAAAATCAACAACACATCTTTTTGTTTCTTCAGATAAAACTTTTCCTTTCTTTGGTCCTGGTAACTCTAAAATACCCCTTTCCTTCACTAATTTTCTTGCCTGCCTGACCATGTAAGCAGAAACGTTAAATTCATTTTTAGTTTTTTCAATGGACCAAGAAGGTGGAGCAATAGTCAGTGTTTGTATTTTCTGTCTTCTGTTAGAAGACTGTATCTTGTTTTTCATGAGATCAACAAGTCGGTCTAAATTATCCGCTTTTTCCTTTATTTCTTTGTAATTGTCAGGTTGACTGCTCTCTGATAGTTCTAGATCTTCTGGCATAACATCAATAACTTTTGCAACTCGTTTCTGAAGCGTAGTTTCTTGATCTTTCAGTTTATCGTGAAACTGTTGTAGTTTGCGTTTACCCAAAGTGACTTTGGAATGAGAACCAACACCATGTAACTTCACTGGGCTCAAATCCATCTCTTCAAAACTTGTGTCAAGGTCATGCCTCAAGGTCATTTCTTCATTGCTCCCAGAAGACATAGTTTCTACATCACTTTCGTTTCCTATATGTGAATCAGATTCATCTACAAACTGCTGTTTCTTCTTATTCGATGCGGCCTCTAATTTACTAGTAAGTTCTTTGCGACAAGTTGGGCATATCTTTTTTCCAGGAATGATTGAAATGTTTATGCTATTAAAATCTTCAGCAGTGTTCAAAGACACTTCTCGCAGTGAACCCTTTATTGGTTTTTGGTGTTTTTCAAATGGGTTGCAGCAGTTTCTTTGGTACTGTGAATATCTTGTAAGAACTGCCTGCTCATGATGCAGACAAATTTCATGTTCAGGACTGTTTGAAATTCCTGTTCTCATTGATATTAATTTGACCTGCTCTGCTGTTAAAATGCTGAATGATTTCAGGCCGGTTAACCTTGTATGAACACCTAAATGACACTCTTCTTCCAGGTGGTTTCCAATGGAACAATCCTGTAACTTTTCTGTTGAAGACATCCTTTTCTTGAGAGTAATAGAGTTTGAGAAAGTTTGAGCAATGAAAAGTTTGTATTTAAACTTAGGATATACTTCATGTATGCAAATTATTGTGTACCATCATATTTTCCTCCATTGAAATATACCAAAAACCCAAACTTCTGTTTTGAAGACCAATGTTTGTCATAGATTTTGCTTAGATTGATGTGTCTCAGAGGTATGATAGGCAAATAATCTTTCATACTTAATTATACATAATGATTTTAACACAAAATGAAATATTTGAACATATTGCACTGGTTTATAACAATGATTGTATATCTAAAGTACTATATAAACAGAATGGTAAAGGTATACCATACTTTCTACCATATTTGAGCAGAATTTCCAAGAAATTTCATCAATATCTTCATTAGCTTATTTTTCAGCAAATAGAGGAGACACCAAGCCAAAACTTGGTGAAAGTAATCCTTATTATATATACATGTGACACACCAAAAATGGTTTTGGTGCTACATGGTCAACATGGAAAATTTTCAGTTTGTAATTTGATACTTTTTTCCAGTTTCGGAAAATCTATATTTTTGTTGTCTGTTTTCAAACATAGAAAATGAGCATTTCTGATCAAGTGATGGTACTTTTGACATCATATTCTGATTTGGCATGTCTTAAAATGGTACATCACCAGTTTTCCTGCCCATAGGGTTAAAGGACAAAAAACGACAGTCGAAATACCATACATTTTTGTGTACCATTTTATACAAAACGCTAGATTACTGTAACCAACACCGGTTTTGGTGCAAAAATTGAAATTCCGATATTTCAGGAACAAATAGAGATATTGAGATAAAATTTGGTGTGCTTTCATATCTCACTAATACCTCTAGTTGGTGCAATTTTGGTTAAAATCTGAGATGAGTGGGTGTCATGCCCTTGTTGAGTTGATATGGAATGACCCAATAGTGATGGTAGTGGTAATAGTGATGGTAGTGGTAATAGTGATGGTAGTGGTAATAGTGATGGTAGTGGTAATAGTGATGGTAGTGGTAATGGTGATAGTAGTGGTAATGGTGATGGTAGTGGTAATGGTGATGCCTGTACATTGTTGAACAGCTCATACCTGCTTTTGCCATAAAGTAAGGTGGTAGTTCCCCAATTGCAGTTCCTGCACCCTATAGAAAATTACAGATTCTGATTTATACATTACTGAAAACTGAGAAAATATAACAAAACATCACAGTCCTCTACAAGATGGCACGGTGTTTATGTCTAACAGATATTTGAGAAGAATAGTTTCCGAACTTTACAGACAAATTTTATGCATTAAATAGAAAATTACTATAATACTGAACTCACCCACATAAATGCTTCAAGTCTTACTTTACTCATTATAGTAAGAAGACTGACAGTTGACGTTTGACCATTTTCTGGACATAGAATCCTAGAAAAAGTTTAAAACACATAAAAGGGTAAGGAAATGTGAAGAACATATATACATGTACATGTAATGGAAAGGGGAATGACAAAATACATTGTACAATCCAGAGTCAGTGATTTGAAAGACATGGTAATGATAGAACAATTATTCAAATGTAATTATTTTTGTGGCAACATTTCACAAACTTACTCTTTAGGATAAGGAGGCTCTGGAAAGTCCAATGATTGACATTCCCAAGCTGCTAAAGTCACTTGTGCAATATGAGGACCCTTATGCAATATAAGAACAAACTCTATTGTTTTCAAACAGATTAGGCTACAAAGAAAGAAAGGAGAGAGAGGGGGGGGGGAGAGGAAGAAAGGGAGGGAGGAACAAGGGAGGGAGGAACAAGGGAGGGAGGGAAGAAGGAAGGAAGGGAGGACAGACAGACAGACAGACAGACAGACAGACAGACAGACAGACAGACAGACAGACAGACAGACAGACAGACAGACAGACAGACAGACAGACAGACAGACAGACAGGGGGGAGGGGAGGGGAGAGGAGAGGAGACAAGAGAAGAGAAGAGAAGAGAAGAGAAGAGAAGAGAAGAGAAGAGAAGAGAAGAGAAGAGAAGAGAAGAGAAGAGAAGAGAAGAGAAGAGAAGAGAAGAGAAGAGAAGAGAAGAGAAGAGAAGAGAAGAGAAGAGAAGAGAAGAGAAGAGAAGAGAAGAGAAGAGAAGAGAAGAGAAATGCTATAAATTTAAACATTAAGTCATGCATATACTAACCAGGTATAGAAGGAATGTATGCAAACCGGTTCCAAGGCCTACAGAAGATAATATACCTAAACCAATCCAGTAGAAACACCACAAAAGAAATTCTTCAACATCTTGGACTTGCTAGAATAGTTAAAATATACATGTATTAACTGGCCACATCCTATCTTGATAATTATATATTAAAACTTATTAACTAATATCTGATCACAAACATGACCAACCTTCTGATGTTCTCCAGGGACGAAGTAAAATAAAGAAAGAGTGGTAAGGGTCACAACAACAAATGTACAAGATTTGCGATGTTTCAAGATTCTACAAGGAAATGGGTACAGTGAACATGAAATATCTTACATGTACATGTATGTACTATTTTACAAAATGAGTGGCTGTACTGTATTGGGTATACAGACACAAGGCACAGCTGAGTGTCTTTATTCCAATACAGAATGAACACAAATTTTGTAAATGTCTTATAAAATGTTTATACATTAGTAGTGTTTTCAGCCTGAGTTTGGTAAAGTTTAATTGTTTTTGCTGCACAAGCTGTTGGTAGTTAAATTCAGAGAAAAACTCCGAGCTCCACACATGGCAGACAGGACTCGTACATTCATGAAAGCAACTGGGGAACACCTTTGCAAACACCTAAGGAAGTGCACATGGATTATAATTTTAGTTTAAATATGTGATATGTTGTCTGTAAATGTGATACAGAACTGATTTTTTTAATAATTTCTGTACTGAATCATATTTTAACAAACACTCAACAACCCATTCCTGTCTGAGCTCAGGCCAAAAGCAACACCTTATTTTTTTAATGCCAAAAGATTTTAATCATCAAAGGGACAATCCTCAGACATCCTAGGCAGCAATAGCTCCCTTAGACTTTCTCAAAGTCCTTTTCAAACATTTTTGATCTTTCAACATTTTTGACCTTTTGGTTCCTCATTGAAAAGGACTTTTCCCACCTGCGTGCACTGTCAGCAGTCAATGGGTGATGTAATTCGGGAAGTAATTATATTCAGGCTAAATTGCTATACAAGTGCTATCTTTGGAAGTTGGAGTTAAACAGACTCTTGAAAACGTTTTAGTAGGGGTAGAACCACTTTCCATTGCATGTACAACAACCCAAAACACGTCAAAACCCACCTACAAAAACTAGTGCTAAGAGAGGGACTTGGAGCAAGTCTATAGCTCCGTTCACAAATGTTCTTAGGGTAGCCTGAGTAATAAGTATACATATACTGTATAGTGGCCTTTCTAGTGATGTCATAGTGTCATACTACAGCAAATGTATGTTATAAGAATCACATTATACTGACATTAGCCATTACCTTTTCCAATACTCCTTAAAGGTAAGAACCAGTTCAAGGAGAAAGTACTGCAAAGTAATCAATGGCTTTCTCCAAAGGACAATCTTTTGACGTTCTTCTCTCTCCATGTTTCTCTGTTGCTGGGTAGATTTGTGGTGGTGATGGTGGTCAAAAGTATTACCACCATTTGGTGTATATGAATGAGTGTCCCTGTTTGCTCCTACCAAGAATTCAACACAAAATAAGTCAAGTGTACTGTACTGCCAGGGTTAGACAAAGAAAAGTGGTGAGTACATGCAGTAAATACAGTATATTGTATATAGAAAAAATGTGAAACAATTCATCTATGGTACATTTTACTCTGAATACCCCAGCCTTTATTTTTTTACTCTGATTACAGTATTACTTCTATTACCCTGGCCTCAGAGATTTTGGAAACGAGAGCTTGGATAGGAGGGCCACCATTATTTGATGCGAAGCACCAATCCCTCTGGTTCCCAGGGTAATTTACTTCTATATACAGTAGAAAAATTTGTTACAGAGTGTTCGATGAAACTATATATATATATATATATATATATATATATATATATATATATATATATATATATATATATATATATATATAAGACTAGTTTGTGGCCTGTGTAAGTAGTGTGCAGCCTGTGTAGGCAGTGTTTGAGTACTGCTGAAAATATTGAACATAGTTTCTAACATTTGAGCAAAGGCCCTTCGTCATGTTTCTCTCTGATGAAGGGCCTTCCTTCAAAACGTTAGAAACTATGTTCAATATTTTCAGTAGTACTCAAACCTTACTACTGTATATAATATTACCAGGGTTAAGTCACGTTGGCCTGAAAAACAGAGAAAAATCTTCTCGACGTTTCGAGCGAAGGCCCTTCGTCAGGAGAAAATAAATCTCCTGACGAAGGGCCTTCGCTCGAAACGTCGAGAAGATTTTTCTCTGTTTTTCAGGCCAATGTGACTTAACCCTGGTAATATTTGGATTTCAACCGTGGCCGATGCTGTCCTAGAAGCTTTTTTACTGTATATAATATTTATATATATATATATATATATATATATATATATATATATATATATATATTATCTAAGATATATACAACATGTCATTACACTGTGCTTCATGCCAAAGGCAATCTTCAGAAGATTGCCTTTGGCATGAAACAGAGTGTAATGACGTTGTATATATCTTAGATAATCCCAAATATATATATATATATATTCATTACACTGTGCTTCATGCCAAAGGCAATCTTCAGAAGATTGCCTTTGGCATGAAACAGAGTGTAATGACGTTGTATATATCTTAGATAATCCCAAATATATATATATATATATTATATAGCTCTACAATAAACTTGTATTGAGTACTCTCCTTCTGGGAAATATCCATGATTATCAAGTTATTTATCTATATACTGTATATATATATATATATATATATATATATATATATATATATATATATATATATATATATATATATATACAATAATATATATATATATATATATATATATATATATATATATATATGAATGGTGGAAGTTGTCACTCAGGTGGATAAACGGTAATAAGGTTGTTCTCCGAGTGTAACGAAACCAAACTGGGAAGCATTTTAAAAATGCAGACCCCAGTAGGAATCGAACCCACGACCTTCCGAACGCTAGGCGGACGCTCTACCGACTGAGCTACACGGTCTGGCGGAGAAAGGTATGGGAATAATTGTTTATACACTGAATGTCGAAGCGGTACTTCGCTTTATCGACTCAGCGTGGAACTGTACTCAGTTCTTATATATATATATATATATATATATATATATATATATATATATATATATATCCCTTGTTTATATATATATATATATATATATATATATATATATATATATATATATATATATATATATATATATATATAAACAGGAAACAGTATGTCCATATGCAAAGTCAGCAAAACCCAGCATATACAACACAACATATAAAAGATGTACTTATTTGTACTTTATATAAAAATCTACTTTAAAACACCTGAGTTTTGGTCTGTGAGCACAGCACTCCTATCTGATTCCTGCAGCCTTTCAATCTAAGAAAAACAAATTTATAAATCTGTAACCAGATTGGGCAATACATTTAATAAATCCAAGATTTCTAAACTCTACAACAGCGATCGACATACCAAGTCAGCCTTCAGTCCCTTTACTGTTAAATTTCTCCTCTTCAACTCAGTCTTTAAGTCTTTCACAGTAAAAACCGAATAATGGTCGTCGTCATTCAAACGCAAAGATGGATCGAAGTCTTCAACCTCTTGCCGTGCACTTTCCTCATTCCGTTTTCCATCCATTAACGGTAAAATTAATCTACGGCAGATTGGTCGCAATTAGCCGTTGTTGGGCTTGAAATTTCAAATTTATACACCTGTTATAAATAAACCTCAATTGTGCCACGTTCCCACAGCGTATAAACACGACTGATTTTGACCGGTTTGGTTTGAGAAATTTCTGGTGTAAGATCAAACAACGTGTCTCGAGAAGTCCGCGCGCAAGATGAATAACCAGAAGACTGGGGCGAAAAAAACATGGCGGATGGAAATTTGAAATTTCCAGAAAAAGAAATTTGAACCAGAAATTCTAAGAAATTTATTAATAGGAAATCAGAATACTTTTCAGGTAGCTTGCTTTCTTTTGTGTTGTTCTTTTTGCGAATTTCCTTATCAATAGTTTTTATATAGTACTTAAGTTAGTTAATTACGAAACGAGACCGAACGGACAAACGGTACATTTGCGAAACTGTACAGACAGTACTTTTAATTTATACGGAAATGAATGCCGAAAATGGTGCTTTGCGAAATGGGACTTTGTGAAATGGTACTTTGTGAAATGGTATGTTGTGAAATGGTACTTTGTGAAAAGGTAATTTGTGAAATGGTACTTTGCAAAATAGCACTTTATGAAATGGTATCATGTGAAATGGTACTTTGTGAAATGGTCCTTTGCCAAATGGTACTTTGCAAAATAGTACTCTAGGAAATGGTACTTTACATGATACTTTGAAAGTACCATTACTACTTTGTGAAATGGTACTTTGTTTGTGAAATGGTACTTTGCACAATGGTACTTTGTGAAATGGTACTTTGTTTGTGAAATGGTACTTTGCAAAATGGTACTTTGTGAAATGGTACTTTGTGAAATGGTGCTTTGCAAAATGGTACTTTGCGAAATGGTACTTTGCAAAATGGTACTTTGCGAAATGGTACTTTGCGAAATGGTACTTTGTGAAATGGTACTTTGCAAAATGGTACTTTGCAAAATTGGTACTTGATGAAATGGTAGTTTGAAAATGGTGCTTTGTAAAATGGTACTTTGCAAAATGGGAATTTTTGGAATGGTATTTTGTGAAATGGTACATTGTGAAATGATACTTTGTGAAATGGTCCTTTGCAAAATGGTACTTTGCAAAATTGGTACTTGATGAAATGGAACTTTGCAAAATGGCAATTTTTGGAATGGTATTTTGTGAAATAGTACTTTTTGAAATGGTGCTATACAAAATGGAACTGACAAATATGCACCCTTGAAGTTGTACATCTATGACTTGAGCAAAACTTGGTAGTGCAAACAGTTGACTAGATTTTGAGTAAACTGAGCTGGCAGTAAAGAAAACTATTTACGATATACAGTAAGGAAAAGCCTTTATTACAACTGCATGATAAAAATACATGACATTTATATCTCAGTACTAGCTGTGGTGTGGAGTCTCCAAGAAGTACATGTTTTTGCATGGCTTAATACCTACAGTGCCGGATTAACTTTCCCAGGGCGGGGGGCAAAAATATTTTAGGGCCGGTCAAAAAATGAGAGCCACCCCGGAGTACGGTGAACTGATCGAATCATCGGCGGTTCGTACTTAGGCTGCCTCAGGTGCCACTCCCCTCCGGCTTTCAAACAGAAGGGGCCGGTGGCTGGGATAGCGTGTGATTTTCCCAGGCTAGTTCGGACTTTCAAAGAGAAAGTGCATAATTTTTTTATTCACTCATTTTTTTCGGCCGGTCAGAATCTGGGGCCGGGGGCAAATGCCCCCTTTGCCCCATGGGTAATCCGCCACTGTAGAAGAATGACTGCGTGTTGTAGAACAATGACTGAGTGATGTAAAACAGTGGCTGAGTATTGTAGAACAATGGTTGTCCTGTTGTTCCAAGGCACAATGGCCAGCTCATACATGCACAGACTGGAAAGTTTGTACCTAATTTATGCGGCCGCGAAATCGTGAAGAAAATTGGCCGCGGCCGCGAAAATCATGAAGAAAATCGGTCGCGACCGCGAAATTGCGAGAAAAAATCCGCGCGGCCGCGCAACTGGGAGCGCAAATTCCACGATCTGCCCGCGAAAATGGCGGCCAAAATTTGATTTTCGCCGCGAAATTTGCAAACTTTCCAGTCTGGTACATGCAGTTATAGTACAGCTGAAGCTCTTCTAGTCACCACTCTTGTCTCTCAACCAGCTACATGAACAGCGAGCCGACCACCTTTGAGATTTATAAACTTGGCTTTTTCTTTGTTTATAATTTAGCCAGTTTAGGCTCCTGTAAACAACCAGCTCTAGTTACGACCACCTTACCACACATCTGAGCCGGTGGTCGCTAGTTAAGCTACATTCATTAGCTATACATTACCACACTAAACATTTTTTGCACTTGACTTTTCTATCAGTTATATTGTACAAATTCAATAGCGGTCTCACTGACACTGTCTCAGTAAATACATCGTTCCATGGACTAAGTATTAAACTCACAAAACAAGACAAGAGAAAAAAGTTGAGCGCGTGTCATTTTACTCCGAAATTGTTTTAAATTGCATTTCCTGACTAGACGTAAACAGTAAAAAAACAGTGGCGTCGGAGCGACACTAAGTGTGTGTGTGTGTGTGTGTGGGGGGGGGGGGGGGGGGGGGGAATCAAACTTTTTAGGGGAGTCCGGGGGCATGCTTCCCTGGAAATTTTAAAATCTAGAATCTCTGAAATGCCATTACCTGCATTTTAGGACAAGGATTTAGAGAATTCTAAAGGTCCAAAAACGTCATAAAATACTCAAAGACAACACTTTTCCGGACATTGAATATCTGCATTAAAATTTCTTTATTATATCTTTATTCAAAGTCGTGGGTTAGCTAGGGTTAGTGATTTTGTACTGGCCTTGTTTATTACTGGCCTTGTTAAAAAGTGGGGGCCCCAAACATATTCTGCCCCCACCCCCCCGCTTCCGACGCCCCTGAAACAAATTGTACAAATTGAATAGTTTTCTATACTTCGGTACACGAAGCCGGGGGGGTACGATCCCCCCCCCCCCCACCCCAATGGTCTCCAAGACCATTCTCGCGAAAAGTTTAAATCCGTGGAGAAACTTGTAGGGGGGGGGGGGGAGTTTTACATTGTTTTAAGGCCAAGTGAGCAGACAGTGATCTGTTATATATAGTGCACTCCCAAGCGTCTTTCGGTTGAACAGTTTTCAGACCTTTCAGTTTTTTCTTTGTTTTTGCTATCGTGTTGTGTGTGTGTGGTGTGTGCTGTTGTGTAACTATAACCAATGCGCGACGATTATATCAGGGCCAATCAAAGCTCAGAATTTTTTGGTGTCACCTTCGAGCTGTCAGTTTGAACGATGGAAACAAGTATTTTTAATCCGATCGTGTTTACAATATTTCGTCCGCCATATCACGAAGTCCTCCGAAGCGAGAAAGTTTGGGATTAAAATACTACGATTTTTATAGGGTTTTATTCTACAAGATTTTTTCAAGTTCACATATCTTGTACATAATTTAACGTTTTATCTAACTGTACGAGTTTCGTGAATGGCACAAACCTACAGACGATTCAGGGATACTTTAAATATGATTGCGTTTGATCCGACAATTGCCATTTGACATTTGACCCTCATCTCAGTTCAGATTTTATAGATTTTTCTCCGTTGCTATTCTACGATTTTCCAATTCACATTTCTTGTACAGAATTAGCGCTCTATCTAACGGTATAAGTTTCCCTACAGACGATTTAGGGGTATACTTTAGACCCGCGGCGTCCGGCTCAACAGCCGTATTAATTGGGTTATAGTAAACTTGTGAGTGTGATCTACCACAGTTTTTGTGAGTCATGATAAATTATTTTTGAGTCATAATTATTGAGTCATAATTTTTGAGTAAATTATTTGTGAGTCATAATTAATTATCTTATAAGATCTCGCTAAAATCTTATAAGATCTACGTGTAAAAATCTTATACGATTTTTCTTAAGATCCTACAAGATTTAATTTTTCCAAGATCACACAAGGTCTTGGCGCAGATACATGTACGCATAGCGGACCTTTTGTTAAGCTAAGCTCTTGCAAGCGACCACCCTTGAAAGACCTTTTGCAATCAGTCAACACTGCGCTAATTTGATAACTTTTATTACAGTAATGTGATTATAAAATTAACCGGCTGGTTGCCAGAATAGAAACGCAGTGTTTTTCTGCCCCAATCTCTCATGGGCGACCAACTTCAGCCATTTCAGTGGGTAGTCACTCGGATATGGGAACGACTTTTTACAGTTCCCGCGAGGGTGGTTACTTACGAGAGTTTCAACTGTAGTACTTAAAATAAAGACACGTCATTTGTATTATAAAGGTCCATAGTCCCAAATTCCACAGATGCTGATGACCTAGTGTTCTTGTCTTTCAGAACAATCCTTGTAAAATCACACCAATAAGTTTTGTAACATTTCAAGAGCTATTCCACGCCGCAAAACCAACTTGAAAAATACAAGTTGACTGAACGAGGTTTAGACAGTGTTTTGACATTGTATCGTATAGGGCAATATTGTTGCGTCTCAACAAAGTGTACTAGATAGACATATTTATTGTTTATATTTGGAATAGTGTTTCCGTATCGTAAAAGACTAGAGTGCTGCGTAGTCAGTGTTTTAGATAGAGCAAAGTGACAAGGCGGTAAAATTCTTCAGACCTTGGAAATAGTGGTGGATCCTGGGATCCTCGTTCCAAGAAATGATTTTGGTTGTAAGAATGTTTTGGGCTGGCAAGTGCCAATTAACGAACTTGACCTGACTTGTTTGTAGGGATCTGTTTACACTGCACTTTGAGATCGATCTGAGACCAATCTGAGGCAAAGCAAGCCCAATGTGAACATTCGAATAAAACTTGAGATCTTAGTCTTGCTAAATGTAGTGCGACCACCGTGTTTTTGAAGATATTATTTGGACTTGGTCCTTAGCGCAGGCAAGAAAGGTTGGAACTATTTCCAGGTCTGCCGGGTGAACTATCGAGATTTTTTTTTTTTTAAAGATCTAATAATTCTTTAATTTTTTAAGTTGCATTAGGGCTAGGAGCCTACTAGAAACCTTAATAGGCTTTTTACTGAAGACCCCTAGTTGTGACTATATTATGCTAATTACAAGTAATATTTACAGAAAATCAGTTCGAAGAAAATGTCTTAAGAGAAGAAAGATATTAGATATAGTTATAGATATATGTATCTATATATACTATAAAAAGACTAGTAAATGTGCATATAAAATACAATGGGTTGGCAAGAATTTAGAAAAACAATGAAAATTGTTCTACCACATTCCAACCAACCCACAGCACACAAATAAACATACGACCACTTCATAATAATACCCACTGGTTCGCTCAGAATTTGGCAAGGCAATAGAAATTGCTCCACCAAACCCCAATCAAACAATAGTATACCAAACTATATACAAACTATATACAAACAAGAAGAAGATATTGTAAATGTGTATATAATGATTATGATTATTGTTAACTAGTTGATTAAATTTGTAAGAATTTTTTTTTTACTGAGAAATTATTTGGTAGTTAGCGTAGGATCCATGAACCGCTCCAAGAAAGGTTGGAACTATTTCTAGGTCTGCGGTAAACTGTCGGGATTATATAGTTTTGATATAAACGAAATACTGACGTAAAATGTCGATTTCTGGGGTGAAGCAGTGATACGCCTATTGCGCGTTCCGCTTTTGGAAATGGCACGGTGTCGTATCATTTATTGTGTCGCCCGATTATAATGTAAACGACAAAAAACAACAATAAATCGTTGCAACACTTTGGTCAAGTTTATTCAAAATGGAGTGGTGACATAGAAAGCTTAGTTCAACTGTATTCTCGACGCTCTGTGGCAGCCGAAAACTCTTGACATTTGCACTAAAAGAAATTTGCCAAAGTGGAGCATAAATCTTGCCTATCCGACACATTCGAATTCGAAACGTAGATGGTCCTTGGACAGGAACTGATGAGTTACTATGACCGGATAGGTCTTTTTAGTCTTTATAGTATTTTATTCGGGCTCCCAGCTCAATAACATTAACCTTCTCCTTGTACTTCCCCCTCTTTTCCACAGCGACGTAACATATCGCTATATATATCGCAATGCTCGGACATGCACTAGAAAACCTGACGTGTTGCAAATGTGTCGAAACAACACGCCGTTTTGTCCTCTCAGTTGACACGCTGAAAGTGTGTTGAACACACTTTTGACGTGTTGTAATTTAGGCGTGTTGTAGTTAGACGTGTTGCATAAAACACGCCTTTGGCGTGTTGTATATTGACTAAAACACGCCTTTGGCGTGTTGTATAAAACACGCATTTAGCGTGTTTTTCATTATCGAAACAACACGCCGTTTTGTCCTCTCAGTTGACACGCCAAAAGTGTGTTGAACACGGTTTTGGTGTGTTGTCAATGTTAGTGTGTTGTAGGAACACACCAGGCGTGTTCTTACTGGTCACACATCAGGAAACAACACGTCAGGCAACAACACGTCAAGAAAACAACACGTCAAGAAAACAACACGTCAAGAAACAACACGTCAAGAAACAACTCGTCAAGAAACAACACGTCAAGAAACAACACGTCAAGAAACAACACACCAAAATAAACATCACGCCAAGAAACAACACGTCGAAATGTGTGATCTGAGAGAACAAAGTAAAGCACTCAACAACACACACATTGTGTGTTAAATTCAAAAACAAATACAAAATATAACTTAAGGTTGATAAATTTTATTTTTACACTTTAGTTGCCGAGTGATGAACCGCTAAGCCTAAACGATATCAAGGGTACTACTGTAAAGGCGCGCGAATAAATAGTCTATAATATATAATTGGTACTGATCTCAGTGAGAAGTGGCAATCTATTGATTGCCTCGCATACGATAACGTCGCCAGAGAAAGTAATATACTATCTTTAACCTTCGTAATTTAATAGTTCGTTTTTGTTAATCAATTAACCTGTTCTATAGTGTAAATATAACATAAATCGTTTTAGATATCGCGTTCCTTTTTTTCCACTTCACGCAGTTCTGTAAACCTATAATAAAATAGTAAAAGAGTAATGTAAAAACTATAAATTAAATTGCATAAGCAATTATAATACTATAACACTTTAGTATTCTAATGTCATAATACCATATTATACAATTAGACCTAGAGTATTTTGGTATTTTAATATTATACACTTTACACTCTGCACTCTCAAACTTCCACACTCTCTACACTCCACACTCACTGCACTCTACACTCACTGCACTTTACACTCTACACTCTACACTCTACACTCTACACTCTACACTCTACACTCCACACTCCACACTCACTGCACATTACACTCTGCACTCCACACTCACCGCACATTACACTCTGTACTCCACACTCTCTGCACTCCACACTCACTGCACTCTACACTCCACACTCACTGCACATTACACTCTGCACTCCACACTCACTGCACTCTGCACTCCACTGCACTCTGCACTCCACACTCACTGCACTCCACACTCACTGCACTCTGCACTCCACACTCACTGCACTCCACACTCACTGCACTCTACACTCTGCACTCCACACTCACTGCACTCTACACTCTGCACTCCACACTCACTGCACTCCACACTCACTGCACTCTACACTCTGCACTCCACACTCACTGCACTCCACACTCACTGCACTCCACACTCACTGCACTCCACACTCACTGCACTCTACACTCTGCACTCCACACTCACTGCACTCCACACTCACTGCACTCCACACTCCACACTCACTGCACTCCACACTCACTACACTGTGCACTCCACTCACTGCACTCCACACTCACTGTACTCCACACTCACTGCACTCTACACTCTGCACTCTACATTCTACACTCTGCACTCACTACACTCTGCACTCCACACTCTCTGCACTCCACACTCTCTGCACTCCACACTCTCTGCACTCCACTCTCTCTGCACTCCACACTCACTGCACTCCACACTCACTGCACTCTACACTCTCTGCACTCCACACTCTCTGCACTCCACACTCTCTGCACTCCACACTCTCTGCACTCCACACTCTCTGCACTCCAAACTCACTGCACTCCACGCTCACTGCACTCTACACTCTCTGCACTCCACACTCTCTGCACTCCAAACTCACTGCACTTCACACTCACTGCACTCTACACTCTCTGCACTCTACACTCTGCACTCCACACTTTCTACACTCTACACTCTCTGCACTCCACACTCTATGCACATCACACTTTCTACACTCCACACTCTCTGCACTCTACACTCTGCCCTCTACACTCTCTGCACTCCACACTCACTACACTCTGCACTCCACACTCTCTGCACTCCACACTCACTGCACCCCACACTCTCTGCACTCCACACTCTCTGCACTCCACACTCTCTGCACTCCACACTTTCTACACTCTACACTCTCTGCACTCCACACTCCACACTCTATGCACTCCACACTTTCTACACTCCACACTCTCTGCACTCTACACTCTGCCCTCTACACTCTCTGCACTCCACGCTCACTACACTCTGCACTCCACACTCTCTGCACTCCACACTCACTGCACTCCACACTCTCTGCACTCCACACTCTCTGCACTCCACACTTTCTACACTCTACACTCTCTGCACTCCACACTCTATGCACTCCACACTTTCTACACTCCACACTCTCTGCACTCTACACTCTGCACTCTCTCCCTGCATTCCACACTCTCTGCACTCCACACGCTCTGCATTCTCTGCACTCTACACTCTCTGCACTCCACACTCTGCACTCTACACTATGTACTCTCCACTCTCCACTTTGCAGTCTACATTCTGCAGCTTGCACTATACACTTTCCACTCTGCAGTCTTCACTCCGCAGTATACACTCTGTAGCTTGTACTCTCCACTCTGCAGTCTTCACTCTGTAGTCTACACTTTGTAACTTGTACTCTCTACTCTCCACTCTTCACTCTCCACTCTGCAGCTTGCACTCTATACAGCTTGCACTCTACATTCTGTGGCTTACACTCTGCACTCTCCACTCCACACTATACCCTGTACTCTACACTACACGCCACACTCTGTACTTTCCACTCTCCACTAAGCACTCTGAAGTTTGAATTCTGCACTCCAAACTCTACACTCAGCAATCTGCACTCCATACTCTGCACTCTACACTCCACAACCTACACTTTGTACTCTCCGCTAAGCACTCTGCATTCTGCACTCTACGCGCTAGACTTTGCACTCTGCTCACTACACTACACTACACTACACTACACTACACTACACTACACTACACTACACTACACTACACTACACTACACTACACTACACTACACTACACTACACTACACTACACTACACCACACTACACTACACTACACTACACTACACTACACTACACTACACTACACTACACTACACTACACTACACTACACTACACTACACTACACTACACTACACTACACTACACTACACTACACTACACTACACTACACTACACTACACTACACTACACTACACTACACTACACTACACTACACTACACTACACTACACTACACTACACTACACTACACTACACTACACTACACTACACTACACTACACTACACTACACTACACTACACTACACTACACTACACTACACTACACTACACTACACTACACTACACTACACTACACTACACTACACTACACTACACTACACTACACTACACTACACTACACTACACTACACCACCACATCACACCACACCACACCACACCACAGTACACTGCACTGCACTGCACTGCACTGCACTGCACTGCACTGCACTGCACTGCACTGCACTGCACTGCACTGCACTGCACTGCACTGCACTGCACTGCACTGCACTGCACTGCACTGCACTGCACTGCACTACACTACACTACACTACACTACACTACACTACACTACACTCTCAGTGCACTCTACACTCTCAGTGCACTCTACACTCTCAGTACTCTATACTCTCAGTATACTCTACACTCTCAGTACACTCTACACTCTCAGTACAGTACAGTACAGTACAGTACAGTACAGTACAGTACAGTACAGTACAGTACAGTACAGTACAGTACAGTACAGTACAGTACAGTACAGTACAGTACAGTACAGTACAGTACAGTACAGTACAGTACAGTACAGTACAGTACAGTACAGTACAGTACATGCATGCTCCACTCTAAGTGCACTCAATACTCTCAGTGCACTCTACACTCTCAGTGCACTCTACACTCTCAGTGCACTCTACACTCTCAGTACACTCTACACTCTCAGTACAGTACACGCTACACTCTCAGTGCACTCTACACTCTCACTGCACTCTACACTCTACATTCTACATTCTGCACCAAGCATTCTGCACTCTACATCTAAACCTGCATTTTCCAATCTGAAATCTAGACTCTACGTACAATTAATTCAAATTCAGTAAAATTTAGCTGTTAAGAAGCTTCACAGGAATTTTTTTTGCATAAAACCTGCATATTTATGTAATTGATAGTGGTCAACAGAGTGTTTATATAGTTTGTAATACATAATTGCTTTAATTTTTAGATGATTTTATTCAAGCCATTTATTAAATTGCTTTTTTGTGGGTTTAATAAAGGGCATGTACAAAACTCAGTAGTCGGATCACTTGATATTTAGTAATGTATTTAGAATACCTGTTTTTTGACAATCTCTTGCAAATTTTAAATTGTTTGGTTGCATTATTTCTTGTCGGACCTCATTAGGGAACTCAAGTAAACAAAACTTCACAAGAAAGGTTGCTTGGTAGCTTCAGGAAGCTTATAATACATCACTTGTATCACAAACATTCCTTCATTCAGTGCAAAAATGCTAGTTCGCTTAAACAGAGAAATGTGGTTTAATTGCAGACCTCTGTTCCCTAGTCTTCTTTTAAAGTGTTTATATTTTATAGTCTGTTTAGATCTACCAACTATAGGTTGATAATAGTTAATTGTAAGTTCAATTGGATTGGGACTTGAAATTTAGGACGACAGCTCATGGGTTATTGCGGCGGATGTACATGCAAGGAGTTAAAAGTTTAAAAAATCCGTAAAAAATTCGATTTTAACTAGACGTTTAGGACAAATATGTGTTTAGTGAACAGTTTACTTTAATCGTTATATGAATTCTTCACACAGTATAAAACTTCATGTCAGATAACAAGCAAAAAGGAAAACCCGAACCATTCAGTATTTCCACACTTGACTGGCCAGTTTGAGATGCTTTTTCTTTTACATTGCGTTCTCAAGAGTTGAACATAAAAAATAGAAACAATATTATATTATATTATTCATATGATACTGATAGGTTTTTTTAATCAACGTCGTGGCGTTCGATGCTGAAAAACACTGACTTTTTATAGCAACCCGTTATAAAATTTTACTTACTGTGTCCAAAGCTTGATATTCTTCGTAACATTTCTTTATTAAGTCCTCAGCTCTGCCTGGTGGTGGTATTTACAGTTGTAGTGAACTTTGTCTCTTCCAAGGATACAATTCAGACGTTATAAATGTTGTGGTTTACTGTTATTTTCTCAAAAAAACTCTTTTTCAGACAAAAAAATTATAAAAACCTTCGCCCCGCAGCTCTGGACTTCGGACTGAAAAAAGTGGCGTGATGTTTCGTCATCACTTTGAATAAATGGCGACAGTCATCGGCAACAACACGTTAATGTATGTTTTTCATTCTTCAGTAACAACACGTCGGTGTGTTCTTTTAACACGCTGGCGTGTTCTTCAGCAACAATTTTTGGTGACAACACGTTGATGTGTTCTTTTAACACGTCGACGTGTTCTACTCCAACAACACGTTGATGTGTTATTTTAACACGTCGGCGTGTTTTATGGCTTTTGCAACACACTTTTGCTGTGTTGTAGCAGTTTTTTGACGTGTTGTTGGTTTTTGATGGCGTGTTGTTTAAATTTGGTGTGTTGTTATAACACGCTAGAACTTATATAGACGTGTTTTTCCAACTGCATATTGAAAAAACAACACACTGACGTGTTATAACTTCACAAGGCAAGGTTTTCATAACACGTCAACGTGTCGTATGAACACGTCGACGTGTTCTAACAACACGCTTACAACACGTCAAGTTTTCTAGTGTGGCACCGACATGCGTCAAACAAAAACAAACTACCCCGATGAACCATTCAATCTCGTTCCCAGAGCCAAAGATTGTGAAACATTGTAAACGAAACTCGAATGCTGCTACAGACATTGTCAACGAAAGCTGCTAGACATTCTTATGTAACAAAAGATGCTACACTAGGAAAAAATAAATTTTCACCACTGTATCTATTTGATTCATTCTCTGATGATGTTGCGTGTAGCAACGAAACGTTAGTTCTGTCTAATAAATTATTGTTCAAATGCCTTTACGAAGAAACAAATAACTCACTGGGCAGCACTTAGTATGTATATTGGTATAACCAACGTATAACTTAGTTTATCCTGGCTAAAGCCGGACGGCTTTATCCGCCTCTGGGAAAGTTCGGAAATCCGGTCAGCTGCTCTGAAAATGAAAGTTTATTCGAGTCACTACTTAACTTTTTGAGGTATCTTCGTACAGCGTAAGGCATCTTTTTACTTTGTTCTATCTATAAAACCCTGGTAAACTGGCGAGATTAGTTTTGATAACAAAATACTGTCGCTTCGATTGGATTCCTTCATCAGAGCAAAATGTCGTCTCCTGCGGTAAGCAAATAATGATGCGAGGCTCCGCTGTTGGAAGGGGTACATCTGGTGCGATATCTTTCCCTCAACAATCTTTGTATGATTTCGTAAACTTGAAAGTATTGCATCATGCATGTGTGATGCGTCAGGTCTCGTGCTGCAAGCGGGCTGAAACATTCTGTGGCTATTTTAGGCCAGACGTGCATGCTGAAAATCTTCATGTACTGTGTTATTCTTCAATATAGGTGTGACCTATGAAGTGGACCTTGCTCCGAACGCCAGACCCCGCTGTGCACTGTGGCAAAACTCTTCTTCAACCACGACAACAATGAAGACCACCCCGTCAACAATATTGTATAACGTACGTACAAACTCTTTACACCCTTCAAATATTTTCCCCAAGTGTTCCGGGTATTCACAAACATTTTGACGGCTAACCAACGTATTTCTTGAACTTTGCACAAATTTTGTAACTCATGTGGTGCAATTATGCATTTACCACTCAAGGGCACTCAATTATATTTCCTGAGGCCAAAGTCCTCTTGAAAACGTCAAAAAGCATTCAATAACATCCGTCGCGACTTTTCCGCACAAAAACTTAACACGTGCGCAGAAAAATAACATCACTGTTGGCTATTCCACTGTCTGAGATATCCTAATGATACATAAACTACAATCCTTGAAGGTTTTATGCGAATGCTTGTTTTAACAGCCTTTGAATGCGCAATCGTTTTGGATATTTTCATTTCCTTGCGCATTCTATTGCTTCCGAATTTAAACAAAGCGCTTCTTCTGATTGGTCGGTTGAACCATTGAGCTGCCGTCGGAATGTTAATTACAGTCTCGCGCATGCGTATTTGGTGTATGCACAAGCGGTCACGAGTTTAGTGTATATAAGTGGCAAGATCTTGGGTTTCTTTATTGCCGTTTGCTATCCTAGAGGAACGAAGAACTACAACGATCAAGTCGTCATCGAAAAGACAATGAAGTTGATCTGTATTCTCCTCGTGTGCTCGCTCACCGTCTCTGGTAAGTAAAAACTATTCAATTCTTTATTTTACCTTATGTGTAATATGATTCAACTTAATAACGACGTAAACATGAGTGTTTCGTATTTCTGGCGTTTAACCTTACTTAGTTCTAAGATTCTATTTTTTATTACCGTTGATAATATTTTTTTACTGTAGCGGCGCGCATTATTTCACGAAAACCAAATGCGCTGGCTTCTTCTTAGCGCGCGCAAGACAAGAATTTCATCTGCGCAACGCGCGTTTCTTTTGCGTTCAGACTTTAGTACCTCTGTCTGTTCAAAAATGATTTGTACTTTGGGTGTCGCAAATACCTGCGAATACTGTGAGTTCTGTTTAGACTAATTTCACTTCAAACAAACAAATATTTTCCTATTTATACTGAAAAGGAAATTTCGGACTATGCCCTCTGTTACCCGACACTGCGTTAAACGAAGTATGTACAAAGAAAAAAATACTTTTAGATGTATAGGTAGCCAGTAGATTGTCTTTTCAATTAAGTCGTCTTGTTGCGTTTTACTTAGTAATGGCTTCAACGGTAGAAATTTTACCAGAAGGGGAAAATTCCAACGAGACACAATACCTCCTTTGACCTTTCTTTATCAAGTGTCTGACGTGTGAAGCTTTCCACTGACCGCATAAGCTGGATTTTTTTAAAAAAAACGTTTCGCCTTTGCCAAAATATGTGACTTTAAAACTTGGTATATATATACGCTGTCAATCTAAAAACGCGCACAAACAAAGACAAAGGTGTTTATTATCTAAGTTTTTCAGATACTTATGTAAGTTATCAACTCGAATGCACAACGCCGTGTGTTTTCTCAAAACTATTTCGGCCTTGGCAATATGTTACCGACCTTGTCAACATGACCCTGACTGGCCTTGTGATATGTGACTTACGTCGTCTGGCATTCATCAGAAACCCACAAAATTTACTTGTCATATTGTAATTTTCGCTTCTGAAAAAAACACCATTGAGAAATTGCTGAACGGGCCAATTTTCAACTGCGTCGACTATTTTTTTGAACTTCTTTGAAAAATAGTGTACTTTGCCCTGTCTCCACGGGTAATGTTTTTTCAAACGACTCCGCTCCCTAAATGGAATTTTGTCTCGGGGAATAAATTTTCACCAGGTCACAGATTGACAAGTTCTCCCACAGCGCAAACAACGGGGAGGAAAGCAAAGAAACCTGCATTTTTGTGCCTAATTCGAGGCGTTCCTTTATATTTTTGTTATAAGCGTATTGGATGCCAACAAAAAAATCCAAAACACTTGAATTTGAGATAAACTACAAAGCGAACCTGATAGCCTCTCCGTTCTTCAGGATTCACTTCAACGAAAAATAAAAAATTATGATTAGGCATTCATAAATCTGCTTGTAAAGAAGTACCTTATATAGTAAGTTAAAATTTTTCTCTGACGAAGGGCCTTCGCCCAAAACCTTACACTAGTCCTACGTTCTGTGTATATCAAATCTTATTACTATATTTAGCTTGTTGTTTCATCACTGTCTGCGCAGCACGCTACTTTAATTTCAATGTAAAGAACTATAGTTTTTAATGATATTGGGCATTTCACTCGATTATGCATAGCATGTTCTAAGGATTTGGGGTGAAGGAAAATTTTTAATGCTTTTTATACTCCGATGAAGGGCTCGAAACGCCAGTATTTCGATCCCAAAAGATCTCGGGAGTTCACCACCTTTTTGCTTTAGCTAAAAGACATTAAAATGAAAAGTATAATGTAAAAATAGAATGCTTACATAATGTAAATTTTGAAATTTATATTGCCCTATTTAATTCAGCCGAAAATTTATCAAAATCGCATTACAGAGATAGGAATTGTAGATACTGAAAATCATAGTATTAAATTTAATTGAAGCTCGGGTGTGGTTGAATACTTCAAATATCTTTTGGGAGCTTTCCAGTTTCCATAGTGACTGATGTCTAGAGTCAGGCGGGCACAGGACACATCCATTAAGAATTTTAAAACTAAGCAAAAAGATCTTGAAGTCGATTCGAGTTTTGCAGGAATCCAGTCTAGAATTGTGTAGGATAGGAGCTATGTGCCAAAACTTAAACAGACGACGACAGATTTAATCTGTATTTCTGTTTTGTATGCTGTGTTGTGCCAAATATTTCATCAAAGTAGATCTTGCAGAGCTTTGAAGGTTGAGAAGAGAATTTTTTCGCAAACTCCTAAAACTGATTTCTACAGCGCTGATCATATAATGTCTAAGATATAATATAGATAGATAATTATAGAATATTTTTATCTCTTGATGTTTCGAGTCAAACCCTGGTCCCCCACATATACTTAAAAAGTTTCTTGACAGCTACACAATAATGCTAAAATAAAAGAAAATGTTGTTTAATTAAACGAAAGCAAATTTTGCAGTAAATATGGCGAATTCAACGTTTTTATAGCATACCTATAGCTTTCATTCTTTTTAATATATTTTTCAATCCCCAAATGTTCATAAAAAGTTTGTTGACTGTATAATTTTTACAATCACAATAATACTAGAATAAGGAGGTCAGTTTGAGCGGTACGCCAAAACGTTGTAGAGTTTTGGGCACTTTTTACCAACAAAATAAATGAAGTCATCCAAGGTCGCTTTCAAAGAAAACATCTGTTTAAAGGCGATTAGTTTAATCCGGGATAAGGAAACACAATTTTTAACAAAAACTACCGAGAGTCACGTTTTGAAAGTTCCCTTAACAGAAGTTCACGACTTCGAAAAAGACTTAGACCGTGAAATTTACCACGAATATGTAAATAAGTAAGAAACGTTTTTCTGATTTCTGAATAAACGTGCAACACTGCGGAAGTCCAGTGGCACCAATTTCGCTGTGCTGACAAATTCTTTGGTTTGATTTTGTCATGTTGAATTTGGCTTGATAAACACATAAACTGATAACTTTTAAAAATGTTATTCAAACGTTTTTAACAGAACTTAAATGGGAGTTTTCAGTGTGGTTTGAACGACTGACTGCAGAGTTAACGACTGGCGGCAGGGTATATATTAACATGTTGTCGTTTGACGGAAGCGCTAATTATTGTAGTGGGTTTTCGACAAATGGCGGAAGAAATGCCTTATGTACTTTAATTTGATTAACACCACGTCTATTGACAAGCAAAACAAGGTGTCGAAAGCTGTATTTTCTTTAAAATTACACCAGTGGCCCACTGCTAATTAACAAACCAGAAAAACTGGAAACGCGACTCTATTTTAAATTTAGATTTTACAATTTAAAAACGTCCGTTTTCTACTCGATATATAACAAACTTAATATTGTAAGACCAATATTTGTTTATTCAAGGGAATAGATAAACGCTTTTATAAAATGTTGAGCAAGAGGGAAAAACATCTTGTTGGAAACCAGACACAAACTGTAAATACACAAATCCTAAATTTTTCACGTCCATTTTCTACTTGGAGCAAGCTTGCCTTAAAGGCGGTGTTGCTGTTAAAAAAAACGAAGAAGACCCTGGGGATGAGCTTGAAGGTGTATTTTTATTGGTTGATCACACGAAACATTGCAAGACAAGTTGCAAGAGGCTGTTACAGTGTGCAATGCTCCTAGAAATCTGTTGCAGCGTTGGCGCAATCGTTGTAAAAAGTAGAATTTGATTCTACTTTGTGCAACGATTGAAACGTCTATTCGTTTACTGAAGGGAATAGATATAAACTCTTTTATAAAATGTGAGGCAAGAGGAAAAAACATCTTGTTGACTGCATGATATTAATAGGATTACAAGCAACTGAACATTCAAGACGGAAAGAGTAAACCGCCGATGTGAGTTTTAAAAGTTTTCATAAACATTTCTCAACATGCAAGCTTAAAAATCCGTCTTTATGCATTTCATATAGACTTTAATCAAACGAATAATTTGAAAAACAGGTACGTACTGACTTTTAGCAAAGACTATAGGTCAAGTTTCAAGTATGCGAAGCTTTTAGATTTTCAAACACGGAGCGAGCGCATAAAAGGGAGCCCCACCCCCCCGGCTACGCACTGACAGTTTGAAATGTCAACAGTCAAGTCAACAACGAGTCAGTGAGCTGGTGAAGTTTTGAGAATTATCTTTTATTTGCAACCTTTTTACCTTTCAATTACCCATGTAAATTGTAAAGAGAAGCATAAGAGTCTTAGATAAAAACAATTCTGAAGTGATTAAATTTGTTAGTCAATGAATTTGTAAAATACATAAGCTTATATTATGACCTTGCTTTCAAATGTTTGAAGGTCACGTATAGCTGCTTTGTCTTTTAAAATAGAGTTCCACATAAAAGACAATACTTTGATATTTAACTAAAACAGACCATTTAAACGAAGATAATATATAGTTTATTATATTAACTTTGCAAGTCAATATATCACAAATTGAGAACGTGTTAGTAGTCATTTGTCTGGCTTTCCAGACAACATGTACTGAAACAAAGTTGTCGTCGTTGAAAAGTGAGATGATGTTCAGACATCTACATGGAGATATTCATTATCGACATTCTTGGTGTATATAAAAGGGTCTTATAATTACAAGGACGGAGGATATGAATGAATAAACAAAGAATACAGACATCTGCATTCAACAACAAAAATGGTGAGACGCTTGGTCTTTTTCGTACGGTTTTTCCTCACCTTAGTTTCGTTTCGACGTATTGGAAGCGTAATTTTTCCGTCTTTCTACTCAAAATGATGTGTTACACTTGAGAAAGACAAATTCGACGTTTGGGAAGTGGCAAGTTTAATTTAAAAACAGTAAACAAGTCTCACAAAACTCCACTCTTCAGTCTCAGCCAAAGATCCTCGGTAAGGCCGGAACTAGTTTTAGCTGTGTGGACCAACCAGATGCGTTTGGGCAGGATTGGCTGAGGTACTCAGCCGGTACTTATGCGCTCGTTCCGTCCGTGTTTAAATGGGAACAGAAAAGTTTAATATTCGCATTTATATAGCTTATGGCAAAATATCGAACGAATATATCGTCGAAGCTATAAACAGTATAGTTTTTTTATGTTAAGGTATTGATTTTGAATAAATGTCGTCTAGTTTGAAAGCAAGTGTCGGCCATTTTTTAAATAGTTTCGTTCTGCATGTCTGAGCCTGTAAAAAAAACAACGAAATACGAGCAGAAAAATAATAACGTGTTACTACTACTCGACTTGACCCAGCTGGGATTTGAATCCCACACGAGTTCATTGTCTCACAATTATCATTCAAAATCGTCATTCAATATCAAATAGTCTATAAGTACTATCATTCGACCTTCAGCTCCCAACTTGACCTGTAGCTCATGTGTCGAAATATCAAATAGTCTATAAGACAAGTCAGGGATTATTTGAAGGAATTTTTATAACTGCACAAAGAGCTGAAAAGGCATCAAATCTAACTTCAGTAGCACAATAAACAGTAATGGAGCACTAAAGGTGGTTTTCCACTAGGCGAAAAATGTCGCGCGAAGCGACATTATCTTTTGTCTCGGTCGACAAATGTCGCCTAGTGGAAAACCGCCTTAAGGAGCTCGGTAGCTCGTCAGTAATCAACTAGTCATACTAGCTGTCATAGTATACAGAAGCGGCCCTCCTTTTCCCAATTTTTAATGCTTTAATCCCTTTCGCACAGCATACATTCGCATTTTCAAAATAACAATGGTCAAACAGTAGTACACGGGCACAGTCGCATCGACCTGAGAGAAGCCTCAAGCATGTTATGTGCATGGGTTGGCTGGTTGGCAACCGTTGGGTAGTCTGGCTAAATAGTAAGAACACTAGCGTTTGGTTATTAGGGCGGTATAGGGCCTGCTATAGTAGCTATACTTATGTATCTTGAAAGTTGTAAGGCTGTTAGTTTACGGCACGCTTAACGTTATCAGAAGATTGATATTAAATAGTATATGTTGGAATGTAGTATATGTACTGTGCCTTTGAACATAGTTTCTGATGCAATCCTTTCACGAATAACACCCATTCCTAAATATTAAAGAAAAATTTATCACTGCACAAAATTACGCTTATCACTACACAAATCTCATTTATTACTGCACAAATTGGTTATCACTGCACGTTAAAATAATCCCTGAGACAAGTACTATCATTCGACCTTCAGCTCCGGACTAGTAAACCGAAGGTCGCGGGTTCAAATTGTCTGGTCTGGTTCGCCACTCGGAGTAACACATTATTATTCTCCGCCCAAGTTCACTGGCCCACAATGATTATCATTCGAAAACGAGCAGAAAAGTTTGTAAAAAATATATTGAAGCACAGTGTAATAAAAGTAGCGTGCTGCGTAGGCAGTGTAGAAACAACAATCGAAATATGGAAGTAATATTGGGCATTTCACTCGATTACATAGCATGTTCTAGGGATTTTTGGTGAAGGAAAATTCGAGTCTGGAATACATACATTTTTATAAGACCAAACCGGGACCAGTTGCGAAAAATGCAACTACACAGGCCTTCCGGCAGGAATTGAACCCACGACCTTGCGATTCTAGTGCAATGCTCTGACCACTGAGCCACGGAGGTCGACGAAGGGCCTTCGCTCGAAAGTCGAAACATTAGACTCCTACGTTTTCTGTTTCGGCAGTATATCTAACCTTACTATATTTCGATTAGAAACTCGGCTAAAGTCTTTGTTATATCTTTTTGTTCACGTTTATGCAAAGTTGTGCACGATGAAGACAATGTATTTTTGTTATAATGAAGCAATAACCGTGTTATCTAAATATTAATAAGCGAAAAACTAAAGATTTGTGCACGGGAGGACTGTCTCAACATGAAATCGCAGCTCATTATGGGCGCTTTAAAGTTTGCCGGTTTCAGACTATTTCCTAATTAACTTTTAATGGAACATCAAACAACATTGAGGCTATATGTGCACACGATAACGTTTCCAAGCGTTTTCGTATTGTTTACTGTTCTCAAGCCGGAATCGAGAACAGTCAGCTCATTACTTGAAACAGTACGAAAACGCTCGGAAACGTTACCGTGTGCACATAGCCTGAGAGCTAGTGGTGTCGGCCATTTTGTAATAGTTTTGTTTTGTAATACATGCCTGGAGGCCCTGTAACTACACAAAGAGCGTCTGTTGTCTGCTTTGTCTCTTCGGTCGTTCATGAGTGAAAAACATTTTTTGAATTATGTATAAACGAAGTATATATAAGTATATTAAACAAAAAGTCCCACTTCCCTCTACTTCTTTGGGCTCCGGAACAAGTAATAAAACAGAAAAAGGTCATAGACTTGAAAAAATATTCAATGAAGTGAATGAGGCAATGTGAACTTGGCGATGACATTCATGTGACATAATTCAGGGGTATTTACATGAATGAAAGTTGCCCCTGTCAAGGGAGTCACACCCTAGCCCCAGAGCTACAGTTTACAGAGTGTTTATATGAGGAAAAGTTGTCCCTGCTTCAGGGTGACTTCACCTTCGATTGTCCGGAAGGGCAAACCAACTTTTAACCCATCACGTTGAAGCGTTCCTTTGGAGTTGTCTTATGTAGCTGAGTGAAAGTGTTTTACATGAGGGAAAGTTGCCTCACCCACTAGGGTTACCCTACCTCGCCAAGAGGGTGACCCTATCCCCAGAGTGACCCTATACTACCAAAGACAAGTGTTAAATTCCCCATGTAAACACCCGCAAAATGAATGCAAAGTTGTCTCTCCCAAGGTGGCTCAGGGGCTATAGGGTGACCCTTCTAGTAGGGACAATTCTCATGCATGTAAACAGAACCTCAGTGTTTTTGCTACTCAGGGGGGCTATACCAAGAGCAAAGGTTATATAGCCTGCAGAAAAACGCTTGTTCTCAAGCTACTGGTACATTTATCCTTTCCCAACTATTGGGTCACGACTTTGCGTTAGCTAATAGCTATTAACCCTTTAGCTAGGTCTACGGTAGCCTGGTACCCTGCTACTAAAGACTTCTGCTTTCCTATTGGTTGAAATTTCCCGCGTTTTTAGTGGATATGAGTGAAACAGCAATCGCCATAAGTGGATTTAGTCCTGATGACGCGAGCATGAGATTAGTGGTTACCTGGCCCTTATTCCTTTTGAAATTGGGCCAGGGTACCAGGCTAGGTCTACGGTACCTTTAGCATGAGAAAGGTGTTAAGCTTAAAGTGCATATAACCCCAATTTTTTTATCATCTAAATACGTTCTACCTTTGGCAAATAGTTGAACAACGAAATATTTTTTAGATTGCATGGAGCAACCTTTATTGCTTATTTTCAAAATGGTATGACGCTAAAGTAGTCATCGTTATCTACACAATATTTATTTGCAGGAGTGACATGACCCAATTCTTCCATTAATGGTGTGTTTGAACAACATGTTCCATATTGTATGAGTTTTTCCACAAAAATTCTCAGGTAGTTTATCTTGCTAAAAAGAGAAAAAAAGCCAAATGTCTACATAGACGTCATCTCATTACCATATTAGAAATGCGAATTGCCAATAAACATTGAAGAATAGCTCCAATCAAAAAAATATTGCACTGAACAATTCTTTGCTCTATGTAGAACGTATTCAGATGATAGAAAATTTGGGTTTAAGGCATTGGGCGTGTAACGCTTCAAAGTTAGGCTGCGTGTTTAAAAGAGCAAGGTCCTGACAAAACAGATTTCTTTCAACCACGAGACCTTGAACCTTAACGAAATTTGTTTTTCAAAACAGCTAAGGGCGAAAATTTTAACTTGTACAAATAAATCATGGTTTGGGGGCAGCAGCAATACATTGAATAACTTCCCAACTATAAGTTTGCTAGGTACGGTAAGATTAAGAAATCACCATCTGATACCAGAATGTCAAGTGAAACAACTGCACAAAGAGAAAAAAATAATATCTTTTCATTTTTGTGTCATCTGAGTAAGCACTACACCCCGGGGTACCAATCCCTATAACCTAAGGCAAATCGTCTGGTGTGCATTAACCAGAATAGGATTTTGTAAAATAATCCAAACAGTGCAATACTATAGTAGCGTGCTGTGTAGGCAGTGTTTAAACAACAATCGAAATAGGTAAGGTTTGATATACTGCCGAAACAGAGAACATATAGGAGTCTAACGTTTCGAGCGAAGGCCCTTCGCAGGGGTTGAAATAAGCGGGCGCCAGGCCGCCAAATGCGACCAAATTTCTAATCTGGCGACCAGATCTTTTCCGCAGGTAGCCCGTGTGGCGACTAAGAAAAAAATAAGAAATATACTGTTACTTTACTTACTAAAGAGTTAGGATTGTATGAAAAGTTTATTAAGCAAGCACATCATTCACTAATGCTGTGCATTGAATTGAATTGAAATAGATAGAACGGAGAGACTGGACATATTCACAACTTCGGTAATATTTAATTTATTTGATTGCTTTTTCTACTACGTATAATAGTATCACTAATTCACTATGATATAATAACTATTAATGTGTTTTCTTGGTCAGAAAGTTTTGATTTTAACACAAAAATATGACAATTAATATAGAGCGACTTGATATGAAATTTGGCGACTAGATTTTTTTTCTCTGGTAGCCACTTGGATGACTAAAAAAAATTCTTATTTCAACCCCTGCTTCGTCAGAGAGAAACGTATCTCTGACGAAGGGCCTTCGCTCGAAACGTTAGACTCCTACGTTCTCTGTTTCGGCAGTATATCTAACCTTACTGTATTGGGATTGTAAAAACCTTTTCGGGCAGGAAGGAATTGCTATAATATTTTTTCTTCAGGAATCTTTTTCTAACGATGTTTGTGTGTAAAAATTACCTTTGCGATACAAGTCATGATCCGGTGAATTGAAAAGATCATAAATGACTTGAAAATAGTGTGGGAAATACCTAGGGCGTGCAAGCCGCAGGGTACTGAAGTTTGAACTCAAAATAAAATATTACAAAGAGGAATAAATGGCGCAAGCTGGTAGCGCCTGCCTCTCATCCTTGAAGTTGAGCTGGGAGTCGAAGGTGTTAATATCGGATGGGTGATCACTTTAGCTTCATCTGAGAAGAGACGAGTTGTTGGGATTTCCCTGTGGCTTGAAAATTTTTCACCGGGTTCTCCGTTTTTCTCCCCTTTGCAAAACAACATGCACTTTAGTCTGACAAACTAGGTATTTCAACCACGGTTTTTTGTTTGTCTGCGGAGCATACTATACATGGGATGAGGGCCACTGGGTTATCAGTATGTAAACACTGTCATATGTTTCCCTCAATAAGTAAAGTCGCTTTATATTGCGGTTTCTTGATGAGTCACCTGCGCAACACAGCACAACTTTATATAAAAAGATAAAGGACTGGGGCCTAATCGTCTTTACTTGCAGTCAGTGGCTGAATTGCGAAGGACGCAGATCAACGTGGCCTTGCAGAGGCATATTAAGGCGCTCCAGACAGTCGCCATACAACACAGTTCATGCAGACCACTGATCACAGCTAAGATGTAGGTGTTGATTGTACAGAGGGAGGTAAACTGGAGAACCCGGCGGAAAACCCTCGAAACACAGGAGAGATCAACTACAACTCTACTCACATTAGTTCCAAGCTCGACAATGGGATCATTCCCGAGCGATCACCCATCCAAGTACTAACCCTGTCTATAACCGGGCTTAACTTTTTGGTGAGAGGCAGCGCACTAGCAGCACACGCCAACAGTGCTCTCGTTCGTTCGTTCGTTCGTTCGTTCGTTCGTTCGTTCGTTCGAAATCAATAGTAAGCGACATTTTTGGCGCAAAACAGGGCACCGCCCTTGGTAATTGAAGTTGTGATAGCATGCCAATGGTTAAATTGAAGTTGTAATTGAAGTCGAACCCTGTCTGGGGCTCTGAGAAATTGAGCTTGACGAACGTCCAACAAACGTCTGTTCCATTACACCAAGCTCGCAAACGTACCACATGCATGCACTACATGTATACGTACAACTGATGATATCACTTTAATAGTTTAACTACCTCTCGTCGTCTGGTGCAAACGCTACCACTTAGCTCTCCATCTGAACCTCAGTGGCTAACTGGTTAGAGCGTCTAACAGGTCGAACCCTGTCTGGGGCTCAGAAATCTTCTCTGAGTAATTGAACTTCACAAACGTCCACCAAACGTCTGAAGTTGTAATTTTATGCTAATTTAGATTTAAAAAAATTGCAATGACTAGCTGTTCAGGCCATGGAAGTTTCATTTTCGAAAAACTATTTACTTTTATTGTTTCTAGGGAGCAATATCATTTACAAAGAGAGCAACCACGAAGGCGAGGGTGATGTTAACATTACCGCCATTGTAGAGAAGCTCGTTGGCTTGCCTTTTAGTTTTTTCACAGAAAATTATGAAGAGTTGGTGAACAAGGGCGAGGAAACGTTGGAAAAAGTGCAGACGTTCTTGGAAGATCATTCGACAAAGGGCAAGGAGGCCTTTGAAGACATTAAGAAGAAAGTTGTTCATGCTCTGAAGGAAGCTGACAAGTAAGAGGCTTTATTATATCGCAGAGCTTGTTTTTGGGTCATGAACGCTGCCCTTTATATATTACATAGTTAACAGAAAATAAACATAGTTTGGAAACTCGGAAAACTTCAAAGCGGCTAACAATTGAACTACGTACGATTCATGTTGAAAGGTACCTGAAAGTGCACAAATCCTTTGTTTTAGCTTTTGTTGAAAATAAACATAGTTTGGAAGCTCGACAAAAGTCATTGTTATGCGTTTGTTCAGGTTATGGAAATTTGTGCACTACCACGGTTACTGAACATATTTGGACTTTCTCGCTGACTGAGTTTACGAAAGAAGAGCAAGTTGGTATATAACATCAGGTGTTAGGGGACTGGCATCTTTTTGTTCTTTGTCACTTTGTGTCCACCCACCCTCCCACGTTGGCACTGTTCGCATGTACATATATACATTGACTGTAAATTTTGCAATAAAGGCACTGCGCCGCTTTGCCTTTGTGTATGAGAAAGCAATCATCCAATAGGAACATTTGGGTGCAATCGCTGAACCATGCTGTTTAAATATTGTTAAATATGATATAACTTGACCTCCCAGGCCGTGAGATGGCAATAAGCTTTCTTTATTATATGGCTGGGTTTGATTTCCGGTCCGTACGCAAAACGACGCACGCTGATTGGTTCCTGAGAGGTCGGGATTTTACGATATTGACCGACCGGTCAATACGCTTTTTTCTCGGCCCTGTAAGTTTTGGCGGGAACATTTCTGAGTTCATTTGAATACAAATAAAAGAGAAATAGGTATCTTTATTCAAATATTCTGAACAATAAAATGTGTTGGAACATCACTGCTGGTTTTCTTTAAAGCTGTTTATCTAAAAACACGACAAATAAAAGCCGAACTGGTGTAAATAAGAAGGCCACGAAGCTACACGAAAAAATCACATGTAAGACGAAAACGAAAAAAATCACATGTAAGACGAAAACAACGCTGGAAGCTTAAAAATAAGATGAACCAATAGCCATATAATAAATTCCTTATTAACCTCGTTTGCTCGGTCTGTAAAGTATTTGCCCTCGGTTTAACGCCCAAACCTCGCTCTTTCGTCGCTCGGTCTGTACGAAAACCTCAGGCAAATACTTTCCCGTACAGACCTCACACTTGGTTAATAAGTCTTTATTATTATTATATGGCTTTGTCACGTGAGCGGTCTTAATAAAAGTCGCCATTTGCACATGTGTAAAACTAAAATTTTATACTATTCGTCTTTTTCTGACGTCAATAAGCTTTATGATACTTATTTCGTTTGTATTTTTGTCATGAATTATTAATGAGTTTTTTAATTACCTTTTGTTTTAAAGATACCTTACTCCACACAAGGAGCAAGTGAAGAAATACTGGAATGTAACCAAGAACAAGGCACAAGAGCTTAGCGAGGAAATCGAGCGCTTGGCCGAACAAGCCCGAAAGCAAGCCGAAGATGTCCGACAACAGGCCGAAGAAAGCTTTAATAAAATCCTAGAATACCCCGATGAGTTGAAAGAGAAGTTTCCGGAGGCGTATCAGAAATTCCAAGACCAAGTGAAAAAGATTGGCGAAACTACCAAACAGGTATGTGCAGTCTTCACGTGATTTTCATTTCACGCTTGGCTAACACGTGAACCAATTCAAATATCACGTGGGAAATTTTTACATAACCTTGAAGGACCAAAATCTTTAGAGGCCGTTTACATGAATCCGGATATCCGGATTGAGTTTCAATCCGGATTGAACTCATTCTGGTTCTGATCAAATCCCTTTACTGCCATTTACGTTCAAGCTTGAAGCATGAACTATTTCGCATGTTTGTTTACGTTTGAAAAGCTTACGTTTGACTAAACAACTTCCTCGTTCTGACCAATGAAATGCATTTGTTCACGTGAAATTCACGTGCGAGAAAACACACAAGCATTTCATTGTCAATCAAAATCAAACAAAAGGGCCATTGTTGTCGACAAAAGGGTCTCGTACGTTAGTAAAAGATTTTTAATTTGAAGAGTTTTAGTTGTTTTTTCTGTCAAGCTGTCGTAAGTTAAACTCAGAGAAAAACAGGGCCCCTTTTAGGATTTTTCCGTGGGAGGGCCGTTCACAAAAAGGGACTCTTCTAGGGGGGGGTCCAGGGGCATGTCCCCCGGAATTTTTTGAAATTTAGAGTCTCGGAAATGCCATTTCCTACATTCTGATGGGTGATTTTTAAGAACACTGAAGGTCATAAAATGTCATAAAAACTAGTTAAAATACAACACATTTCTGACTGTTTCGATTTGTGTCAGAACTCATCAACATGTTCACTTTCAAATATAATATGGAAAATGTTGTGAGGAACCAGAAAAAGATTTTTCGTCACCACATACACCTTATCAAAATAAAAAATATTTAACTAATAGAAAGATTTATCTATACTTTTGTAACAACTGAAACTATTCAATTGACTTGCTTATCCATATACATTTTATCCTGGGGCAAAAATGGCCTTTTACTAGGGGGGGGGCAAAATCAATTCGGGGGGTCAGGGGGGGGCTTGGCCCTCCAGTTATATAGTTAAAAGAGGCCCTGGAGAAAAAACTCAGGTCCAAACAGGACTCGAACCCACAACCTTCCAAGTGCAAGCCGGACGCTCTGACCATTGACGTATAAATATCGTAACAAATCTGGTCTACCATCGGAGTTCCAATTACTCAATGGTTAGAGCGTCCAAGTTCGGCGAGTTGCGCTGGGAAGGTTATGAAGTCCCGTCTGGAGCTCAGAGTTTTCTGAATTTAGGTACTTACGACAGCTTGTACTGCAAAAACTAAAACTTTAAAACTGTTGTCAACAGTTTAAAAGTTCCACATTATATAACCAGATTAAGATCAGGCACATTATTAGAAGTAAAAAATTTCTCTATTTTTTAATAAAGTATTTCGAGACGTTGAAGAGCCGTACCGAAGAGATGAAAGAGGATGCTAGCGAGACTTTGGAAGATGCTCAAAAAAAGATCCTCGACATGACGGAGACGTATTTGGATAACATCAAGGAGCAGTTGAAGAAAGCCAAAGAGCAAGCGATGACCCTGAAACAACAATTTGACGAGAAGTTGGGTGACCTGAAGGACCAGTCTAAAGAATTTGAAGAGAAGCTTGGGAAGCATGTCGAGACAATTAAATTGAAAGTTGACACAACCATCGAGAGTCTTCAAGACAAGGGAAAAGAACTTAGAAATGTGGGCGAGAAGTACGTGGAGCTTGCTCGAGGACGTGCCGAGAGGCTCCAAACTCGCGTTGAAGCGACGTGGAAGCGTGTTAGCAACAGGACAACTGAAATGGCTAAGGAAATGCTACGACAAGCCAAAGTTCATTTGGAGACCGTGAAAAAACAGGCAGAGGAAATCAAGGATATCTCCAACGCAGATATGAGAGAAAGAATGAGAGAGATGCGTGAGTTTGCCGAGAAGAATCTCCGAGCCGCTCAACAACATTTAGAGAAGGTCGTCCAAGAGGTCAAGAAATTTGACATAAACGAGTACATGAAGAAAGCCAAAGACGTGCACCAGAAAGTTTATGAGAAACTTGGTGAGCATACACAAAATGTAAAAAGCAACATAAATAAGTATATGACGCAAGCGAAAGACATGCAGAAGAAGGGTTATGGTAAACTTCGGGAGCATGCACAAGACATAAAAGATAAAGTACAACCTCATTGGCAATGGTTACGAAACTGGATGCAGGTAGGAATTGTTTGCTGTCTTGATGATGTGGTTAGGGTAGGGTGGACTAGGATAGGGTGGGGCAGGGTAAAGTGTAGTAGGGTAGGATATGTTTTCGTGTAGGTTGTTGTGTAGTGTGATGGGTAGGATAAGAGGAATTTTTATTTTAATGTGATTTAATTGTGAAATAGGTTGCAAGGGTGTGGTATAATATGGTGTGATTAAATGTTATGCGATGTGTCGTTATGATGTGTTATGATATTGATGTGTCTAGTGTAATATGGTGTAGTATGATGTGGTATAATGTGGTGTTGTAGCGTGATCAAAGTCGATGCAGTGTAGTATGGTGTTATTGTGATATGGTGTCGTATAATGTGGTGTTGTAGCGTGATTAAAGTTGATGCAGTGTAATGCGGTGTGACGTTGATGTTGGTGTGGAATGATATGATGTGGTATAATGTGGTGTTGTGGTGCGATTAAAGTCAGTGCAGTGTAATGCGGTGTGTTGATGTGGAAGTGGTGTGATATGGTGTTGCATGATATGATATGATATGATATGATATGATATGATATGATATGATATGATATGATATGATATGATATGATATATGGTATGATATATGGTATGGTATGGTACGGTATGGTATGGTATGGTATGGTATGGTATGGTATGGTATGGTATGATATGATATGATATGTATGTTTAGAGGAATGTTTTGTCTACCAAACACCACAATCCGGGAAAAATCACCTCAAAAAACCTAGGATATGAATATAACATATGATGTTAATATTTGTACTTATGTAGCGTTTTTAAACCTTTTTTGTCAATAGGATGAACAAAAGACCCCAGAAGCCAGGACTGCCAGTGATGGTAAGCTGAAGTTTTTGGTATAGTATATGATGATGGCGATAATGGTGGTGTGATGATGGTGAAGATGAGGTTGCCAATCATGAGGACGATGATAATGATAAAGATGATGATGATGATGATGATGATGATGATGATGATGATGATAATGATAATGATTATGATAATGATGATGATGTTGAGATGATGATGATGATGGTGATGATGATGATAGTAATGATGATAGTAATCTTATGTTCTCTTTATTTCAGGATCTGTTGACGAGAAATCACGACAAAGAAAACGCGAATTTTTAAAGCTGTGGAAACTTCGCCAACGTCAACAACGACAAAGATTAGTTGACACCAACTAAGCTGCCTGATTTATTGTGACAGTTCATTGAAATCATTTCTTCCCATTTACAATCATCTAACATTTTCAGTGGCCGTGTAAATTAATTAAAATAATGAATATTGTGTGGTGTTAATAAGAAGATTTATTTTTGCTTACTTAATAATATATAGGGTGAACTTTAGAGGTTTATTTTTAACACACTGGTGTTGGGCTGGGTCTTTGGTTGCGTCTACCTGTTTGTCGGAGGTTTTCGTAGATGGTATGTATTCCCGAATGTCGCATATTCAATATATTATTAAATACACACTTCAATATCTCATCCTGGTCGTTGTATTTTGTCTTGATGTTTTTGTGAACTCTTCGTGGCAAAATTCTACGATGCTATGTGTAGAAGAAGTGAATGAGAAAATATTTGATTGTACTAAGAATGCATAAAAGTAAGAGAATAAATCTAATTAGTAATGGGTCTTCCCAATTATTCTTCGGTAATTCCTCAGTAATTCTTCCAGAAATGAAAAGTTGCTGAAACTCCCAACCGAACTTGTAACCTTCCGATGACCGGGTGTCCCAAAAAAATGCCCCCCATCCGTTTTTGTACTGCATCTTCTTTAATTTGGGTACACGAAGTAAATTTTTATATCACGCCGAAAGCCCATCACTCCTTTGTTGTCTGAAATTTTCAGAGCTAAGTAGTTATCTACTCGCTTCCTGGAGTCATTTAAAGAGGCAACATCAAAATTTGAACTTGTCCAAATTATGCAAATTATCTATGCTACCTACAGATTTTGAAAAATACAGGGTGTCCCAAACGAATGTCGCCCATCCTGTGTTTGACCACAGCTTTGTTTGAGTGCGAAATACAAGTTTGAATACATATGCATGTGAAAACTGACCACAGGATAATGAAGTTTGATTCCAAATGAAGAAACAATGCTCATGAGAGTTCCATGCACATGTTTGCCATGTAGGCAGAAGTGCACTTTACTTCATCCGTCTTAAGATGGCCGAGGAAAGAGCATTCATGGTACTTTCCTATCATGAAACAAGAAGCCCAACAAGGACAAGGGAAGCCTTTAGGAGAAGATTTCCAAATCTTGACGTAGCATACATAATTTGGACAAGTTCATAATTTGGACAAGTTCAAATTTTGATGTAGCCTCTTTAAATGACTACAGGAAGCGAGTAGATAACTACTTAGCTCTCAAAAATTTCAGACAACAAAGAAGGAGGGATGGGCTTTCGGCGTGATATAAAAATTTTCTTTTTGTACCATAGTTAAAGAAGGTGCACCCCATAAATGGATGGGGGGCATTTTTTCTGGGACACTATAGTAAAATAGAAAAAAAAAAGTTGGGGTCACCGAACTCGTTTAGAAAATACTGCTGCCAGTAAATCATGATGTTTTCCCAATTTGTAGCTATTTTGGCTAACTCTTGATTTCGTCTTGTAATTTTGAAAAATCCTTCTTAAAAGCACTTAGTTTATACTGAGTGGAAAAATATTTGATATTTTAGATGTACTTGTATATGAACTATGGCAACAAATAATGGCAGAAAATTTGACACAAATGACAATTGACAAACATTTTTGCGATATAAGAATGTCCACATTCTTTCGTGTGACATTATTTTTTGAAGCCGCAAGAACAAAAAACGTTGGGGGCCAGGGATGATCGAGTGTCTTCGTGAGCTACAGAAGGCTTGAACATAGCGTTTCGCTGTCATTTCATCCATATATTAGTGGCTTAACCCCCTCAGTGACTTTTCATGTGTTTTCGTCACTACGCAGGCTAAGAAAAGCTGCGCAGTGCAAAACTGAGGAATTACTTTAACTTATTTTTAGATCTCGAGATAGCCAATCATCAAACGATACTCATAGCATGTGACATCTATCGTGATTTTTGCTTGGCGGTTTACACGCTCCTTTCGGGAAAACAAAATGGCGGGAAAAACTCAAGAGTGAACAGGGCCGGATTAAGCTTGCGCGGGGCCCGTGGCATATTTTCCACGCGGGGCCCCTTGCCCTACTGGAGGAGGGAGGGGACGAGGTGGCACGCGTGGAAGGGTGAAATCGGCAGTTTCATTGGGCCAAACTCAGAGAAAATATATGAAAGATTAAATTTTGTTTCTTTTGTTCCTCGCGCCTTAGTCCCATGTGTGTGTGTGTGTGTGTTTACAAAAAAATGAAAATACACGTCAAGAATTTGGTCTGAAATTGAACGCACTTGTATTGTACTCTTGTGTAAAACAAGTGCTAATTACTAATCTATACAATCCTATGATGTTGTGAACGCAATAAAGTGCCCTGTCGTTCTCCACGAATTATTTTGGAAATTGCACCGAAATTTTTATAGTGTAATTGCGAGCAGTGCGCACTGCGCGTGTGGCTTTCGTAATTCCATTTTCGTTATAAAACCGCTTTGTGGGGCCCCGCGGTTTGAGGGACCCCGCACTTTGTTGGGCCCCGCGCTTTCTGGGCCCTGCGTTTTCTGGGGTCCCCGCGCTTTCTGGGCCCTGCGTTTTCTGGCGGGCCCCGCGCTTCCTGGCTCCCCTCGTTTTCTGGGGGCCCGCGCTTTCTGGCTCCGCATTTTCATTTTTTTTTAGAAATAGAGCGCGGGGCCTCAAGAAAGCGTGGGGCCTCAAGAAAGCGCGGGGCTTTTGGCATATGCCACTTCTGCCACAAGGTTAATCCGGCACTGAGAGTGAAGTACGTTTTGTCGAAGAATTGTATTAACGAAAAGGTTTTATTAAAGCTTTTACTCAAGAGTTGACAACAGTTAAGACTCCTCATGAACGGAAATGAATTTTATCCTTTCTGAAAACCTCGTGTAGTAATATAATTAGTCTTTTTTATAGGACATCTAATGTCATTTTCGACCGCCCTGCAGGTTGCGAATTAGCGAATAGGGCGAGTTTCAGGGTGTTGCGCGCGCATCGTTTTACAAAGAAATTGGTGGGCTCTTGGCAGGCTCTCCACAAAGTCAGAACAGCAGAATAACAGTGTTAAACATCCAGAAACTGCATCTATACTTTGTTTATTTTAAATAGTATGTTTACTTTGAGTGGAGCTTGCCAGTTTTTTTGAAAAATGATGCGCGCGCAACACCCTGAAACTCGCCTATTACGCGTTGCATGTGAGAGACGGGAAGTTTTTTCCGAGTGATTCCGGTTTCCTCCTGTAGTAACACTAGACCAGTGAGATGGCCATTTAGAGAGAACAGTTTAGATACGCCTGACGATAGAGTCACTCAGTTATCCACTATAAACGAAGTTAGTTTAGTGTTTTTAGTTTATCTGAATGCAAGTAGTTTTAATCTCCGTGCGCGCTTCGGCCATTTAATTCACAACAATTTGCGAGAACTTGCATAGATAGAATATTAGAGATATTTTTATGAATTTCTATGGTCAATTCTTATACAAACTTCCATGAAACTTGTACATCCTTTCTGGATGAAAGCGTTTATATCATGACGCAAACTGCAGATTTGTTGCTCAGCGGTCGGGATTCTACGATATTGAACCCCCGGACAATGCACTCTGTTCTCGGAGCTGTTAGTTTCGGCGGGAAAATTTCTGGGTATTTTCATTCAAATACTCCGAACAATAAAATGTCCTGGAGCATTCATTTCCTGCTGGTTTTCTTTAAAGCTGTTTATCTAAAAACACGACAAATGAAAGCCGAACTGGTGTAAACAAAAAACGACAGGAAAAAGCTATTAACTCTTTAATTCCTGTCCGAATTGGTCTGGCTAACACGAGATGATTTTATTCACCTCTGGGGAAGCCCTCGGACAGGATTCCAGCAATGAGTTAACAGGTAAAATAAGGGCAAACTCCGAAGACGGAAACAGGACTCAAAACTCAACCATATAATAATTTTTTTATTAATCTCGTTTGCGTCAGAGTGGGAAAGTATTTCGCTGTTTTTTCTCGCACAGACTTCGGTTTTTCGTTGCTCGGTCTATACGACTACGTCAGACAAATACAAAACAATGTACAGACGTATACGGCACTTTCAACTATTTAGTAAATAAGTTTTTAATATATTTTAAATTGATATAACCTTAAAAAACTTTAATGTAAACAATGTTAATCGAAGTATGTTAACTTATCAAGCTTTAATTGTCATTATTTTTAGAAAGTTTGGTTTCAAACCTATAATTTATCAAGTCAAGGCCCTATTAGTCCTTGCAGAAATGGAACAGTCTTCGCTGTTTATCACGGTAAGCTATGCTTTTATGTAATTTTTATAACATTAAAGTATGCATTCTATATTGAAATTTTTTTTCCGTAACATTTAATAGACGACTTTCTGGCTCATGCAACTTACTTCAAATTTTCATCGGAGGTAAAAACAACTGTTTTAGCTGGAAAGATCATATTAAAAATAGTAAAAGTGCAAAGTTTAAAATAAATCCGACAAATAGTGCGAAAGCTCTTCGGAAGTTTTGCTCTCCACTAGGGATTTAATAGGGATTTTGGCTTGACGTGCAACTCCCGCCCGCCAAGCCAAAATCCCTGTTAAATCACTAATAAATCCCTGTTGGAATGGTCAACTTTCCGCTTGTGAAACTTTTTCCATTTGTTAAGCAATTCGTTTCAAACTTTGCACTTCTACTATTTTCAATATGCTCGTTCCAGCTAAAACAGTTGTTTTTATCTCCGACGAAAATTTGAATATTTGTTGCTATACTGCGCATGATCGTGAAAGTCGTCTATTCGTAATAGATCGTTAGCACATGGCGTGACATCCGCCATCTTGGTTGACTTCTGTTTGGCAAACACTGTTATAAAATAACATGTATACTACGCGAGCCCTGATTGGTCAATTGCCGTGTTTGGATCAGAGTATCCAAACACGGAAAATTCCCGTCAAAAGGATTTTTTGAAAATGTCGGACAGTATATCATATTTACTTGTGATTATTTTATAAAAGAAATACCAAATGGTTTTTTCCGTGTTTGGAGACTCTTATCTAAACACTTGGGAAATTGCTCGACTTTCGAAAAGCTAAAAACACTCGCCTACGGCTCGTGGTTTGTTACGCTTTTCTCCAATCTCGCAATTTCCCGCGTGTTTGGATCAGAGTATCCAAACACGGAAAACCATTTGGTATTTCTTTATTAACAAACCGTTGACCACGATGTTTGACTGTCGTTCATTAACCGTGGTTTGACACGGGTTTGAGAAATTACTGTAATCAGGGGTCAACCAAAATGGCGTCCAATGTCATGTGATTGCAAACGGTAGCTATACGTACTACGATGACGTCATCTATTACGTCATAGACCGAAAGAACCATGCGTGTACACACCATAATTATGTAAAGCCGGTTTTCCGCTAGGCGGAATGTTGCGCGCGGAGCGGAATTTTTCTTTAGTTCCACCCGAGAAATCATAAGACAAAGAAAATTTCCGCTCCGCGCGCAAAATTCCGCCTCGTAGAAAACAGGCTTTAGTGCCTAGATCTGTCGCTCAAAGTGCTCCCTTAAATTAACTGCTCTTAGCAACCGTTGTCTGGTGACGAAACTGGTCTGAATCATTGAACTATATGGAACGCTAACTCGCAGCTATAAGCCATTTCGGAATTGATGAGGGGACTGTGAACGAGTACAGTAAATAAAATCCCGCGTCCGCCATCTTGGTTGAATTTTTCGGCTGGCAAACCATAGAGATCATAATATAAGACTAGAGGGGGCATTGGGGCCGAAAATGCGAGGAAAATTGAACGTCACCGGTAGAGGGGCAAAAACGAGCAAAAATTGGTCTAAAATAAGCCTTTTGCTAAATTTTCATCACGATTTTTAAGAAACTAAAACTTTTAGAATTTCTGGTCTTATTACTATTATAAATTCTTGCCTTAATAGTTCTTTATTGAGGCGTCTGTTATTTTCGTTGAATTTTCCACTCTTTGGACATAAATAACGTAGCCGCCATTTTGAAGTACCCATTCGCGCGTATTGGCCCTCTAATGGCGGAGTTCAATTTTCCTCGCACATTTCACATGACGACAACCGAAAAGACCTAATTTCGCTCGGCAAACACTGTTAACAGACCGCTGACCACCATGTTTGTTGTGGCGCGGGTTTTGCAGATCCAAGATGGCGTCCGATGTCACGTGATTACAAACGACCTATTCAAACTTTGCATACCAACTATAATTTTGACGTTTTCTTTTCATAATTTTGTTAAGTTTTTACACTCGGCTACAGTCCGCTCAAAATTCCAGCTTGTGTCATTGGATTGAGTGACCCAGGTGACCTGCCATAATACAGATCAGGATATATATGTTATTTTACCAATTTGGAGGTCCTAGCTTTATAGAAACGTTTAGAGGTAAGTTTGACTGTACTGACATCTTACATATCTATCTACAGACCACTTTGATGAATAGTGTACTTATTTTCTCAGTGCTTGTTCGTATTCTTAACTCGTCAGGCCTTAAGTTACTGCCGGGCAGTAGAAGTGTTCCTAAATAAAGATGGCGGCGGTACATTTAACCACAATGCTTTGCAATGCAGGTGTCACGGTCTCAGCGATCCCCCAGTCTGAGTTATCCCCTAAGACCAACTGCGCAGTTATCCCCTACTTTTCTGCATTGATTAACCTTCCCAGGGCCGGGGCAAAAATATTTTAGGGCTGGTCACAAACTGAGAGCCATCCCCGGAGTACGGTGAACTGAAAGCGTGGGTTGATTGGATAATCGGATGTTCTAATACGATAAGTTCTATCGTATATAATCTATATACGATACCGATAAATTTCAAACGAATTTATGTAGTTGGTCTATTTCTAGTTTTTTATGTTTATGTATTTTAATTCCTACGGGGGAGCGCCTCGCATGGGTCCTCGAGTCCCGTTCGCGCTTTTCCCGTTTGGATATCTTCATATATATTGTAAAGTATCCAATAAAGTTTTTTTAAAAAAAAAAAAAAAAAAAGGTTCGTACTTAGGCTGCCTCAGGCGCCACTCCCTTTCAAACAGAAGGGGATTGCTTTGCGACCTCAAGTCAGCTCAAATAACAACTAAACATTGTTTGTCATGCTAACATGGATTAAGTAAGCCAGAACTTCATTCCTACCAAAGTTTGATTTTTTTAAAACCATATCTTCAGATATTCCCACAAGAAACAATAAATACTGCACGCAAAAGGATTGTGGTTAAATGTACAAGTCGCCAACTTTTTCGGTACGGTCAATATAAAGGCCTGACATTCAGGTTACTCGTCCTGACCAATTCATTTCATGAGGTCTATTTTGTAACTTCTTGTTTTGAATTTGATTGGTTCTGGATTCTTGACCAGCCAGTTAATAGGAATCACGAGTATTTAACCAAAACCAATCAAATTGAAAACAGAAACTTGTCCAACGAGTTCCAATCAAGCGGAACTTGTCAGGACGGGCAAATGAACTGCAATAATTGGCCATTTCCCAAGAGAGTTGAAGACTGGTGACGGGTTAGTACGGTGGCTCAGAGATGACATAAACTTTTTTTTTATTTTCGCGACTTTTTTCGCTACTTTTAATTTTTTCGCGACTCTCAGCCTCGGGTTCAACACATGGTTCAACAACAACCAACATGGCGTCAACCAAAGATTCGTCAGGTTCGAACACAGCCTGAACAACAACATTCATATCAGTGGGGTTCACCCTTCTTCTACAACCATGGCTTTGTAGTATTCTTCTTAGCTGTCGTAGACAAAGTCGAATTCCGTGAATACTGGCGAGAAAACCTAAAATTTCCGCTGCAGTAAAACCAAACCTAAAGTAGTTCACGATTGCTTCATTGCGTCCAATCGCTTGATTAACAGGAGAATATTGTGGTAAAATAGCCTTAACAGTTGCTATTTGCAACATACAAATACAAAGTAATAGAAGCATGGCTATTTCTTTCGAAAATACCTATAAAGGGCTAAGTTCCTTCTCATGAATCTGAAAAGTCGCGAAAAAAGTCGCGAAAAAATTAAAAGTAGCGAAAAAAGTCGCGAAAAAATTAAAAGTAGCGAAAAAAGTCGCGAAAATAAAAAAAAGTTTATGTCATCTCTGAGCCACCGTAGGTTAGGAACGCCAGCGTAAGAACAATGAAACTGTCCCTCCAAACGATCCCAAGTACCCTAGCGTTGCTAACCCGTCACCAGTCTTCAACTCTTTTGGGAAATGGCCAATATTTGTCATTTCTAGGCGTGAGTGACTGGGGTCTATCATTTTTAGGGATCAATACCCGGGATCACTTATCCCTGGGGGCACTCATTCCTGTGACACCGGCCAGTAACCGGAAGTTAACCTTCCAGGCGCCACGACTTGAACACCGCTTACCACTTCAAACTGAAGCATTATTTTATACAAATGCCTCGGGCTTTCTCCTTGCCGTATTGGGCGTAGATTTTGGCGACAATCTACCAAAATGACTATTGTTAGGCGACTTAATTCCTTTTAATTCAAGAATTTCTTGGTCAAGGTTCCCCGCAGAACTTGACAATGGTGGAGGCATGTGCACTGCAGGTATTTCTCCTTTTTCTTGGTTTTCCAGCCGTGTTTGCCGAGCTTCTTCGGCGACTTGACGCGCTAGCTCTTCTTTGTAATAATACTCGAAGTTTGAGACAATGACAGGAACGGGTAGAGCTATGGCCAATACACCCGACAAGGCGCACATAGCACCTATGACTTTCCCTGAAGAGGTAAGATGGTATTGTCAGTTTTGCAGTTCGGTTTTGAAAATTTAGTTTATTTACTTGTTGTAAATTACACTGGATGTTTGAATAGGGAAAACAAGAAGAGAGGGAAAAGGACAGATGAGTAGAAAAAAGAAAATAGTGGTAAGAATATAAAAATAAGAAGAAAGAAAATGAGGAAAAACTAATAGTTGACAGTGAAAATCAAGATGATTGTGACGATGAAGAAGATGATGATAATAATGGTATAATGGTCTTTAATTAGAATACATCCAAACGCGTATCTTTACAATCAAATTTAATACTCCTAAGGATTTTTCAATGTGGCCGTGTCGAGGCATATCAAAGGCGCTTTAAGCATCCGTCAAACGACACAATTCAGACGACGGATCCCTGCTAAGCCATGTGTGTTGATTTTATGGAGGGAGGAAAACCGGAGAACCCAGCGAAAAACCCTCGGAGCACAGGAGAGACCAACTAAACTGTACTCACGTGAGTCCCACCCATCCAAGTACTAACCCCGTTCAACCGGGCTTAACTATTGGTGAGAGGCAGCGTCCTAACAGCACACGCCATCCATGCTCCCCTGATGGGAGGAGGAGGATAATGATGATGATGATGATGATGATGATGATGATGATGATGATGATGATGATGATGATGGTGATCACGACGACGACGATGGTGATGATGCTGATGATGATGATGATGAGGATGGTGATTACGATAATGATGATGATGACGTACGATGTTGCTGCTGATGATGACAATGATAATGATGGTGATGATAATCATTGATGATAAATGATGGTGAAAATGATGATGATGATAATGATGGTGATGATAATCATTGATGATGATGATGATGATGATGATGATGATGGTGAAAATGATGATGATGATCAAGAATTAATTAAGATATTTTCTTTCTTGGTGTTGATTACTTTGGAAATACAACAATATCACCTACCTCCAAATGTTTGTGGCGACACGTCACCATAACCAACAGTTGTCATGGTAACAATAGCCCACCAGAACGAATGCGGTATACTGGGAAACTGCTCGTTGTTCTCACCGGTCTCGCAGTAGTACACTCCGCTGGAGAACAATACGACACCCATGATCATGAACAGAAGCAACATGAACAGCTCACTTCGACTCGACTTGAGCGTGTGACCGAGGATATACAGACCACGTGAGTGCCGCGTGAGCTTGAAAATGCGCACCACGCGAACGACACGCAGCACACGAAGGACTTCCATGGTATTTCCCTGAGCGCCCGCACTGCTCATGATCACTTGGACGTAAAATGGCAGAATAGAGAGCACGTCTATGATATTCAAAGTGCCTTTCAAAAACGCAATCTTGTTACGCGAGCTGGCGAAACGGAGTACGTATTCCAAGGTAAACCATGCATTGCATATGGCACTTATAATAAACCATATATCTTTCTTATCCTTGAGGGATGGCAGACTTTCAATGCAGAAGACAATGATAGATATAAGGATTATAGATAGCGATATTACTGCTAGTATCCTAGCAACCAACGATGACGATGGCACTTCAAAGGCTTCCCAGACCATACGCTGGTAGACGTTTTCTGGTATGTCTTCAAAATATTCATCGTCGTTAGCCTCATCGAAGCCAAGCAATTTTTTCGCTTCTTTTTCGAGCCCGAAGAAACTGCATTCCTGGAAGAAGACATCGGGCGAGAGATTTGTTGGACGGATTAAGGTCCCCTCGGATTGATAGTAGTACAGGATCGACGTGAAACAGCTCCGGTGACGGTCGAAAAAATACTCGCCTTTTCCTGCGTCGTAATAAGATTCGCGCATTTTCCCACTCCCCAGGAGTGTTTCCGGGTATCTCTTGAGCGTCGTGTCAAAAGTCTGGTATTTTTTCCCAGAAACGTTGATTTTAATAATAGAGCGATCTACTAGCGAGTTATTACAAGATGCGAAGTGATCTGTTGCATTGTCGTCAACGTCTGCCATGTTCTTCATTGTCTGAGAACTAGAAAAATACAAAAAGAATTGTTACTTACTCACTCACTCACTCACTCACTCACTCACTCACTCACTCACTCACTCACTCACTCACTCACTCACTCACTCACTCACTCACTCACTCACTCACTCACTCACTCACTCACTCACTCACTCACTCACTCACTCACTCGCACATGCACAAACTCACTGCACTGCACTGCACTGCGCTGCACTGCACTGCACTGCACGGCACGGCACGACACGGCACGCACTGCACTGCACTGCACTGCACTGCACTGCACTGCACTGCACTGCACTGCACTGCACTGCACCGCACCGCACCGCACCGCACCGCACCGCACCGCACCGCACCGCACTGCACTGCACTGCACTGCACTGCACTGCACTGCACTGCACTGCACTGCACTGCACTGCACTGTACTGTACTGTACTGTACTGTACTGTACTGTACTGTACTGTACTGTACTGTACTGTACTGTACTGTACTGTACTGTACTGCTTGCTATTCACTGCACTGCACTGTACTGTACTGCACGTATAATGTAAGATAAAATCTTCGACTTAGAAAATAATATATGCACGCCGATAAAGAAAAAAAATCGTTAAAATCTTGTGCCCTGCAAGCGAGACAGTTCAGACTCCTTTCCATCCATGTCTCTGTCCTTACGACCTTAGTTTTTTTTCTCGATCACACGATAACTATTTTAATGACAACAAGCTATCTTTTATTGCTTTCATCAACATATATACGTTTACTTTTTATGGTCGCATTATTGAAAACGTTAAACCATTTGCCGCCCGCAAACACCGCGACAAGATGCCGCTTGCATGCTTATCGTGCCTGTGCGTCTTTGAGGTAAACAGCTTTATTATTAATTTTAAAAACCATCCTTCAATTTACGTCAAAACTCTAAGAATGTCTCAATTTAGCGACTTTTATCGTTCGAGGCTGACATTCAGTTTGCGAATACTTCAATTATATTAAACCAGTCACAAAACAGAAAATCTATTTTCTTTGTGGAAATTTTAGGTGCGTGGCCAACTAACACTCTTTGTTAGTGAAATAGTTTTTTTTATTCAAATTATTAAAACTAGAACAGTCTTTTAATCTTTTTAAAAGCAAACACAATGACGAGTAATATGTCGACCATTAAACATATATATCACCGGTGCAAATGTGCGGTAATGAGAGGGTAAACTTGTGATTAAACATACGACATCTATATAATATACGTCGAAATTGTACACTTCGGATATTTTGAATTCGCAAGTGGATTGTCCAAATCACTAAATTTAAGTCAAAATGTGTATCAAAATGTACGAAATCATTGTGCGAACATTTTCAAGACTTTTCGTTTTAATTATAGACACAATTATGCCCGACTGTGTCAATGCCATCTAAAAGCATTTCTTGGTCATCTCGGCTATAAGCTTGCCCCGAGGCTGAACCGAGCCCGTCCCTGCGCCCATTCAACGTTTGCTATATTAAAACAATTCAAATATTCGCCGTCTCAAACAAGATTTATTTACTTTGATGGAAAGTACATTGTTATCTAGCTTACTCTAATTTGTATATCGATGATTTTAATTTTTCGCCTTGCTTAATGAAGCTTGAGTGCATACAGGTGGGTTACAGTTGTAAGTCAACATTGAGCGAACAGACCGTCGCGAGCTTTTCTAATTTCAAACTATTTAACAACGCTAAAATGACTTTTCTATATATAAACTTCCGATTATCGCCTTTATACTTCAAGGGTGCAATATTAATTCTCTAAAAACACATTCAGACCGAGGCGAAATTATGTCGAAGTGATAAATAAAATGTCCCCACTACTTAACCGATTATTAAACAAGCTTAAATAGTACACAGGATTTCCAATTGGAATGAACAAAACCCGTAGTGGAATCACGGACATAAGACATTTTAGAAAGAACAAACGTGTGTTTCTTACCTTTGCAATGCAGAGTTTATACCTCTTCTTGCTCGTTGGTTTTGCTTCGAAACTGGACAATGTTCGTTTATATTTAATGCCAATCTTGAACATGCAGAAAAAACGAGTCCTCTGATTAATGTTTAATGAATGTCATTTGTCCATCCACTATTGAGTCATTTGACTTGCATAACTGGCTTTCCTTCGACGCGGGGTGTCGTGAAAACAATTTTTCAAAAAGCTAGAAGCATTCATTTTTCGTGGTAATTTAAAACCTTGCCTGATTACTGACATATAATTGAAGTATTCACTCTTTACAAAACCTTATTTTTTGTGCAATGATCAGTTCTACACTGATCAAGACGTCGGCTTTCCGTTCTTTCGATAAGATCACCTGTAAATGAAGAAAGCAATCCACCAGTCCCAATCCAGTGTTGTGTGTTAGTTTTTGACAGATAGTATATGGACTTGTTTTATTTTCGTCTGGACGAAAACCTCTGGCCATTTGGTCTAAAACCAAAAACATTCAAACAAAAAAATGGGTGAATGCAACAAACAATTACATAAAAATATTTTAAAAGTTGGCGCAAACATATAATGCCAACATGAACATGCAGCAAAGTATCGGTGGTATGTCAGTGGCCACATAAAAAAAACAACATTGCAGGACAGGCTTAGACTGGCCATTGTGCTATTCTTGAACAATGGCTGAGTATTGTAGAACAATGGCTGAGTATTGTAGAACAATGGCTGAGTATTGTAGAACAATGGCTGAGTATTGTAGAACAATGGCTGAGTATTGTAGAAAAATATTTAATTTGTACATTACTGAGAAAATTTGAGATCTCGATATTTTACACCTAGTGGAAATCAGGCTTTAACGACAGAATGCCATGGGTTCGTTGAATACCAGTAATAAGAAAAAAAAACCCTCAAAAGTATCCGTCTTATTTTAGGCATCTGATCACCAACACTCCGCACCACAAATACACAGAGTTGAAAGGCACGTGCGCTAACCACTTGTGCCATCAACACCTCACCAACATCAAAGCTATGTTGGAAACGATGGCTAACTTATCTGTGTGAGCTTGTCCGATCATTTATGTGGAGTGCATGCAACACTATATGCAAACGAGTGCTGGACAATGAGAAAAGGTGTTTGATAAAAACATTACTTCGAGTTTAGATCCAAGTTCGAGTTAAACTTCGAGCAAGGGCGCAGCCAGGATTTTTGAAAGGGGGGGTCGTTTTTAGGACAAAGTGACGACTCAAATCTAGGGGGTCTGGGGGCGTACCCCCGCGGGAAATTTTTGAACTTTGGGTGTGTAAAATGGCATTTCCTGCATAGAAGAAACTTTTGACCCAAGTATAAAGGTTTTAAATCACACGTTTTAGGCGTCAGAGAGAGTAGAAGTAATTTTTCACCTCCAAAATTTCCCTCGCACGCCCAAAAAGGGGGTCGGTCGCACCCCACGACCCCCCTCTCGTTGCGTGCATGACTTCGAACGACAAGCGAATAGCGACCCATCTTGAATTCGCAATGCATTGTGGACTATCCTGGGTAACAAGCCCAATTCAAAAAGTGATTGCTTAGGGTGGAGATACAATGCGGTAAATTTATCTTTATGCCAACAATGTTTGTTGACATGATTGTTGTTGATATTGGTAATTATGAAGGACGTATAAGGAGGATAATATAATTTGTCACGAATCTATCTTTATACGTTAAAGAAATGCTTACTTTCTGTTTTTCCATGTTGATTTGTTGCTTAATCCCAGCCCTTATTATTTAAGACGATTTATACTTCAAATATTTTACTTTGAATATGTCAGTATTTCGCTTTATAAAATAACATGTATACTACGCGAGCCCTGATTGGTCCATTGCCGTGTTTGGATCAGAGTATCCCAACACGGAAAATTCCCGCCAAAACGATTTTTTGAAAATGTCGGACAGTATATCATATTCACTTGTGATTATTTTATAAAGGAAATACCGAATGGGTTTTTCTGTCTTTGGAGACTCTTATCCAAACACTTGGGAAATTGCTCGACTTTCGAAAAGCTACAATACAATACAATACAATACAATACAATACAATACAATACAATACAATACAATACAATACAATACAATACAATACAATACAATACAATACAATACAATACAATACAATACAATACAATACAATACAATACAATACAATACAATACAATACAATACAATACAATACAATACAATACAATACAATACAATACAATACAATACAATACAATACAATACAATACAATACAATACAATACAATACAATACAATACAATACAATACAATACAATACAATACAATACAATACAATACAATACAATACAATACAATACAATACAATACAATACAATACAATACAATACAATACAATACAATACAATACAATACAATACAATACATGCAATACAATACAATACAATACAATACAATACAATACAATACAATACAATACAATACAATACAATACAATACAATACAATACAATACAATACAATACAATACAATACAATACAATACAATACAATACAATACAATACAATACAATACAATACAATACAATACAATACAATACAATACAATACAATACAATACAATACACAATACAATTTTATTTAAAGTGATCAAATGCGCTTAGCTAATCCAGCTAGTTTACAGGCATGCCACTGTTTAGATAAAAATATATAAACTACTATGAAAATTGGGAAATTGCTCGACTTTCGAAAAGCTAAAAACACTCGCCTACAGCTCGTGTTTTGTTACGCTTTTCTCCAGTCTCGCAATTTCCTGCGTGTTTGGATCAGAGTATCCAAACACGAAAAACCATTTGGTATTTCTTTAATGAAAACTATTCTCGGCAGTTTAACACCTTTTCACTTTGATCTATCCTAAACACTGCCTATATACGCAACACTCTACTTTTTACACTCTCCTAATATATGTGATTTATGATTTGAGCTTTTGCAAAACTATAGGGCAAGGAGGATGTCACAGATTACTCCATTTACGACGATCCCTGCAGGACAGGGGGAGCCAAGAGCCGTACACACGTAAAAATCTCACAGCTTGTCAACAGGATGTGTTCGCAACAGGCTTGTAGCAAGGTTGGGAACAAGTTGTAACAATGCTGTTCATTCAAGAAGCTGCTACAACCTTGTTAGCATCAACCTGTTAAGAAGTTATTAAGTGCAGAGCGGTAACAGGTTGTTGGAACAACTTGTCATTCGTCTGTTGGAATCATCAGCCTTGTTACAAGTTGTCAACAACCTGTTACAGACATGTTAACAATCTGGGACAGCCAGTGCGAACACATGTAACAGCTTGTGCGTTTTTACGTGTGTAGGCGCGAGAACCCGCTAGGGGGGCATGTCCCCCGGAAAATTTTTGAAATACAGAGTCCTATTTCCTGCGTTTTGAGATGATATATTAAAGAATTCTGAAGGTTATGAAACGTCATTTTAAACAGTCAAAAGGCAACATAATTATTTCAAATATTTGAATACATCCAATGTTTCTATTTCATGGTATTTTTCTTATTAAGTAAAACACTGTAAGCTAACAGTCCAGTAACCATCGTGATGTTTCAGGTAAAACATCGTAAACCAGCTGAAATTGTTTTCTCTGTTCCTTATCATACTATTTCTGAGCAAATTTCAAGAGGGGCCATGGCTCCCCTTGCCTCACCTCACATACGGGCCTGCCCTGGGAAAATATTACAAATTATAGTAAAAGGATAAATATTACAAATAGAAAAGTTTCAGTAAGGACAAGAATCAATAACAACAACTAAGAGGAACATCTAAGGGCTAGCTTGTTTACATTTATAACACAAACTGATTTCCATATTCTAGGATCTTCACAGTTATAAACTTTTGATAACGCGTACATATAATAAGATTTAAGTTCTTTTTTAAAAAAATAGAAATTAGTATTCCTACTTATAGCTTCTGTTTTTCTGATTACCTGATCTCCTTGATTCTCCATTTGACAAGTAAAATCGTCTGGCATTACCCTGAGTCAAATACTAAGTCTTCCAAACCAATTTGAAATATGTTTTAAAGTACTTATATCACTTGTGGGGTTTTAATGTATTTGAATAGAGCAAAAAAAAGTTAGTTAATAAGTTATTTTGCCGTTTTTGATTTAGTCAAATAGTTCCTGACATATTAGCTTCTGAACCGATGCCAATTTTCAAAAATTTCCGTCGTTCATTTTAACACCTTGGAAGCCTGGGACTCAGGAACGAGTCAATTCAAAACAACTACGTTTCGGCTTATTGATTTACAAAAACATATACATTTGACTGAAAAATCGAAATGTCGAGCTCACACCCGTTTTCCAGTACGCACACCGATTCCAACTAAGAAGACGGTCGTCTTAGGTTCCTGAGTCCCAGGCCCCCGTGCTTTAAAATGAACGACGGAAATTTTTGGCGAAAGGCCCACATTTGCTACCGGATGCGACGCAGGCTAACATTTGCATGTTTACGGCCTATATCTCAGAAACTATTAAACTAAATCAAAAACGGCAAAACAACTTATTAACTAACTTTTTTGATCTATTCAACTACGTCAAAACCCCACAAGTCATGTAAGCACTTTAACAATTACAAGACAAGTATTATACAAAAACCACATCCAGTTTGCTCTGCCGAAGGGCTTCGCTTAAATCGTCAATATTTTGTTACCTAATATCGGCAGTTTACCACTTTTTCATTTTGCTGTATTATAAAAGCCGCTGTGTTCAAATCGATACATAAAAGTCGTATAGTGGGCTTGGGGTACTGTGATTTATTGACATAAAAACAGGTCCAACCTCGATGTACATATTATAATTACGCTTGATTCATGCAGCGTCAAGCTGAGCTGTGCCAGCTGATTTCTACCTCAATGTCACGCTATCTCGGTCAAACTGTGGTTAGCTTGTTAAAATATCGTGTGCATGATCAGTATAAATGGCAGACAAGCTTGATTGTCGTTTCTTCTCATCTCATTTAAAGCCCGGTTTTTATCGAGGTTTTTAAAAATGAGGTGTCCTGTACGCATGTTCTGATTGGCAGGGCTCGGTGTTTTTATAAGAGTATATAAAAGATTACGAATTACGTCACGACCAGTAAACATTTGAAAATGACTAACTTTCAAAAATGCCTAACTTTACTTGTTTTTTGCTGGGGGTTTTTTCTTATAAAGCATACACCGCTCTTGTGCATATGTACTCTTATAAAGTTACGTTTGATCCAACTCAAATCGCGATAAGAATTATGTAATAGCGAAGCGCACAGATGACGTCGAATTCCTATTTGTCTGAGTTTATCATTTATTCTTGTATTTCTAACAAAAGAAAATGGTTCATTAGAAATCCTTCGTCATTCGAGAAACTCAAGATTAAATTTTGGTTTGTTTGTCTGAGTTTTGGTCTATAAATAGTAACTGCGCGCTTCGCTATTTCGACAATCGCCCAATGCGACAACATCTATTGCCGGAAAATCGACTTCTGAAAAATCTATGCCGCGTTCTCTTTGTTTGTTTGTTTGTTTGTTTGTTTGTTTGTTTGTTTGTTTGTTTGTTTGTTTGTTTGTTTGTTTGTTTGTTTGCTTGCTTGCTTGCTTGCTTGCTTGCTTGCTTGCTTGCTTGCTTGCTTGCTTGCTTGCTTGCTTGCTTGCTTGCTTGCTTGCTTGCTTGCTTGCTTGCTTGCTTGCTTGCTTGCTTGCTTGCTTGTTTGTTTGTTTGTTTGTTTGTTTGTTTGTTTGTTTGTTTGTTTGTTTGTTTGTTTGCTTAATTGTATGTTTGTTTTCTTGGTATTTTTGTTTGCTTGGTTGTTTTCTAGGTTGTTTGTTTGTTTGTTTGTTTGTTTGTTTGTTTGTTTGTTTGTTTGTTTGTTTGTTTGTTTGTTTGTTTGTTTGTTTGTTTGTTTGTTTGTTTGTTTGTTTGTTTGTTTGTTTGTTTGTTTGTTTGTTTGTTTGTTTGTTTGTTTGTTTGTTTGTTTGTTTGTTTGTTTGTTTGTTTGTTTGTCATGGTTTTTTTCTTATTCTCCCTAAGGTCAGTTACGCGCCTGTACCACTGAGATCTTCTGGTACTGCAGAAGCGATCTTCTTACTGACATACTATATCTGAAAACGAGGCTTGATTTTTTCGATGCTTTAGTCAGTTTTTAGGCTTATTAAATACGAAAGTACATCGACTTCGTTGTCCAGAAAAAAATATTAAACACCAATTCCGACAAAAAAACAACAACCAACTAAAAAGCCAAAGATTTACATTTAGGTTTCAAAAACATATCAAAACATAATTAGCCGTGCATGCAGTTTTTAGGTTTATCAAATTCAACAATGCCTAAATTAAAAGTTTCAGTTATTGCTGTACAAGCTTTCGTAAGTGGTTAATCTAAAAAAAACACAAACTCTGAGCTCCAGTCCCGTCTGCAGCTCAGAGTTTTTTTAGTTTAACAAATTACGAGAGCTTGTAAGGCAAATGACAACTGAAACTTTGACAACAAGCTGAAAACACTGTACTAACGTAGAGAATGCGTGAATTATTACATTAAAAAGCCAATGAGCCACAAAAACTCTTCTCAAACTCATTACTAATTCATGTTTATGTTTATCGTAGCCAATCCGTGAACGTATGCCACATCACATGCATCAGTTTTCAGTTAATACCCAATGAAAACCTGTAGGAAACTTCCTAGTGAACTGGATCACATTTCTTAATCAGCATATTGAAATCAATAAAGAAAACACCGCAAATCGCGATGCGAATACTCGTTTGAGAAGCAAGATCAAACACTCGTTTATCGTGACTCCAAACACTCGAAAACAGAGAAAACCTCGGGGCCATGCCCTTGGTTTTTATTTGTTTTCTCGTGTTTGGAATCCCTGATGAAACACTCAAACTCGTGTTTGATCTATTACATCAAACTAAAGTTGTGTTTTTTCTTAAAGAACATTAATAAATATGAATGATATTGGGCATTTCACTCGATTACACAGCATGTTCTAAGGATTTAGGGTGAAGGAAAATTCGAGTGTAGAATATATACATTTTAAGACCAAACCGGGAGCAGCTGCGAAAAATGCAACTACACAGGCCCTCCGGCAGGAATTGAACCCACGACCTTGCGATTCTAGTGCAATGCTCTGACCACTGAGCCACGGAGGCCGTTGCCGAGAGCTCGATCGCGAGTTCTGTATATATAATAAGGTAGTAATGCCAGGAGAGAATTGGGTATATTATAAATGATATTGGGCATTTCACTCGATTACACAGCATGTTCTAAGGATTTAGGGTGAAGGAAAATTCGAGTGTAGAATATATACATTTTAAGACCAAACCGGGAGCAGTTGCGAAAAATGCAACTAATTCCTAGCCGGAGGGCCTGTGTAGTTGCATTTTTCGCAACTGCTCCCGGTTTGGTCTTAAAATGTATATATTCTACACTCGAATTTTTCTTCACCCTAAATCCTTAGAACATTAATAAATATGGTAGTATGGCCAATGCGGTTGATCGTATGTCTAGACAAGTGAATACTCGTGGCGTACCACGCCACCCACAAATATCTTGTAACTTCATAATACATAGATTACATCAGCAACAGTTTCCATTGTTTTTGTTTGCCTTTAGCTCGTCCCTGTCCAAGAGTCTCCCCAGAAGTGCATGAAAACGTCTGGCGTTAGAGGTAATACGGACAACACTTTTCTTCAACTTGCAACGCAACTTTGTTGCCTTATTTCTTTTCTGTTTATTTCTTTTGAATTTTCCTTATGAATTGTTCATGAGTTTGAGTATATTTTATTCTGGCTAAAGGGGGCGATTACATGGACCGGGCTGGCCCGGTTAACCGAGCTAGCCGGTAAGCCGGGATGATTTCAGGCCGAAATTCGCAATTATCAAGTAAATAAGGGCAAAGTTACGTTAGTTTTACTTCAGTTTTACACTAATTGGTCTATTATTTATTTTGTAAGCCCGTCGTTAATAAAAATATTGTTAAAGTCTTAGCTAACCCAGGAAAGTATCTTCGCGAAGACTAATTAATTTATTAAATCTTCGCTGTGATCACGAAACACACAAACAACGTTGATGTTCTATTTCAGTTCCTTTCAGCACTATTTATTCACACAGTCAAGCAAACGAACGCGTATCGAAACGAGTTCAACAGTCTTTCAGCCCGGTTTGCCGGGATGAAAACGATTACATGGACATTTTCATCCCGGTTAACCGGGGCTAGCCTGGTTGCGACAACCGGGATCCCGGCAAACCGAGCTAGCCCGCTTGCCATGTAATCGAAATGTTAAAATAACATGCGTTTTATATATAAAGCGGGCTAGCCCGGTTAGCCGAGCTAGCCCGGTCCATGTAATCGCCCCCTAAAGGTGAAGTAATACGAGCAACAAATTGCTGCAACATTGTTGCATTGCAAGTTGAATAGTGTTGTTGCACGTATTACATGCACCCACCTTAAACATTGTCACGCAACAATTTTTTTGTTGCAAGTTGAAAAAAATTGTTGAAAAAAGTAGACTCCAGTTTTACTTGCTACAACATGCTGATTCAACTTACAACAAAATCATTGTTGCGTGACAATGTTTAAGGTGGGTGGTATAATAAATACGTGCAACAACGCTATTCAACTTGCAACGCAACAATGTTGCAGCAATTTGTTGTTGTTCGGATTACTTCACCTTTAGGCTTTTAGCCAGAATAAAATATTCTCAAATAATTAATAATTCATGAGGAAAATTCAAAACAAATAAATATTTAATCAGTATTTAGAAATCGGTCGCACCAACTTCACTCATGCGTATATCAAGTCATTTTCAAGTCAGACCGTGTTTGCATGAATCAGATCAACTGGAGACATTCAAGTCGATCCTTGCTTTAATCTCAAGTCGATCCACTCCACAGCGTGGATTGACTTCAGCCATTCGTTTCGATCAGATCGAAAACTTTCAATCTTCTGCATGTAAACACAACAAGGAGAAACGACATGCGAGATTTAACTTGAACACCCAATCTGCTTCATGTAAACAGCGCCTAATAGTTAAACAATGAACAGAAACAGAACAATGGCTTCTGTCGGCTTCCAGACCTTGTATATTTCTCTTGACTATGATTTCTCTATTGTCTATCTTTAGTGATTCTGTTAAGGTGATTCGTTGCGAGTTGAATGGCATTGTTGCACTATTGCCACCACCTCAACAATGTCACGCAACAATGATAAAAATTTGTTGAAAAAAGTAGTTCTACTTGCTGCAACATGCTGCCTCAACTTGCACCAAAATCATTGTTGCGTGACAATGTTTAAGGTGGGTGGTAATACGTGCAACAACGCTTTTCAACTTGCTACGCAACAATGTTGCAGCAATTTGTTGCTCGTATTACTTCACCTTAAAAGATAGCGGCGATTAATTCCATCATTCATCGGCCAGCCAGTCTTTTGGATTTTTCAGAACCTCTGTTAGTTTAGCCTCTCTGCTTCCCGCAGTTGGTTGGTGCATGTACTCCCATCGTGCAGTAAGGGGAAGCGACATGAGAATGCTCTCAATTCTTGTCCCAGGCGTGTATAAACCAAACTTAGTACCACGGTCGTAAACTAGGTTGAATTCCACGTACCTGCATAATGGCAACAAACAAGAACTCAAAGTTACGGAGTTTTTAAAAGAACAATATTCTGATCGTAATATTCTGCGCACTATTATCCAAAAAATGTTACTTATTGGTGCTTTTCGTCTTAGTCCATGTACTTCTGTTTAATATTTTTATCTTTCTCTACTCTTCAAAACCTCTTTGTATGCATGTTCGTTCGTTCGTTCGTTCGTTCGTTCGTTCGTTCGTTCGTTCGTTCGTTCGTTCGTTCGTTCGTTCGTTCGTTCGTTCGTTCGTTCGTTCGTTCGTTCGTTCGTTCGTTCGTTCGTTCGTTCGTTCGTTCGTTCGCTCGCTCGCTCGGTTGCTCCCTCCCTCCCTGTTTGCTTGCTTGCTCCAGTCGCTTCTTTCTTTCTTTCTTTCTTTCTTTCTTTCTTTCTTTCTTTCTTTCTTTCTTTCTTTCTTTCCTTCCTTCCTTCCTTCCTTCCTTCCTTCCTTCCTTCCTTCCTTCCATTCATCCGTCCATCTGTCCTTCCCTCCCTCCTTCTTTTCATCCATCCATCCATCCACCCATCCTTTCTTTCTTCCATTCTTCCTTCCTTTCACCCATTCATCTATTAATTCTTCTTTCCTTTCTTCCTCTCTTTATTTCCTTTCTCTCCGTTCCTTCTTCATTTCTCTTAGCCTTTCTCCTCCTAATATATTACACTCTAAACTAACAACCAACCTTCCTCTTCTAAGCAGCTGCCATCTCTTTTCTTCATCATTATAAACATCATTCATATGTTTCTTTACAATAGGTATATATGAAGGTATCACAGTACTGGCACAACTTTTAACAAACTGAAAAGCTTCCTCTTGGGATGGACTATCTACATCATCAAAGAAAATACCACCAACGCCTCGTCTTTCTCCTAAAAAGAGGTAAAAATTATTACAGTATTATGATATATTATTATTTTATGGTTCTATTCTGGCTAATTCAAGATGGTTTTATCCAATAAAAGGAAAGTCTCAGTCAACAACGGGTTATTTAAAATCTTTTAATGGACTTGTGTGGCACCTTGCTGTAAAATAATGACAACCATTGCCTTTCTGACTATTTTTTTTCACCCACTTTATTCTGGTGAATACCAGACAACTTATATATTCACCCTGACAAGGGGGGAAAATAACCTCTTGAAATAGCAGTTTGAAATATGGAAATAGGATTTTTAGCTGCTGTATGGTACCAACCTCGAAATTTTACAAAGAAATAATCATCGCACCACTTTTTGAACTTTTGGTAGTAGGACTTATTGTGTTGGTCACAAGCTGCCTTTAATGTACGGTGAAAATGCTTGACATCCTAAAAAACAAAGAGGTTTTGTTTTGGTCCATAAGGACTACTGTATGTTTTACTTAACCCATTGGATCATCCCATGCTCCCCAGCCACAGAGGAAATTTGTGCTGTCCGAAGGGGGAGTGTAAAATTAACTATAGGTTTACCTACATTATTGTAGGATGTCCAAAAAGGAGGGGAGGACCCACTTTCCATTTCCTCCATTGGGGGGGGGGGGGGGGGGGGAGTATGGATATTTTCTGGAATGACCCATTACCACCTGAGCTTGTCAGAGAGAACCCTCAGACATCCTAGACAGTGGTAGTTCCAGAAAATATCCGTAACCTCCCCACAGAAGGCACTTGGAAATGCTGGCCAGGGGGGTGTATGACACCTTCAGGGTAGGTGTGGGGGTGGGTTTTTAGAGAAATTGTCTTCAGTGGGGGGTTATGGATATTTTCTGGAACTACAGTATACATAATGGGTCATGTCATTCAAAACATATTTGTATAATTTTCAAGTTACAGTATACTTAATAAAGTGCCTATGTAATTGTGAATTTTACATATTCAGGATATTTGGCACCTTCAGAGAAGATTTGTAATATATCTTCCTTTTCTAAAATTTCATCTTCACGGACTTTTTTGCTGTGAAAGTTGATGGAAGTGACATCAAAGGAGGAATCAGTAAAGTGGTTTTTGTATACACAAATTCCTCTTTTGACATCACTTCTGTCAACTTTAACAGCAAAAAAGTCCATAAAGATGAAATTCTAGGAAAGGAAAATATATTACAAATCTTCTCAGAAGGTTTCAAATATCCTACATAATGCATAAGTAAAATCCCCAACCATGATATAAGCATAATTTAACATAGTGATCAAAGGGTTATTTTTCAAAACAAATATTTATAACCTCTTCATCAAGGTAATATGGTGTGAGATCTGTTCCACCTCCAAACCACCACAATTTCTTTCCTTCCTTATCTTGAACTTCAAAGTAGCGATAGTTGAAATGAATGGTTGGTACCATGGGGTTACGTGGGTGAATTACTGAGCTAATGCCTGTTGCAAAGAATGGAAGTGAGTCTTCGTCATTTAGACCTTTTAGCCGATTCTTTTGTTTCATTTGCTGTATTCCTGCTTTTGGTAGTTCACCATAAACAACAGAGATATTCACACCAGCTTTTTCAAATACTTTCCCTAAAACAGTAATTAAGGATGTTAAACCAGTCATCAAACAATCACCTAATTAATCAATCAATCGATCAATATTCAATCAATCAATCGATGAATTCAACCATCCATCCAATCATTTACCCATTCATCACCTGTCCATCCATCCTTCTAAAATATGGCTATCATCAATGTCCAGGATGATGTTCATTAATCATCTGCCCTCAAGTATACATCTCACCCTTTTCCGTCCCCAACCCCACCTCCTTCATTCACCCCACCTCCCTCCTTCACCCCCAATTCCTCTCCTACCTCATCTCCCACATCCACTTCTCATTTACACCTCCACTTCCTCTCCTACCTCCACTTCCTCTCCTACCTCCACTTCCTCTCCCCCCCCCCCCACTCATTCCAACCCACCTACCACTCACCCTTCAACCCACCTCTACTACCACCCACCCTAACTCCTCTTCCACCCCACCTCCCTCTTTCACTCCCACCCTCATTTCCTCTCCTACCCCAATCTCCACTTCCTCTCCTACCCCACCTCCATTTACTCCGCCACCTCTACTCTCTCTCCTACCCTCCACCTACTCACCTCTCCAACCCACCTCCACTCACCTTTGGCCTTTGCCACCCCCACTAGCTCCCTCTCCCACCTCCTCCTATGACCTACCCCTACCTCCCTCTCCCAACCCTCCCCATGTCCACCCCACCCTCTCCCCACCCCAACTATTTTACTCAAAATCCGAGGTATTAATATGCAGCTGGGCACATATTCCAAAACATGCGATGGACACAAAAAGCCTTTACATCAATGGAAAAAGCATTTACATCAATGGAAAAAGCAAGCGTGCTCCACATCACGCAAAATACTCACCGTCTTGCAAAACACACGATATACCTCCCCCTCCCCCCTGTCTCTCCCATTTATCTACAGTAAACGATGCTTTATCTAGGCGCGAAAGTTCATCGCAAACCTCGCGTTGCATCTTCATAATCATCAGCTCCATTCTTGTTCTCATATCATCCGACGACGCTTCGAGTTTATCTCGTGGAGTAACAGGATCGGTCATAAACGAATCATTGATCAGCTTCTGCTTTTCTTTGGCGAATACCGTCGAAAAACCGTAACCCACAGAGCAACCGGTTGCTGATACGAAAGCGATAAACTTTCCAAACTTGGAGACGTGCGCTCTCAGGAAAGAAGCCATGATGTACTGTACATGTATATACAAAGTGCAAAGTGCAAAATTCTCATATCAACACAAGTCCGAAGTCGTCCGAAAGAATTCCGGACATTTACGACCACAGAAAGAACACTGACCAATCTTGGTAAGACACCGCTGGCGTAAGCTTCGTTCTCTTTCAGTCGCCTCTGTTAGTGGAACGGTAAGAACAAATTATTTGTGTTATCCAAATCAATCCTGTGTGAACATAAACTATTTTTACAGTTTTCTTATGTAATAAATAATGTTTAATATGTACTTTATACCGAAGTATAACCAATTTTTCAATTTCGCGTCGTCCTTGTGAGATTTTTTTTATTGATTATTAGGCTCTAATCAGTCTGATTGATGAAAGCCATTTTTTTTTTGGCAAGTACAGTTTCTATAGTATGAAGATAAAGATTTTAAAAATTTTGAAAAATGCATCTGTTAACTATAAGCTTGGTTTAAGGTCACCTTTGTGCACGGCAAACTCATTTACACTGACGTAAATATTTGTGAATATGGTGCCAATCGATGACTAAATTTTGGAAATTCGACATTACAGTAGGACAATTTTGCCATATGCTATAATTATAGACTGCATACAACTTTTATAAAGTATAAATATGAAGTATTGCTCAGTGATAATATTCTATGCTGATTGACAACAAATAGAGCCACAAAAACATACACTCTATTTTATAGCTGCAATGGGTCATTCCAGAAAAGATCCATACCTCCCCCACAGAGGAAATTTGTGGGTAAATCTACTTCTGATAATAGTAAAATGTACTAGGATGTCCGAAGGGGGGAGGAGGTCAACTTCACATTTCCTCCATGGGGGAGGTGTGGATGTTTTCTGGAATGACCCAATATATACAAATAATTATCATAATATGTAAAACAAGGCTCAAAATAACATTCAGAACTACGATTGGCTATAACCAATTTTATTGTTGATTTGATAAAATTTTGGCTGGTCATGTTTGGCTATTATTTTGAGCCCTGTAAAACATGAATTTGTATATAAGGCCCCGTTTTCACACTATACTGGATAAGTTTTTGTGCCATCACAAAGAAATCCAGTAGAGTGTAAACAGATTTGATCTGCAAGATCTTGTGCTGAAGTAAGCCCCATTCACACTATACTGAAGAGCTTTTGTGTCAGCATAAAAACCTATCTGGTATAGGTGATACGACCAATCACCATGCTCTATTCTATTAATTTACTTCGAAACGATTTCAAACTCTGTTCACACTGGAGCTGGAACGGCACAAAAAGCTATCTGATACAAGATGTACCTCTTTCGAGATCGGAGCGGTGCAGCAGTGTGTTGGCACAGAAATTGTGCCAGAGCAGGTATTTTGTGTGTGGACAGAAGGCCTATCTGGTATGGTTTTTGTGCTGGCACAAAAGCTATCTGGTATAGTGTGAATAGGGCCTGAGGTAGGCATATTACCAATACCTATGATCTGTAGCAAGGCCTAAAATAAACATGTCATATTTTCCACCAAAATATTAACTAATCCATCTGTATTACTTAGCCTTTGAAATTGACACCATGAGATCACTGAAATATTTAATATGATTGGTCCATTTTGCACTTTTGAATTCTGTAGCCAAAAACGTTTAGGAATGCAGACATACTGTACTATTTGTTGATGTTTTGGGTGGAAATCATGAAATGTTTTTTTTGGGGTCATGCTGCGCATTGTTGGTTTTGGTAATATTATACAGAATATTAATTATCAAAACAGTAACTTTATTATTTTACTCTGTCTAATGCTAGATAATTTTAGTTGTTGAAGGAAGAACCTTCTAGCAGACTAGCTTATGCAGTAATGGGTTAACAAAGCATTTATTAATCTATTCTTGACTGAGCCAGCCAAAAACATCTCCACTGTTATTTAACTAATGTTAGGGTATTTTACTTTGTCTAACACCAGACAATTTTACTTGTCAAAGGAATAAACCTCAGACAGCTTCAGTTAAACATATAAACTAGCATTTGTTCACAATGTTTAAAATAATAATAAAGAATGAAAAATGATGGAAATTTGACAGTAAATATCTTTACTAATACAGTATACATAATATTATATGATTATTTAGATGGCAAAGGTTCATGCATCTCGTAACAAGCAGCTGACCAAAGGTATTAGTAGGTTTAGCCGCTCGGCTATCTATAAAAAGCGTGCACTTTACAAACGCAAGAAGACTGGAGTTAAAAAGGAGATCAAGGAAGAAGTGAAAACAATTGTAAAGGAGATTGGTGGAGATAAGAATGGAGGTTCAAGAGTAGTGCCAGTGAAAAGAGAAGTAAGATACTATACTAATTGTGTTTTAAGTATTTAAACAGTTTGAAATGCCGAGTACTTACGAGACTGTTATGGCATGGCAACAAACAGACATTTAGGGTTGCATTCGTCAGTTCAGTATAAACTATGTTGTGCAGTAGTTCAACCTTGTTGTTAATGTTAAATAAAGCAATAAATATTAGTAACTCAAACCTGCGTTCTTTACGATACTATATGATAAGTTGTACGTATGCATGTAGTGTATGTGGTATGTTTGTCAGCTTGGTGTAATGTAACAGATGTTTGGTGGATGTTCGTCAAGCTCAATAGGCGAGTTTCAGGGTGTTGCGCATGCATCATTTTTCAAAAAAACTGGCAAGCTCCACTCAAAGTAAACGTACTACATGTTTAAAATAATCAAAGTATAGATACAGTTTCTGGATATTTAACACTGTTACTCTGCAGTTGTTGGCTCACTAGCAAGTCTGTTTACCATTGCTTACTTTGTGGGGAGCCCGCCAAGAGCCCCGAAATGATGCACGCGCAATACTCTGAAATTCACCTATTACTCAGAAAAGATTTCTGAACCCCCAAACAGAGCCTCGGAAATCTTTCCTGAGTAATTGAGTTTGATGAACATCCACCAAACATCTGGTACTTAATGCATATAGTCAAATCTGTATTTACTGTACCAACACACCTTATAGGCCTGAAACCTGATCAAGCTCCTATATTTATACCCTTTCTTAACTGGACACTTTTTGTAAGTGAACACCATTTTGGGGGCCCCAAAGGTCTCAGCTTACAGCACGGCTTCAACTGTACTAATAACCAGGGTTATCAGTGAAAGTTGCCAACTATAATCATTGGTTTTAACTCTATAGCCTATATGGGAATCAGAAACATATTCTGAGTATTTGGGCTTGGGGAATGTTTACCATTAATATGTCCATTACACTGCACCAAGATTGCAAACATACCTCCTAAATTGAGACTGTCATTGGTGACTCAGACTGAAAAGTTTGTAAAATAAAACTTGTGAATATTTAATATACTGTATACAACCCTTTCGGTTTGGGGTTAGTGTATCAAGAGCATGTCCCTTTTATAATTAATTGCACTTTGGTTATAAAATTACAACTACTTCTGAGATTTTCTAAGTCATGTTAAATAATTGGCCCCCCCATTTCTTTGTATAGCCACGTTATTATCCAACAGAGGATTGTCGTAAGAAGTTGCCCAACAGGAAGAAGCAGAGACCCACAAGACTGCGAAGCTCATTGGTTCCTGGAACTGTAGTAATTCTGCTTGCTGGAAAACATCAAGGAAAGGTTGGTTGACTGGTTTTATTCATAGTACAGTACTTTGATTTTAGCCATACCACAGTGCAGTAATAAACCACTGCAATGACCATCTTCAGTATGTAATTATTTTCTGAACAGGTAATAAACTTACACATACTGTAATCTGTTAATTTGTTATTTAGCGAGTGATATTTTTGAAGCAGCTTCCATCGGGTTTAATTCTTGTCACAGGTATGTTATAGATGTTACATTCAAAGTGGATGTTCTTCACTGTGCGACCTTTATGTTCTATATAACTTTATGTTATGTGGTTGGGAGAGATGGTCAGATTGGCCCAGTTACGCCTTTGCCTAGTAGAGAGGTTCTTGCTTGGTGAAAAAAAATTGTCTGATATTAGACAGTGAAATACTGTCATTTGCAACTAAGGCCAAAAAAAAATACCTGGGTTTCCTATTTCTCTTCACAAAAACTTAGGTAGGGTATGTTGGATTTTTTTTTGTACTGTTTTTTTTTTAATTTAGTACCTAGGAATAATTAACAATTATTCACCGAAGTGGAGGTGAATAGTGCTGGATATTCACCGAGCCGCTTCGGCGAGGTGAATATCCACACTATTCACCGACACTGAGGAGAATAATTGTTTTAGCATATACCTCATAAATGAAATGACAAGTTTAACATTCTTAACTTATATTTTACGGTATTTTATACCAGACACGACCGCTAGCAACTTGGACACTTGGCGTACTAGGGTGAGGCGGTTCAGGGTAAAAACCGAGAACCGAAAACCGCCTGGAAAAAACCGAAAAAACCGAAAAAATCGATATTTATATCTGTAGATTTACTTGATTAAACTTCACGCTACACGTTCAAGACTTTAGTTTTTAAAACAGTTAGTACAATGTATCGTAATATTTACAAGAATTAAATTTTCAAACATTGTAGCTATATACGTTCTACACACAAGGAAATGACTAAGTAACAGTAAAACTGGCTTTCTTTCTATCTATATACAAGCGAATGCGATAGTCTATCCTTACAAATTCTCCGCTAGGAAGACAAGTTTGTCAACTTTCTCGGGCTTTAGTTGCGCTCGCGCTGGTGTAGCAACTTGCCCCGCTTTGCTAAAAAGCCTCTCTGATGGCGAACTGGTGGCTTGAATGGCGAGGTATATTCTTGCCAATTGTGACAGTAACGGAAGTTCTTTTGCGTTAACCTTCCACCATTCTAAAGGTTCGTCGTCTCCATCAATGACTGGATAACTGAGGTAAGTGTCAATCTCCTTGGAGAGATGGCTATGTGGAGAGGCTGCTGGTGACGCCGTTTCTTTCTTTTTCAGGCTGGTCAATGCCCCAAGGCTGAGTTTTGCCTTCTTTGCAGCGGGCGATGGCAAGACATCTTCTCCTTCTTCTTCAATGCTGCACTCTAGAAGAACAACATTCTTCAAGAGCTCCTCTTTGACATTGTTCAATTCTTCGCTTTCTGTTTCTAAAAAATCAGTCTTGTATCTAGCATCCAAGAATGATGCGACATTCATCAAACCTTTCAATCGATCGGCAACATAACGCGCTTGTAGTCGCGTCATGACCTCCTCCTTGATTTAGGCGGCCAATGGCAAATCGTCATCTTGAGGGGCCAATTCAGTTGTTGACAGGCGATGGAGAATTGGCTTTAACGCACTTATTGTCACATAGTTGCTCGCAGACATAATATGCTTGGGCTGCTATCGCTTGTCGCTCGACTCGGTGCTGACTTTCGTCCTGATGGAGTCATCGTCGCATATTGGGAAGGATGGATTCTTCGAAGATGTTGCAGCAAATTGGTTGTGTTTCCTCCCTTGTTTTTAACGGACTGCGTACAGATTTTGCACACGGCAAAATCCTCTCCTCTTTCTGGCTTCTTAAAGAAATTCCAAACTGCACTCTTACTCATTTTAACAAAAACAGAAAGACTTCGGGATAGTGTAAGCAAACGACCAACTGAAGTTTAATGTTTGAATGCTATTGCACGTGTTTATATGTTAATTTGTTAACTCTGAATATTTTTGCGATGAGTCATACGCTACCTGTCTTCGCAGAGGTCCGCTTTCTGTTGAACCAATCAGGGCGCTGATTTGCTGAACCAATCAAGCGTGTGATCCGGCTTAGCTTTGATGCTTCGCTTCCCTGTAATTATTACTGCCATTTTGTTTCAATGTTACTGAGATTCAAACGGGTTTTTTCGGTTTTTTCGGTTTTTCGGTTTTTCGGTTTTTTGCCTGGTGCAACATCGGTCGAATCGGTTTTCGAAAAACATCGATTTTTTCCGGTTTATCGATTAACCGCCTCACCCTATGGCGTACTTGATATTTATCGACAAGACAGTTTTTTAATACAACTTTTGAATATATTAATGGCTAGAAAATTGTAAAGAAACATACCTGTGGACACTCTTCTACTTAATTTTGTTAGCTTTTCTCGTTATTCTACTACATCACCCTTGTTTATCAACAAAATCTCCTGCCTCGGTAAACAAAGCAAAACTGGCCGCCATCTTGTTTTGCCCGCAGGTGAATAGTGCAGGATATCCCAAGCTAGAGGAACCAATCAGATTGCGCGAAAAGCACTATTCACCTGCGAGGTATATGCTAACAATAATAATTCTTTCCAACACCAAATGTCAATTACGCTAGTACATCTATTAAAGCTAATTTTGAGCACATTACCAGGTTCTGACACCACGCTTGCTATCCCAAGATGCAAATCATGCTGCAACTTGGGCCCATGCTCCTTAAAAATTCAATAAGAAGATTAGGGTCAGCATTTTGCTAGCAAAAAACTAAGGTAGGGTCCAGAAACCCAGGTTTTTTTGTTGTGTTGGCCTAAGTGGAAACATTGCCTGTCAAAACATGTTCAAAAGTTAACTGTTTTAAAATTGATACAGTGGGATAAGTTGGCAAGATGTGATTGGCTAAGAGCACAAACTGGTACATATCGAAGAGAAACGTAATACTGTATGTTTCCAAGGAAAACTTTTATGTTTGATGTTGAAATGTTTTGATGGGTGGGGCCAATTTTGGGAGTCAAAGTGTTAAAGAAAATGTTCATGCTGCATGAACATGCACAGAATGATGAGTAGTAATCTTATCAGTAGACACATTACAATAGTTTGTGTGTGATGCAAGTATTCATACCCTGACTGTGCAATTATAATATCCCAAAGCAATTTTGAAGGTTATTAATTAACCATGGAAATACCCTTGGAAATGGTCTACTGTACTGTATATTGTATGTAATACCCAAATTATTAGACAATGACCTCAAACACTTGCCTTAGAGCAGAAATTTTGAATTTAAATACTGAACATTGTAGGAATAGAAGTGTTCCAACATCGATATTTTGTATACTGTATAGATTGGTCATTTTATACAGTATGTATTGTACTAACTGTATGTACATTTACCTGAACTAAAACATGCTCTGTTCTGTGCTTTTTATAATTTTGTATAATGTACATGTAGTCTACATATACATTCTGTTTTTTGTTGTTTATTAGGTCCATTCAAAGTGAATGGAGTTCCTATTCGTAGAGTCCCACAATCTTATGTGATTGCAACACAAACCAAGATAGATATCAGTGGTGTGAAGCTTCCTGATCGTCTCACTGATGACTACTTCAAACGTGAAAAACGGCAAAGAAAACGCACTGAGGAAATGTTTGAAGAGGCAAAGGAGGTAAAGTATTGTCTAGTCTCCCTCAGACCTCTCTAGGAAGAAACTGAGCTTGATAAAAAGAGCTCGCAAAAGTGGTAAGGTGCTCTAAAATGAGCACCTTGGAAAGCTCCAGTAGACTGATCACAAAGAAATCTGGTGGCTGGTGCCATTTTTGTTTTGAGAAATAACATTGCATAATAATTGCCATGCATCAAGTAGTAAACTCACATGGCTGAGCAGATTAATTCCAGCACTAATATGGACTTGGCCACAATCAAGACAATGAACAATCAAATAAAAGATTTGCAAAATTTGGGAAAACATCCACATTTCATAGTGTTTTTGGTTGTTCACTTCTAGCTTCTACAGTGTATTTAAAATAATAATACCATGATCACCTCCGATTCTTTTGTTCTCTGAGGGAATGTAAACCTCGTATTTCCCTCATCGCTCATGCAAGAGGGAAATTTATCCTTTGTCTTCTAATTTTCCTGTGCATGTTGATGAGGGAAAATTAGAAGACAGACATCTTCTAATTTTCCCGTGCATGTATCAAAGGGTAAATTAGAAGACAAAGAAATTGTTTGTCTTCTTCTAAATTTCCCACTTGCATATATTTTCCCTCATCAACATGCATGGGAAAATTAGATGCAACTTCTCTGATCAACGGTGTAATTTTCCTGTCAGTAAGATTCTCAAAGTTTTCCTCGGCAATCATAATAATTATTACAAACTAATAACATGACTTTTCGGGAAATTAGCGATTAAATTTCCCCTTTGCCTTGGGAAGATTTGTAAAAGTCCTCGGGCCGCTTTCACAAATCTTTCCTCGGTGGTGGGGAAATTTAATCGCTAATTTCCCTCAAGTCATGTTATTACTTATAAATATTTATTGTAAGATTTTTGATGCTCAATTTTCCAAGCTTGATGGCTGTCCTGAGTGCAATGCTGATCGAGCACCTGAAGAGAGGCCTGGTCTCCCCGTATTCAAAATCACAGTAAAGGTCACTGTAAACATTTCAATCCCAATTAGGCAACCTTAACCCTTTCCCTCATATGGAGTCTCGCTTGATGAGTAAAATCATCTGGCATTAGACAAATTAAAATAACAAAGTGGCTGGCTTTGGGTGTCCTAATACTGGCCAATAGGGAAAGGGTTAATGGCTTGTCACAACTCACAGCAGTACAGTAATGCAAAGCATACAGTATAAACTGTTGCTCAACACAATGACATTTTTGGCAGTGATTAAAAATTTCTTTACTCTTATACAGGAGCGGACTGTAAGTGAAGAGAGGATTGAAGATCAGAAACAGGTTGATGAACAAATAGTACCATTAATATCAAAGGAGCCTCACTTGAGAAATTACCTGAAAAGTTTGTTCACATTGAGAAAGGGACAGTATCCACACAATATGATCTTCTAAACTTTACACAAAAAAATGGTGAAATAAAGTCTTCCAAATCAACTAGTTTTGTCTCTTGATCCTGGCCACCCAAAGTTGACGTCTGTGTAGCCTCCTAGGCTAGGTTAATGCCAGACAATTGTATTCAGTAATTAAGGGAAGAGGCATGGTTGACTTTAACCCTTTCAGTGCTAGACTTCTTCACTTGATGAGTAAAATCATCTGGCATTAGCCAGAGTAAAATACTAAAAGGCCCCAACAGTAGTTAAATGGGTTAATGAGATTAAACTTCTTCTCTCAGCGAGTAAAATTGTCTGGCATTTGCCAGAGTAAAATACTAAAAGGCCCCAACAGGAGTGAAAGGGTTAACCACAAAGTAAAATTACAGTATCTTTATGACCTAACCCCACCTACACATGTAAAAACGCACAAGCTGTTACAGACCTGCAAGCAACTAGTTGTTACAAGGCTGTTCAACAGGCTGCCACTGTCATGTGTTTGCACTGGCTGTCCCAGTCTGTTAACATGTCTGTAACATGTTGTTGACAACTTGTAACAAGGCTGATAACTCCAACAGACTGATGACAAGTTGTTCCAACAACCTGTTACTGCTCTGCACTCAAGTTGTTAACAGGCTGATGCTAACAAGGTTGTAGCAGCTTCTTGAATGAACAGCATTGTTACAACTTGTTCCCAGCCTTGCTACAAGCCTGTTGCGAACACATCCTGTTGACAAGCTGTGAGATTTTTACGTGTGTAGGTTAGACACTAATCGGTAACCCAACCAGAGGACTGCATTTGATACTGCATGGAGTGCAGGAAATTTGCTAGTGATCTGATCCAAGTTTGATACCTGCAGTGTTACTGCTGTTAAAATACATGTACAGTATATATATTCCAAAAAATATCTTGAAAATTGTAATCTTATGTTGAGTTCTCTCTCCAAGAATGATAATTATTAGTGTCCAGTCACGGACATTGTCCAGTACAAATTTGCCATTTCTAGGGCTTTGACAGTTACAAATTTGATCGTGTTTACATTTTGGTTTCATGAAGCTTGTGAGTTACTGTACTTGTGAGCACACTACTGGCGAAGCACTCAAGCACATCCATCTTGATCACCGAATTTTGTATTTTCTTGTTTCATGAATGGTACATTTTTATGACAGGCACAATTTGATTGATGCTGGTCATTTTGACAGGAAGGACAAAAAAATTATATCCAGGCTTGCACTCATCTACAATTTGTCACTACAAGGTATGTAGATATACTGAGACAATTGAACACTGGTTACGTACATGTGTCACATGACATGCTTTTAGTTATTGTCATTGTAAATACCACAAATTCCTTCAGTTGGTGTTTGAGATTGTAATTATATTTTATACACAATTGGAGGAAAATGATTGTCCTAAAATCTTCTACTTATTTCTTCAGCAAAGTTTAAGATGACCAGTAACTTGATCCACTAGATCCACTGGACCTATAAAAATAAATGGTAGATAATACTGTACATGTATTATGGTCACAAATACATACTGTCATGTATACAATAATTTGGTAGAATTTAGTTTGTTTTCAACAACAACCCACAACTGTATGATACTTATGGTTACATGTACTGTATAATTATTATTATAATTGATATACCTGGTCCAATACCAAGAACAGTTCTAGATCCAGGGGCTATTTGAGTTCGTCCAGCATCTCTAATGAAACATGTTTCAATTCCATAACTTTTAGCCTTGTTTGCTAATTCCTCTCTGTTAGGAAGGAAACAAATATATTATACCTTAGAACAAATATATTACACTGGTTGGCTGTTGGTTTAGCTGGTGTGTTTTACCTGGAACATGAATACATATAAATGTACATACTTAATCCTATCAATCAAATGCTCAGCACCATCTTTTAGGCTTATATAAATTAGCAGGTTTGGGGGGGAGGGCAATTGCCCTCCCAAAATATTTGAAAAAGGAAAATTCAGGCACTTTCTGCTACGAATTTCAGGCAATTTTGAGATGTATTGCTGTGAAATGTTCAAGAAAAATTCATATGTTAATAACACTGAAAAATGTGACTTAAAAATCGATATGTATCCCTAAATTTTTCAGGCAAAAAGTCTCTCCCTCCCTCCCCCCCAACAGAATTGGGCAACTATGCTTAGTACTTACAGAGTGTCTTCATCTGGAGCTTTCACTACAACTTTTGGACAGGCTGACCTTTCCCATTGCTTTATTACCTGTAATAATAGTTATTACAAGTACTATAATTTACAATATGAGTGGCTGTGTTGTATCGGGTATACAAACTCGAGCTGAAAAAAATGGCGTAAAATACTGTACATACTCTGAGACTGCAGTATAAGTAATATTTTTTTGGATTTTATTAGTTAGAATTATCAAGTGATACAAGCACTAGTGGTTTGTATCACATTTACACACACTGATTAAACAATTTCTTTTGAAATTTCTTCATGAGTAATTAAATGAGTATTTTAAGTGGTGATGGTCAATGATATGGTATTCAGGGCTTGAAATTTGCAGTATCCCAATATCCACGGGATGCTAGATTTTAATTTTGGATATTAGAAGTCTTAACTTTGACAGTATCCCAATGGGATACAATAAAAATTTCAATAGTGCACAACCACAGAATCCAAAGTAACAATGTAATGTAATGTCTTACAATGTAGCATAATGTCTTATAATGTAATGTAATGTCTTATAATGTAAAGTAACATCTTACAATGTAGCGTAACATCTTATAATGTAGTGTAACGTCTTATATAGAGCATGATGTCTTAGAATGTAGCATGGTTTTTCAGAATGTAACGTAACATCTTACAATGTAGTGTAACGTCTTATAATGTAACGTAACACCTTATAATGTAGTTAACATCTTATAATGTAATGTAACATCTTACAATGTAGTGTAAGATCTTATAATGTAACATAACACCTTATAATGTAGTGTAATGTCTTATAATGTAACGTAACATCTTATCATGTAGTGTAACATCTTACAATGTAACATAGCATCTTATAGTGTAGTGTAACATCTTATAATGTAGCGTAATGTCCCTGAATGCAACATAACCTCTTACAATGTAGCGTGATGTCTTATAATATAACGTAACTGCAGGCATTGTCAGAAACTGTTATAGTTAATTTTAGATATTGCAAGTTGAGATGTTTAGTATTCAAAAGTGGGATACTAGATTTCAAGGAGGGATACCAAATTCAGAAACCTGGTATCCCACTTGGATATTGCAGAAAATTTCAAATTTGAAGCCCTGCAATAGTATTGCATGCTTGGATGGATTTTGTATTATTCTGTAGTACCTTTGAATTAGTATATGATTGTTGTCTGTAAAGGCCAACAGCAGCATGAGAACACTAAAATTTAATGGGAAATGTACAAGATAAGTAGTTGACAAGGAAATGAATAATCGATTGATTATTCATTGAAGTATTTGATTATAATGAGAATATAGAAGTAGTTGGTGACAACAAACTCTGTGGGGATGGTATGGTTGCTGGTTACAAGTGCTGGCTAACATATGCCACCACCATGTACATTCTGTTTGTGACACCAACCCTATTTAGGTTTTTATGTTTTACCTGTGCAGCAATTTTTCCTTTCCCCATTCCCAGATCTTGTCGTACAACAAGGACCATTTTGTAATCACCATATGATCCAGCAGTATATATTGGATTCTGTAGAGTAAAAAAAACCCCCATCTAATCCAGTCAGATTGCTAGCAAATTTCCTGGGTTAGCATATAGCTGGTATGTGTGGTGAACTCATTACTGTCAATTACTCAGTACTGTAGTGCTGCAAAATTTGGATGACAACATCAAACAAATTCAAACCACACGATAAATTAAAGTTGTGACAGCTGACATTTATAGTATCCCCATATTAAGCAAAAACTCCAGTAAAAAGTTAAAATTTAAGGTGCATGTTTTAGCTACTCTTATATAATAATATCATTACTGTACTTCTAATTGGTGGCATTTTGTACTAAATTACTACACTTTTCATTTTATCAAGGGGAGATGTCTCAGTAAGGTGAAAAGGGAATGGTTACATTGTAAATTGTGCAGGTAAGTTGCAATGCTATTGCTTGCATGGTTGGCACAGTAAACCAGGCACCAAAATGGTACATTGTAGGCAGTGTTAATTGGGATAGATCAAAGTGAAATGGTGGTAAACTGTTGAGATTAGTTTTGGTATTAACAACATATTGATGTTTTGAGCGAGATTAGTTTTGATAATGAAATACTGATGTTTCAAGCAGGGAAACTTAAATATTGTGTTACCAAAACTAACCTCAGCAGTTCACCACCTTGGTACATGTTCCTTTCACCAAAATGGTACATGTACTGTTTATATAATAATTTATACCAGTACAACAGATATAGTTTTTCATATGTGCAACCAATTGTCAGCTTGAAATTGCACAACCGAGATCTCTATTACAGGATACAAACTTTCCAGTCTGGGCCAGATGTATACCATCTTAATTTATGACCAGTATATCCCACATATATTGTATTCACCATACTAACTTTATCTGTTAAACATTTTAAACTTGTCCTTCCAAGTCTTCCCCGAAGCACCCATCCAAAACACAGACCACAACTAATACCAATAAATAACCCTACACCAGCATCTGCTTCCACCATTTTTGGCATAAACCAGAGAAAAAGTTAAAAAAAAATACAAAATAATATATTTTACCAAAAATATAACATTAATGGTCGCGCGCCATCTTTAAAAAGACCCTGGGTATGAGATTGATTTTGTTTACCACAATATAAATTTTCAGCGGTTAACCTCAATAATTGTTGCGCGAGTGTATTTTGCGGACAGAAGTCGCTGACATATAGTACTACATGTTCGTAAATGTGCCGCCGCCATTTTTGAAAAGTAGAGAGGTCATTCAACTAATATTCAAGTTTTTGTCCGTTGTTCACTTTCCTCCTTCCCTGATAGACAATGGCTTTATTAGTAGAACAAGTTAAGAACCTTTATGATGCAGGGTTGTTATCCAATATTCGAATAACGGTGAGTATTAAAAATGGTTTACAATTACTTTAATATTAGTAAAGTTGCTTGCTTCCTTATTTGCTTATTGCACTCACTGCAAAACTCTCGACTGGTGACCAACGAGTCTTTTACATGTACAGGCTGTAGGAAAAGGCTGAAGTCGTTTATATTTATAGTACTGTTTATACTCAGTAACCTCAATTGTAATTGTAACTTTTGTTCACTATAACTAATTATCTATAAAATTATGCCATTTATATAAATTTTCTTAAATATTTACAGTTAAAATGGAAATACTTTCCCACTTCTTCTTGTTATGTAGTTTGTTGCCTATTACTGTATTTCTGTAGCGGCTACGGAAACCTGAGATAATTTTTTGTTGAAAACTGTACAAAAATAGTATAATTTAGCTTTAAATGGCATTTAATCATAATACAATAGATATTTATCCCAAATCGATCACCAACAGATGCATATACATCAAGAATTGATGATTTTTATCGCCAGACTTTCCTCACGTTTCAATAGTGGCTACAGAAATACAGTAATACACAACCAACTACAGAAGTGGAAGTGGGAAGGTATTTTCATTTTGACTGTAAACACATTGTTGTATTTTATACGTTTAATAAGCAATAATATAAAGCACTAAAGATACAATGTACAAGGTTCCGAACTCAATGAAAACTAAGCTAAAAAGCGTACACGCAATCCCTCGTCATCAAGACAGTCAGCTACGCCATAACGGGCGTACTATTTTTAAATTATGCGTTTACAAATAACGAGTCTAAAGACTCAACACTATTTCCCCTCTTGAAATAAGGAGTACAAATACTCGTGAACAGAATGTCAACTCAGGTAAGTTTCACAACTGTTAATAGTTTCATAACCGTTAATATTGTACTTGGTAGTCGTCCATCCATGCTGGTGCCCTCCTGCTGCGCGAAGGCCTTGTTTCTTCCTCAGCTCCACTACTAGTGTCCGGAAGCGCCTCGTCTTCTTGGTTTGGGTACTTGACATGCTCATCGTGATCATCGGGAAATGGTGAACTTCTGTCAGTTGCTGGACTTTCCTGTAAGATTAGAGATGACGGAGATGTCGTTCTTGGAGTAGCAAAATCGTGTGTTTCCTGATCCAGCCTTTGTTGTCGTTCTGTAACTTGCTCTTCTTCGATGTCGCTTGATTCATTGACGTGTTGATATGTTGTATTCTGCTCGGTTTCTTGTAATCTTCGATTTCCACGTTGTGCTGGATGTGCCCTCCCGAATACTAATCTTTGGTTCTCCATGGTCCCTTCCTCTTCATCATCGCTTGAATCTGCCATACCTGCATAAGGGTCTGTCATGACTCGGTTTGTTTCACCGGCCTGCTTACTACTTTCCTTCTCAAGATTTCCAGGATTCTTTCCATGATTTCCAGGATTCTCTGATTTCTTTCCAGGACTGGTTGTGAAACAGGGCTTTAGTCGATTAAAATGAACCACTACTCGTTTCCTCCCTCTCCCGTCTTTTTGGATGCGGTATACTGTTTCGGACAGTACCTTTACTACGACGTAGGGTCCTTGCCACGGTCTGCTTAACTTTTTAGAAATTCCCTTTCGAATAGTTGGTTGGTATAACCATACCCTGTCGCCAACTTTATAGGGTAGTCCGTTCGCTCTGCTGTCATAATAATCTTTGTACCGGTGCATTCCCTTGTTAGTCTTTGAACGTGCTATCTCATGAGCGCGTTGAAATCTCACTTTGGCCTTCTGAACATAGGTAGGAATGCTGGTAGTTGTCTCGGTTGATAAAGGGGTTTCTTCGACGAGTAAATCAACGGGAATTCGTGCTTCCCTTCCAAAGAGCATTCGGTGAGGAGTTATCCCCGTCGCGGAGTGAACGGCTGTACGGTAGGCAAGTAAGACATGGGGTAACCATTCATCCCAATCGTCTTGATTGCTTGCGATTACCTTCGACAACATATCCTTTAGGGTTCGATTGCATCTCTCCACCATCCCGTCGCTTTGAGGATGATACGGCGTAGTCCGAGTCTTGTTTACACCAAGCATGTTGCACATGGCCTGGAAGACTTTACTTTCGAACTCGCGTCCTTGATCTGTGTGAAGGTTTTGCATAACTCCATATCTGGAAACCCATTCGTCGACCAACTTCTGTGCTACTGTAGTTGCTTCATGGTCCGCGGTTGCATAGGCTTCGGGCCACCTGGTAAAGTAGTCGTTCACAACCAAAATGAACCGATTGCCTCTACGCGTTTTCGGGAGTGGTCCCACTACATCCATGGCGACTCGTTGCATAGGATATCCAGTCGTACAAGTACCTAAGCGTGCCTTTGGAAGTTTGGCAGGAGCGTTTCGTTGCGCGCATTTCTCACAATTTCTGCAGTAGTCTTCTGTATCTTGCTTCCAGTCTTTCCAATAAAAACGAGATTTCACTCTCTCCGACGTCTTGCTCATTCCTAAGTGGCCAGCTGTCGGGGTGTCATGTAAGAGCTCCAAGACATCCGGTACTAGCTTTCGTGGTAAGCACAATTGCAAGAACGTAGACGAACCGTCATCACTTTCGTATTCTCGAAACAATAGACCATCTACCAGCTTCAGTCTATCAAACTGACTCCAAAGGCTTCCAACTGCTGGTTCCAGACAGGTAATCTCCTGTCGTTTTGGCTTGATCCCGGTCTGTACCCAAGTTATTGCTTGACAGATTGCTGGGTCTTCTTGTTGGTAGAGTTGCAATTCAGACTTATTCCAACGAATCATCCAGCTTTGTTCTCCTTGGGTCCTTGTAGCGTTGCACGTCGTCAGTCTTTGCGTTCTCGACCTGTCTGTTGCGTCATCGGTGTCTTCTGCTTCCTCAGCAACGGGTATCCGCGAGAGGCCGTCTGCGTTGCCATGTAAACGTCCCTGTCGATGCTCGATTGAGAAATTGAACTCCGCGAGGCGTTCCAACCAGCGAGCTACCTGTCCTTTTGGTTGTCTGAAACTATGTAACCACTTCAATGCATTGTGATCAGTTCGGGCGCGGAATTTCTGACCGAGAAGATACGGCTCGAAGTGCTCTAATCCCCAGACTAGTGCGAGCAGTTCCTTTCTGGTCGTACTATAATTACGTTGCGGTTTCGACAGGGACTTTGCTGCATATGCGATGACACGCTCTTTCCCGTTTTGGATCTGCGACAATACGGCGCCCATTCCAGTATCACTTGCGTCCGTGTCTACGATGAAGGGTAGCTCGAAGTCAGGGTAGGCTAGAATAGGTGCGGTGGTAAGGCATCGTTTGAGTGCATCAAATGCTTCTTGACATTGAGTCGTCCACTTGAAGACAGTTCCTTTCTGTTCCAGATTATATAAAGGAGCTGCAACCTCTGCAAAGTTCGGTATAAATTGTCGATAGTAACCAGCGCATCCTAGAAAGGCACGAAGACTTGACACATTGTGAGGTTCCGGGTACTGTTGTAAGGCTTTGATTTTTGCTGGGTCGGTTGCGATTCCTTCTCGACTGATAACGTGTCCCAAAATGACCGTTTTTTCCTCCAGTAGCTTGCATTTCTTGGCATTTAACTTTACACCAGCATCTTCGAGACGTTGTAGTACTACCTCTAGTCGACGATGGTGTTCCTCGAGATCCGTTCCAAAAATGACAATGTCATCCAAATAAACCAAACAGTCAGTCCAGTTCAACCCATGTAAAATGGAGTTCATTGCCCTTTGAAAGGTAGCCGGCGCATTGGTCAAACCAAACGGCATCCGTTTAAAATGAAAGTGGCCATCAGGCGTTGAGAAAGCTGTCTTCTCACGGTCTTCTTCCTTTACCCCAATCTGCCAATATCCCCTCACTAAATCAAGGTGACTAAAGAAGGTGGCTCCACTCATGGCTTCAAGAACGTCGTCGCATCTTGGTAGAGGGTACACATCTTTTGTTGTTATTTCATTCAGCTTTCTGTAATCAATACAGAATCGTAACGAACCGTCTTTCTTTCTCACCATCACCACTGGAGCAGACCATGGAGAATTAGACGGCTCTATCACATCAGCTGTTAGCATAGCATCGATTTCCTTCCTCACCTCCTCTCTATGATGGTAGGGTATCCTCCTCGGTGGGACCCTGATCGGTGGGGACTCTTGCGTATTTATCGCGTGCTTCACTCCGTTCATTTCGCCCAAGTCATGTTTTCCTTGGGAGATCACTTTCGCATGGCGCCCCAGTATGTCGTAAACTTTGTTTCTCTCTCGCGATGAAATGTTAGGGTTATCTACCTTGAATAGTTCCATGATTTCCTCTCTGGTTATGTGTTCTCCTTGCGTTTCTTCATGATTTCCACCACAACCTGGTGTCTTGGGGTATGTCGTTTGGGATGACGTCTCACAAACTTGGTAACATGGTAGATTCTGTGCTTGATTCGTCTCTTTGCCGTCTATGATTGGGTATAACTGTCCAACTGTACTTCCTTTGAAAATTCTCCGAGGTTTTCCATGTGGGTTAAACACACGAACCGGTATTACTCCGTCTTTTACCTTTGCTGCGACCTTGATTATGCCAACGGTGTAACGTTCTTCGAACCTTTGTTCTGGCTCCAGCACACCCGCCGTGTCTTCAACTACACTTCCTTTCTCCATTTGCAAAAAATGTTTACCATTGAGCGAGCAGGAATGGTCATCGACGTGGCGACTCCAACGCGACATACTGTCCGCGTTCGTCTTCCTAACCATGGGACAGTTTTGTCCCTTTATGGTTATAGTGTCCGTATTAAGGTCTACACCGCAACAATTTTCTTTCAGGAAGTCCGCGCCAAGTAAAAGTTCCTGTGCTAGGTCGTTACATACGTATACAGTGTGTCGTATCTCCATACTTCCTATGTTGATCTTCAGCTCAGTTACTCCGCTAACGTCCAAGTGTTTGTTGCCTGCCCCCAGAATTGGTTGGTGCGTCTTTTGTAGGGTGTCATCTCTCGTTCTTACCCGATTAAATAGATCTCGATGAAGTATTGTTACCGCTGCGCCAGTATCCACCAAGGCCTCTACCGTGTGCTGGTTGATACTACACTGTACAAAAGTAGCATTTCCTGTTTCCACGCTTGATGCGTATTGGGGTGTTGGTGGTGTTTCTTTTTGCCGTTGTTGCGGCGGTGGTGTCTCGGGCGGAATTACCGGCGATGTAATCCCGCCCTGTTGGCGTTTCCCGAGTTGTTGTAGGGGTTACTGTTACGGGTGCAGTCGCGTTGGTAGTGACCAAATTCTCCACAGCTGTAGCATTGTCCGCTTCTCCTCTGTAACTTTGGTCTACGTTCAGACGATGTTGTTTGTACCAATTTCTCCATCATTTTCAGTTGCTGTTCGAAGTAGCTCTTGGCCCATTGGGGGGGTTGAGAGTCGTCGCCTACGGTATTCACGCCAGCGGTCGGCTCGTGGACATCAACACTGTTGTCTGATTTGGCGGTGATTTCGGCCATGTTGATTTCTTGTTGTTTCTGTCGTTTCTCCACGGCGAAGAGGCTTTCCAGTCGAAGTGCTGTAGAAAGTACTTCTTCCAAACTCGTTGGGCTTGTTTGACTGACAGCCAAACGGATCTCTCTGTTGTCCAAGGCGGCAATGAACTGGTCCAAGATCTCATCTTCGACGAAGGTAGCATCTTTCCCAGGATAAGCTCTGGCCAGACTGAGAAGGGTTTTTTTGCGCGGGGAAGGTATTTTTTTCGCGAAAAAGTGCGCGAAAAACTTGCAATAAATATGTGGAAATCTCCTTCCGGAAGTCAATAAACGTTGTTAATCTTGTTATGACTTATGAGTACATATAGTTAGCGGGCCATGCTCATGCATTTTTTGACATAATACGAAGAATAAATAGTAAAATGATAAGAAAAACAACCGGTTGGCTGCGCGGTGCACGGATATCGGTAACTTCTTGCGCAATCTAGCAACTTTTGCGCGGATGCGGAAAAATTTACCCCAAATGCGCGGATTTTTGAAAATGTGGAGAATTTTGCGCGGGGAATTAATTCCCTGCAACAAGAAAACTTCTCAGTCTGGAGCTCTGGCAGCCAGTTGTCTCAGGTTAGTCGCTAGATCTACTAAGCTTTCTCCTTTCTCTCGTCTTCTCTGGCGGAAGGCCATCTTGTGGATCATTCGCTCTTGCTCTGGTTTCATTTTCTTTTCCATGGCTTCCATTAGGTTGTTGAAACTTGTTTTTTCTTCGTCTTTCAGTGTCAGAAAGATTCGTTGCGCTCGGCCTCTTAGTGACACTGCAAACTGCTGGCATTTTTGCTCGTCATTCCACTTATTCACCTCTGTACATAGCTTAAAATGAGAAACCCATTCCTCCCAAGCACCATCTGAAAATATATCTGGTTTTGCTCGTGAGTTGACTGTCGATTTAGCTGTTGCCAACGACGTTGCTGATCTTACCGCCATTTCGCTTTCCATCGCTTGAAGGCGACTTGTTAAATTCTCAATTTCGTCTTTCATTTCATCGGAAGTCATCTTTTTGCTTTACCGCTGCCACCAGTGTTGTATTTTATACGTTTAATAAGCAATAATATAAAGCACTAAAGATACAATGTACAAGGTTCCGAACTCAATGAAAACTAAGCTAAAAAGCGTACACGCAATCCCTCGTCATCAAGACAGTCAGCTACGCCATAACGGGCGTACTATTTTTAAATTATGCGTTTACAAATAACGAGTCTAAAGACTCAACAACATGTACATAAACAGTATGCTGTACAAATAAATTTGGTATGAATAATTTTCACTCACGTGATCGGTGGCCCCATTGGGGTGGTAAAACAATGTGAAATGTTTGAAGAAGAATAGAGCTAAATTCACATAGGATAAAGATTGTGCACCAATATGCCTGGCCACCATTTCATCCTTTTGGTCAGAGTGCAATATAATTCAAAAAACTTGGTCTGACATTATGTCAGACCAAACCAGGTTTTGGTCAGACATGATCGGACACTAATTATTTTTGAATTCAATGGAGAAAAAAAAAATTAATTTAACAACTTAAAAGAAAAGTAAATAAAACTTAAATAGAAGAAAGGTTGTACTCTGGCTTGTACAATACATTGTAACAACCTCACTGGCACAACTGTATGCACAATGGTCAATAGAACAACAACTTAGTCACAGTATAAATATAAAATACTTATCCTAATACATGACAAAAAATATCAACAGGTATTACTAATTTACTATTTATATAACATAATATAAGTTCAGTACTAAGTACTTTAATTAAGCAGATTATATGGACATTTTGCAAAATTATCTTCAAAGTTTAAAAACAAGCGAATAAGCAATATTTCGCACTTAACGACTCAAAACAGAGTGCACTAGAAAAGGCTGGCTCAATGTGGGAAAACATCTTCCCTTGCACGTGTAACCAATTACGTTTTGGTTTTGCGAGAATGAAGGAGAAATTACTGCGGTCAAATGGTCGGACAAAATGTCTGTGCCGAATAATCAGTGGACGGCCATATCTGCGTTTTGCGTGGAATATGGCCGGTGGCCGACTGTTATATTGCACTCTGCTTTTGGTACACCAAACATACAGTACAGTATAACCTTTACATGTTTTATATAAATAAGTTTTGTGGAAACACCACGTAAAATATTTCTTTGCTAAGCTTTCGGCCTGTTGACTTCGGCCTGTTGACTCAGGCCGAAAGCTTAGCAAAGAAATATTTTACGTGGTGTTTCCACAAAACTTATTTATATTACTTTATCGCCATGAAAACGTTCAAAGAATTAATTTACATGTTTTATTCAAAAATGTCTCAACTTTTACACCATTACACTACAGAAATCCATAATTCTACAAATCATATGGTTTTTGATTTTTTTGTGTTTTTGGTGGGAACATGACATCATATATTTGGTGCAAAAATTTTATTATAAAATTATTACATACTGTATTTGGTGATTGATTCGAAAATAGCATGTTATATGAACCAGAAAACCGAAAAGATAATTAAAAAAAGTTTATTAAAGCAAAAGTTATAATGTTTTGAAATTTGAATTTTTGGCCATGTTGAGCTATTTTTAGTCACAAACTAAAATGGTGAAATTTCAAAACGTTATAAGTTTTGAATGAGTAAATATGTCTTTCGAAGACTGATCTTTTAGAAACTTGTTCTTAATTTTGCCACTGACTTTTTGTTTTCAAATTATTTATTTTTTTTATTTATTTATTTATTTATTTATTTATTTATTTATTTATTTATTTATTTTCATTTATTTATTTATTTATTTTTAATTTTTTTTCTTAATGATTTTAATTATTTATAATCTATTGTACCTCATTATGTAACATATATTTATATAAATTTAGTAATTGTAATTGACTCTGAAAAGCCCCCCTGGGGAGAGTTCAATAAAGTATTGTATTGTATTGTATTGTATTGTCTTTAGTTACTGTGATTTTCAGTTGAGCTTGGAGACTGGAAGTTTTATTGAAAAGTTTGATCACTTCACAATTTGACACATTCCCATGGGAAGTTTGAATGTTTGCCAAACTTTTAAATTTGCCAATGACAACATTCAAATTCTCACATGACAACATCTCAAATTTCCCTTGGTAACTTGTGCATTTCAATGATCAAACTTTTAAATAAAGCTATCTAGTAAGTAGTTCATTTTCCCACCAAAAACACCAAAAATCAAAGTACAAAAATATACAATTTGTAGAATATTTATTGATTTGTGTTATAGTGTAAAAGACAGTAAAACAGTAAAAGTTGAGACTGTTTGGAATAAAACATGTAACATTCTATGAACATTGCCAATTTTGCAACCTTCTTTGCCCACCATACAGTAGATTCCATTTTGTCATTGTCTGTTCAGTTATAGATGCACAGATGAGTACTGTAGATGACATCACAATGGTAAGAACAAAAAAGTGGCCAACAAGATGCAGTGGAGCACTGATGTAATGTTCTTACCATATTGTTACATCATCTTGTGCATCTAAAACTGAACAGACAACAAAAAAATTGAATATATTTTATTTGTTTTATACAATACAAAAATTTAAAACTAAGGTTTTTTTCAAAACTCTTGATGGATTTGGGGGCATGAAGAAGGAAAAAAGCAAATCAGCTTCAGGACATGATCTGACATGTCCGTGTGGCTATCCTCTAATAGATCATGGGCAACAACCAATGAAAACATGCATAGCAACCTGAACCAGGGTATTGTATAAATTGTTATTTTGTTGAACATATTTATAGGGTGCACTAATGTTGTCACTTAGCCATTTCAAACTGACAGATCCTCAATCAATGGCAACTCAATGTCAGTTGTTAATCTATTATGGTGATTCACTCTATGAAAACCAAGAATACAAGAGAGCTGAGGTAAAGCAAATTAGACGATGCATGACACGCATACAATACTTATAGTAATACTTGTACTAGATCTAATAGAAGAGCAAATATATTAAGATGTTGAAATATATAACATTAGATAGTTATATATTAATTAATGTATAAGTTTACTGCAGATGTCCAGGGTATATGTCAGGGGTAATTATTATTCCAAAAACTTAGTCATATTGATCTTAGTACAGTACAGTTACTGTAGCACTTTCTATCAGCACAACTATTTCTAATTATTCTTTTTGACTCTTAGAAATCTTATCAGAATGCCTTACAACTCAGGAAAACCACTATCAAAAACAAATTCAAACCATCAGTTTCTACTGTGAGTGATCAAAATGTTAATATTAATTTGTATACTGTACTTAATTATACTCCTACTATTCCTACTCCTACTGCTCCTCCTCCCCCTCCCCCTCTGTAGGCTACCTGCTGGCTACAGCTGCTCTTACACTACTGTGCCACTTACACCTGTCACTAGCCATATCACATACTGGTCAGGTCCCAGGCTCACAGATCCTCTGCTGATTCTACCATCCACCTTATCTACAATTAAAAAATTTGTCGTATATTTGAAGTTTATCATAGCTTTGGTGCTTGTTAGAACATATGGAGATATAATAAAGTACTTAAAAGAACATAATTATTAAATATGCCTGACCCATAATAAATTGCTATATTTTTTTTCTTTTTAGCCCTTAGTTTCTGAGGTTGATATTCGTTATAAAATCTATCTTTGTCAAATGGAACAGAAAGAGCATAAAGATGCTCTAAAAACAGTAAGCACTGTATACATGTACAGGTTAGCTAGTCATACAGCTGAGTCATATAATTGGAGTTTCCCACTAGCTGAGTTTATGAAATAAGTGAGAAACGTGTTTCACACTGGGCAGGGCCTAGGGTGAGGTGGGAATATTAGGTCACAACTTTTTGTTTTTGCCACCATTGTGACAGTGAGCAGTGTTCATTTCACAGTGCCTTTAATTTGAATATTTTTAAACTAAATTTAAAGAGTTTGTCTCCTCAGATATATCAGTCAAGGGGGATATACTGTACTACAAATACAAAGTTATAGATAGATAAAAGAAGTTATGAACTTTCCAATGAACTTACAAACTTTGAAATGAACTTCCAAACATTGGGTCATCCCAGAAAAGATCCATGCTCCCCCCCCCCCAAGGTAATTTGGAGGGGGAGGGGGTAAAATTACAGTAACTACAGATTTACTTAAAGTGAATGTAGGTTGTCTGAAAAAGAGGGAAGGACCTACTGTGCTTGCCATTTCCTCCATGGGGGGGAGTATGGATATTTTCTGGAATGATCCATTTTGCTGAAAAGTATGTTGCAAAAAGCAAGGATGGTGTGTCTTTACTGACTGACTGACTGACTGACTGACTGACTGACTGACTGACTGACTGACTGACTGACTGACTGACTGACTGACTGACTGACTGACTGACTGACTGACTGACTGACTGTTCACATTGTACAAGTTGACTTTTATTAAATCTCGTAATTTCTAGCTTGACGATATACCCCAAAAGCAGAGGACTCCAAAAATTACAATGTGTTTAGCAAAACTTTATCACAAAATGGGAGTAGAGAGGTTTGTTGATCAATTTTTCAAATTTGAACTGAAGAGTCATGATTTACTTAAAGTGTCTATTTCACCTGTGCGGTATTGTAAGGGGCCATACACAAAATACATGATGCTTTTTTCCCGATTTTTGACTCTCCCCTACCCTCCTGTGACAATCTGTGATGGTTACCATTACCCCCCCCCCCCCATTGAAAATTACATGACTCTGAGCCAAGCCAACCCCCTCCCCCCAACACCAAATTATTATGCAGTAATTTGAGAGCATGTGCCGGTTTGGACTGAGCCTTCAGGATCTAGTGTCAGCGATCACTCCAATATATCGTTCTTCGTGGTATAGAATTAGGATTAACATTCAGCCTCTCTGTCATGTGACAGTGCTTTGTGATACCCCCTCCCCCCTTGTGACATTATGTGACTATTGTTCAAACACCCCCACCCCCACCCCCCGAAGCGTCACATATTTTGTGTATGGCCCCTAATTGTACAGTACAAATTTGTAATCTTTGGGTTCTCTGGAGCAAAATTGCAACAATATCTTGATTTTTCAATTAAAATTTCATTTTTATGGACTTTTTGAATGTCAAAGTTAGCACAGTGTACTTTATACTGAAAGTGACGTTAAAAAAGGAATGAGCTTTTGAAAGAAACTGCTTGCTACACTAATCATCTTTTTCACACTTACCTCTTCTTTATTGTGTAAATACAAGAAATAATGAGAAAGATGTGTGAAAACTTTCTTTCTATTAAAAAGCTCATTCCTTTTTTTACCCCACTTCTGCTAAGTAGTTACCAACTTTAACAACAAAAAAGTTTATGAAGATGAAATTTTGGAAACGTGAAGATGTATTGTGTAAATTTTGCTCAGGACAACCCCAAGATTACAAAATAAAATAGCCATATGATATCGGTGTGATATACATGTAGGCACTGTAAACTTCAGTGAGCTTGTTTCATAATTCCATGCAAGCTACAAGTGCTATAATTTACTAGCTGGAACTCCAGGAATTTATATACATTGTGGGGACAGAATGTTTTGATATCTTTGGGAATACATGTATGTTTACTCATACATGTACCTCTCATCCTGTTTTGAAGGAAAGCAGTATTTTTCACTCTTTGCCTTGCCCCAAAAGTCACACTTCTCATTTGTACACTACTTCCAGAATCAGACTTATGGATTACTGTACTACAGTGTGGTATATATAAGATACATGTACTGATACAGCCATGCTCTGCACTGTTGCAGTCTGAAAGAACAGTTGTGAACGTTAGTTATGAAGAAGACTAAGATTGTAGACGTGTAGAAATAAACTTTATTTTGAAGTTTCAAAAGAATACAAAAATTATCTTACAAATCATGCTCAATCTCTAGTTTTCATAATTGTCACTTTATATATAAAAACAGTTACCAAGCTACAGCTGTAGCAAACGCTCGGACTTCATTCATTGAGGGAAGTTCTTCCCATGAATAGCGATCAAAACTGAATGATTCAACTGACTTAAGGCGGTTACCTTGCTCATCTTTTCCTCCCATTACAACAATGGCATTCCCAGTAACAACCGCCGCACATGCTCCTCTCTTATATTTCATTGCAGGTAACATATGACTCTTTTCTGACTGAACATTATAAATAACAACAGTATTTAACTCTTTACCATCTTTATCAACACCACCTATTACAATTACATTGTCACCCCAAGTTACTGTTGTCATTTCACACACAGCAAAAGGAAGTGGTGCCATTTGTTTGCATTCATTCTTGTTAATATCATACATTAGGACGCTATCAACACTATCTTTAGATGAGAAGGATTTCCGTCCTCCAACAATGAAAATCTTCTCATTGAATAATTCCACACCAGCATACATTCTCCGTTCTGGCAATGTAGTCAAGAACTTTGGCCCGGTATAAGGAGGATCAAGTGGAACTTCGTGAATACTGTCAGAGTATTTCCTGCCATCTTTCCCTCCTATTACTATCAACCGTCCATTGTAAACTACACAGCTGTGTCCAAACAACGTGCCAGGAAGTTTGGCGGGAACGTCAAACCATTGTGCGGAGTCCAAGGCTGGCGTAATGGCTATACTTCCCATGCTATCAGTCGCGCCATGATTTGTACTACCCCAGGCGACAGTAAAGCGACTTTTATAAACAAATGAAGATGCTCCTTCACGACATTCTTTCATTGGCTGCAGTGGCACCCACGACCTCCTGGACCAGTCGAACATTTCCACAGAATTTAGCTTTTCGTGTTGACTCAACCCGCATGCAATAACTACGCCATGTTTCACATTTTTTGTATTATTTGTTGTTCTTTCACTTTCTTTCATCATTTTCTCTTGCCCAATTTGAACACAACGTATTTGTTCTGGTAGTGTTGTCAGCTGACCAAGCTGTTCCTTGATTTCCGTCAAATCCTTCTCCATGTTGTCAAGCTTAACAAGTTTGTCATTTACTACTTTCAAGTTCATCTCCATTCCATCCAGCTTGTCATGTGATGTCTTCAGATTCATCTTGAGTTCTCCCATTTCGTTCTCTACTGCCATCAAATTCGTCTTGACTTCATCCATCTCTTGTCTTGTCTCAGCACAATTATGACATTGTACTTTTCTGAATTCACAAACTTCTGTCTCGTGGTGAATTCGATCTCGTTTGTTGATTTCCACAAGACATCCTTCGTTGGAACACACCACTGGAGTGAACCCACAATCCTTGACGTGACTTTCAAGATCTCCCAGCTGCACGAAGTCACGACAACCTCTGTTGAAATAATCGCAACGAATATTCAACTCAGACAAACACCCTGTCGCGATTCTTGGAGCTGGAATTAATGTTTCCAATGTTAGTTCCTCTATACATGAAGGACATGTCGGTGAATTCTTCAGATGGCGAGTGATGCAAGGGCGACAGAAAAGATGTTGGTTTCTCTGGCACATCACTGGTTGTTTGAAGACGTTTAGACAAATTGGGCAATGGTAGTTTTGACTAACCGCAATCTCAAACCGATCTACCTCGTAACCTTGCTCGTAGGAATCCATTTTTAACGCGTTCTGCTTTCTTAATACCAAAGCTAGGTTCTCCTGGTCACAGTAGAGGTCTGTACTACTAACTGATAGAATATCGTTGACTGAAGAACTCGTCTAGAGCAACAGACGAAGACCTTCGCCTTCGACATGCTGTTTTACTTTCACTCTGCCACGTCACTATATGACGAGATAATTTGACCGAATTTGAATACAAGAGAATCTCGTGATTAGAAGGTCGTGACCTCGAACGTCTTGCCGGAAATACTTCTAACAACACTAGAATAGTTACAGGGCTAGATCCAGTTACATTTAAAGTGCCTTATCACCCTAAACACGCGATATTACGGATATAGACTCTTTTCTAAAGTGTTTAATTGAATGTCAAAATATTTTTTGATCTGAGTTTTTATTTATTGTGATATTGAGGTTTTGTATTTCCAAAATGGTAATGAGAAAAATAATAATTATTTTTAAGTGGAAAGTTTAAACTTTCATTTTGGGTCCCCCTGTGCAAAATTACAATATATCTTGTCATTTTAAAATTTTATTTCATGGACTTTTTCGCCGTCAAGTTTGATAACTTCTGACAGGAAACGACGTTGAAAAAGAAACAAGCTTCTGGAAAGAAAGAGTTTTTACAATAGAATCACATGTCCTCGCTCGTTAGTTCTTGTATTTACGCAATAACGAAGAGAATTAGTACAGGTAATCGCATGGGGCCGAGGGAATTAAGGTTTAGTTTCACGAGTTTTTTCAAAATTTTACAAAATTGCCCGATTTTGAAAACATGAGTGAAATTAAACCTTAATTTTAGGAGAACTCGTGCGATTATCTGTTAGTAATATAGTAGGCAAAATTATTCAAGAGCTATGATATATGTCCACAAAATGTCGAAGTACATGTACCTTATCACCGTCGGTGCTCGGCAACATTCCAATTTTCCTTGCTCTATCGCTGTGCCTGTTGCTTTCTTTTTGTAAACACAGGCAAAAGTTCATAAATTTTTTAGTGTGTTGATTTTCACTAATAGCTTACACTCCTTCAATAGTTTAAATTAGTTCAAAGTAAACAAGCATTTTCAGACCGAAAAACCTTGCAGGTTTGTTGAAAAAAGTCAGTCCTCTGAGGTTCGCTGTTGCTAAGTAACAAAGCGACCAATCACATGCAAGTACTGCTGATCAAGGAACCAATCAAGTGCAAGTAATTTCCCCTGAATTACAAAAAAAAAATGCCGTCTTCATTAGCCAATCATATTCAAGTAATTTTTCCCTGTTTCTTTCCGAAAGCTCATTCTTTAATTCTAAAAGGCTACTTTCGGTAAGTAGTTGCTAACTTTGATATCGAAAAAAAGTCCATGAAGATGAAATTTTCCTCAGGACAACTCCATGATTATGAATATGTAAAATACCTGCAGATGAGATAGACACTTTAGAATTCAGTGAGCTCGTTTCATAATTCCATGCAAGCTACAAGTATTATAATTCACTAGCTGGAATTCCAGGAATTTATATGCATTGTTGCGACCGAATGTTTTGATATCTCTGTGTATGTTTACGTAAGTCTATCGTGTTTTAAAGGAAAGCGGTATTTTTCACTCTTCCTCCAAAAGTCACGCTTTCCCATGTTTGTACGCTACTTCCAGACTCGGACTATATTACTGCATGACGATAGTACTAAATACTGTGGTCTATACGATACATGCACTGATACAGCTTTGTTCTCTAGCATCTGCACTGTTGCAGTCTGAAAGAACAGTTGTGAACGTTGTGAAGAAGACAAGATTGTAGACATGTAGAAATCAACTTTATTTTGAAGTTTCAAAAGAATACAAAAATTATCTTACAAATCATGATCAAACTCTAGTTTTCATAATTGTCACTTTATATATAAAAACAGTTACCAAGCTACAGCTGTAGCAAACGCTCGGACTTCATTCATTGAGGGAAGTTCTTCCCATGAATAGCGATCAAAACTGAATGATTCAACTGACTTAAGGCGGTTACCTTGCTCATCTTTTCCTCCCATTACAACAATGGCATTCCCAGTAACAACCGCCGCACATGCTCCTCTCTTATATTTCATTGCAGGTAACATATGACTCTTTTCTGACTGAACATTATAAATAACAACAGTATTTAACTCTTTACCATCTTTATCAACACCACCTATTACAATTACATTGTCACCCCAAGTTACTGTTGTCATTTCACACACAGCAAAAGGAAGTGGTGCCATTTGTTTGCATTCATTCTTGTTAATATCATACATTAGGACGCTATCAACACTATCTTTAGATGAGAAGGATTTCCGTCCTCCAACAATGAAAATCTTCTCATTGAATAATTCCACACCAGCATACATTCTCCGTTCTGGCAATGTAGTCAAGAACTTTGGCCCGGTATAAGGAGGATCAAGTGGAACTTCGTGAATACTGTCAGAGTATTTCCTGCCATCTTTCCCTCCTATTACTATCAACCGTCCATTGTAAACTACACAGCTGTGTCCAAACAACGTGCCAGGAAGTTTGGCGGGAACGTCAAACCATTGTGCGGAGTCCAAGGCTGGCGTAATGGCTATACTTCCCATGCTATCAGTCGCGCCATTTGTTGATTTCCACAAGACATCCTTTGTTGGAACACACCACTGGAGTGAACCCACAATCTTTGACGTGACTTTCAAGATTTCCCAGCTGCACGAAGTCACGACAACCTCTGTTGAAATAATCACAACGAATATTCAACTCAGACAAACACCCCGTCGCGATTCTTGGAGCTGGAATTAATGTTTCTAATGTTAGTTCTTCTATGCACGAAGGACATGTCTGCGAATTCTTCAGATGTCGAGTGATGCAAGGGCGACAGAAAAGATGTTGGTTTCTCTGGCACATTACTGGTTGTTTGAAGACGTTGAGACAAATTGGACAATGGTAGTTTTGACTAACCACAATCTCAAACCGATCTACCTCGTAACCTTGCTCGTAGGACTCCATTTTTAACGCGTTCTGTTTTCTTAATACCAAAGCTTGGTTCCCCTGTTCACAGTAGAGGTCTGTACTACTAACTGATGGAATATCGTTGACTGAAGAACTCGTCTAGAGCAACAGACGAAGACCTTCGACATGCTGTTTTAACTTTCACTTTGCCACGTCACTATAATTTTGACCGAATTTGAATACAAGAGAATCTCGTGATTAAAAGGTCGTGACCTCAACTTCTTGCCGGAAATATTTCTAACAACTAGAACCTGTATCAAGGTACCGCGCTTAGACCCAGTTAAATTTAAAGTGGCCATCACCCTAAACACGATCGATATTACGGATATAGACTCCTTTCTAAAGTGTTTAATTGAATGTCAAAATATTTTTTGATCTGAATTTTTATTTATTGTGATATTGAGGTTTTGTATTTCCAAAATGGTAATGAGAGAAATAATAATTATTTTTAAGTGGAAAGTTAAAACTTACATTGTTTAAGCCATAGAACTTTATAATAACTTTATTTTAATTTCTAAACTTTTTTCTTATTGTTAATTTGCCAGCCCAACTAATTTACAGGTCTTCAATGATAGCAGACCCTTTTGTGCCTGACGAAGCAAACCTGAATAAATATGTTGAATAAGAATATTATTAAGGATGATGTTAATGCTTGCGTAATTTGGAACACAATGTTCTATTCCAAGAGAGGTATTACCTAATTCGCACGTTAATGACATACTTGAATAGCATATTCTATAAACATTCAGTTGTCCTTCAGCAGCGTATATATGTGAAGAATAATAATTTCAAATGAAGTCCAATCACTGCTGTAGAGAGAAGTTTTCTGCCTGTCCCAACCAGGAATGGAACCCACGCTCTCTGGTTTGACGTACCAGCGCTCTGTCACTGAGCTATTGGGACTCCCGGTCAAGGCAGTCAGAAATATCCATATATCAAATATCGCACACATTACCGTAGCTGACTCGTCCCCAGTCGTCTCTTTGAAACTTTCTAGAAAAGACAGCAAACGCGATGCGACTCTTCTTTGCTAATTTATAGGGAATGTAGCGAAAGCGATGCGACTTTGCTATTTTTTGCGCTTGCAAGCCACTTGGCCGAGTAACGGAACGGAACGCTGGAACTAGCGTGGCACACCAGCCCAACCGCCCCCGCGCGCGTTTTTCTTCCTCGAATTTTGCTACCATAGAGTTAGTATCAGTAATATCGTATTTGGGGTGATAGGCTCACTTCTGAGTATTTTACATATTCGTAATCTTTGGGTTACCCTGCGAAAATTTCATAATTGTATCTTCTCCGATTCCAAAATTTCATGTTCATGGACTTTTCTGCTGTAAAAGTTGGAACTACTCGCCAAAAATGAAAAAGGAATGGGCCGGGCTTTTAGAAAGAGTTTTTACAATAAAATCATCTGCCTTTCTCGTTGTTTCTTGTATTTACGCAATAACGAAGAAAATTAAGTGCGAAATAGATGCGTAGTGTTGTAAGCACTGTTTCTTTCCAATAGCCCGTTCTTTTTTCGACGTCACTTTTGCATGGTAAGTAGTTATCAACTTCGACAACGAAAAAGGTTCGTGAAGATGAAATTTTGAACTGTCAAAATATCTTGCAATTTTGTTCAGGACAACCCCAAGATTACGAATATGTAAAATACCATTAGGTGAGATAGGCACTTTAAATTTCAGTGGGCTCTTTTTTGACTGTTTCATAATTCCATGTAAGCTTTATACTTTTGGAAATCCGAGGAATTTATGTAAATTGTGGGGACAGAATGTTTTGATATCACTTTGAATATGTTAATAGTTTTTTTATAGTTGTAAGTCTATCATCATTTGAAGGAAAGCGGTATTTTTCACTCTTCCCCAAAAAGTCACACTTTCTCTTGTTTGTACGGCTACTTCCAGTCTCGGGCTTACTAATTTTTGTACTGTAATTCGGTATATACGTAGGCGTACCTGACCAGTTACGTTGGGGGGGGGGGAGGGGGGGGGAAGTCGACTGTCGATTATTAGATCGTATTCAACATACGATCATGAATATTTAACAGCAATATTACCCGAATTTACCCGAAATTTCTTTCAAAAAGTGCCCGAAATTTTCATTTTTGTGCAAACATAGGCGTACCGGGGGGTACGCCTATGTTTGCACTGATACAGCTATGTTCTCTAGCATCTGCACTGTTGCAGTCTGAAAGAACAGTTGTGAACGTTGTGAAGAAGACAAGACCGTAGACATGTAGAAATCAACTTTATTTTGAAGTTTCAAAAGAATACAAAAATTATCTTACAAATCATGATCAAACTCTAGTTTTCATAATTGTCACTTTATATATACAAACAGTTACCAAGCTACAGCTGTAGCCCGGAATCGGACTTCATTCATTGAGGGAAGGTCTTCCCATGAATAGCGATCAAAGCTGAATGATTCAACTGAGTTAAGAGGGTTTTCTCGCTCATCTCGCCCACCCATTACAATAATGGCATTCCCAGTAACAACCGCTGCACATCCTCTCCTCTTATATTTTATTGCAGGTAACCTATGACTCTTTTCTGACTGAACATTATAAATAACAACAGTATTTAACACTTTATCATCTTTGTCAACACCACCTATTACAATTACATTGTCACCCCAACTTACTGTTGCCATTTCACACACGGCAAAAGGAAGTGGTGCCATTTGTTTGCATTGGTTCTTGTTAATATCGTACATTATGACGCTATCAACACTATCTTTAGAGCTGACAGATTTCCTTCCTCCAGCAATAAAAATCCTATTATTGAAGACTTGGATGCTGGCGTACACTATCCGTGCTGGCAATCTAGTCAAGAACTTTGAGGTATAAGGAGGATCAAGTGAAACTTCATGAATACTGTCAGAGTATCCACTGACATGACACCCTCCTATCACTATCAACCGTCCATTATAAACTACACTGCTATGTCCAAGCAACTTGCTGGGAAGTTTGATGGGAGAATCAAACCATTGGCATTGTGCAGAATTTAAGGTCGGACTAATGGCCATACTTTCCATGCTATCAATACAGCCGCGATTTCCCCGTCCTCCCGTGGCCGTAATGTGACTTTTGTAAACAAATGAAGATGCTCCAGAGCGACATTCTTTCATCGGCTGCAGCGGCTCCCACGACCTCCTGGACCAGTCGAACATTTCCACCGAATTTAGCTGCCAACCGCCTGCAATAACTACGCCATGTTTCACTTTTGTTGCATCGTTTTTGGTTTCTTTACTTTCTTTCATCACTTTCTCTTGCACAGTTTGGATACCACGTATTTGATCTAGTGTTGGCAGCTGACCAAGCTGTTCCTTGATTTCTGTTAAATTCTTCTTAATGTCCTCCATTTCGTCAAGTTTGTCATTTACTACTTTCAAGTTCATCTCCATTCCATCCAGCTTATCATTCTGACTTATTTTTAGTTCCGTTATTTCGTTCTGTACTGCCATCAAAGTCGTCTTGACTTCATTCATTTCCTTGCTCATCTCAGCACAATTATGACATTGTACTTTTCTGAATTCACAAACTTCTGTCTCGTGGTGAATTTGATCTCGTTTGTTGATCTCCACAAGACATCCTTCGTTAGAACACACCACTGGAGTGAACCCACAATCTTTGACGTGACTTTCAAGATTTCTCAGCTGCACGAAGTCACGACAACCTCTGTTGAAATAATCACAACGAATATTCAACTCAGACAAACACCCTGTCGCAATTCTTGGAGCTGGAATTAATGTTTCCAATGTGAGTTCTTCCATACAGGAAGGACATGTCTGCGAGTTCTTCAGATGTCGAGTGATGCAAGGGCGACAGAAAAGATGTTGGTTTCTCTGGCACATCACTGGTTGTTTGAAGACGTTAAGACAAATTGGGCAATGGTAGTTTCGACTAACCGCAATCTCAAACCGATCTACCTCGTAACCTTGCTCGTAGTACTCCATTTTTAACGCGTTCTGCTTTCTTAATACCAAAGCTAGGTTCTCTTGTTCACAGTAGAGGTCTGTACTACTAACTGATAGAATATCGTTGACTGAAGAACTCGTCTAGAGAGCAACAGAAGAAGACCTTAGCCTTCGACATGTTGTTTTACTTTCACTTTGCCACGTCACTATAAGACGAGGATAATTTGACCGAATTTGAATACAAGAGAATCTCGTGATTAATAATAGGTCGTGACCTCAACTTCTTGCCGGAAATATTTATAACTAGCTAGGTGGCGCTCAGAGACTGCATATACCTCCGCCAGCGGGTTATTAGAGATGTTTAAAAAGAAAACGAGCCATCCCACTAACCAGGCTAGCTCACGAGACCAACACAGGCATGTATGAATAAAATGCTTGATTGCACTAATGAGCGCAGTCAAGCATTTCTACACGGAGAATCTTTTTCAGTGTCAGATTTTTATTAATTTCTCATCTAAATTTTGACTAATTCTAATACTTTTTGAGATAAACAGACAGACAGACAGACAGACAGACAGACAGACAGACAGACAGACAGACAGACAGACAGACAGACAGACAAACAAACAAACAAACAAACAAACAAACAAACAGACAGACAGACAGACAGACAGACAGACAGACAGACAGACAGACAGACAGACAGACAAACAAACAAACCGACAGACAGACAGACAGACAGACAAACAAACAAACAAACAAACAAACAAACAAACAAACAAACAAACAAACAAACAGACAAACAAACAAACAAACAAACAAACAGACAGACAGACAGACAGACAGACAGACAGACAGACAGACAGACAGACAGGCAGGCAGACAGACAGAGAGGGGAAAAAAACCTGCTGGCGGAGGTATAACTGGAACTTGCCCCGCGATTAAATGCATAGTTACAGGGCTAGAACCAGTTATATTTGAAGTGTCTATCACCCTAAACACGATATTACTGATATAGACTCTTTTCTAAAGTGTATAATTGAATGTCAAAAATATTTTTTGATCTGAGTTTTTATTTATTATGATACTGAGGTTTATATTTCCAAAATAGTAATGAGAAAAATATAATTATTTTTTTAGTGGAAATTTAAAACTTACATTGTTTAAGCCATTGAACTTTATAATAACTTTTTTTTAATTTCTAAACTTTTTTCTTGTTGTTAATTTACCAGCCCTACTAATTTTCAGGTCTTTCTATGATAGCAGACCCTTTTGTGCCTGACGAAGCAAACCTGTATAAATATGTTGAATAATAATAAGGATTGATGTTAACGCGTGCAAATTTGCATACACAATGTTCTATTCCAAGAGAAATATTACCTAATTCGTACGTTAATGACATACTTGAATAGCATATTCTATAAACATTCAGTTGTCCTTCAGCAGCGTATATATGTGAAGAATAATAATTTCAAATGAAGTCGAATCACTGCTGTGGAGAACCCAAGCTCTATGGTTTAACGTAGCAGCGCTCTACCACTGAGCTATTGGGACTCCCTGCTGAGGCAGTCAGAAATATCCATATATCAAATATCGCACACATTATCGTAGCTCATCGGGGGATATCTAATTCACCTAAACGAAGACTTAGGTATCTTTCTCCATGCAGGAAAACTGGGGCAGTCAGAAAACATTTCTCTACATGGCAGTGATTCGACTTCATTTAAAATTATTATTCTTTAGCATATTCTAAATTTTATCAGTTTTTTTTTCATTAAAATTTTCAAGCAGTTTATTATAGGGAAAGAGAGAAAAGGCAAATGCTTGTTTTGTCGTCATCTTCATTACTATCTAGGAAATATAAACCTCAAATGCACAATAAATAAAAATTCAAATCAAAAATTATTTGACATTGAACCATTTACTTCACATAGAATTAATATTAGTAATATCGTATTTGGTGTGATAGCCTCTTTAAACTGTCTATCTCACCTGTGCATGGGATTTTTCACGTTCGCAATGTCTGGGTTCCCCTGTGCAAAATTACAATATATCTTGTCATTTTAAAATTTTATTTTCATAGACTTTTTCGCCGTCAAACTTGATAACTTCTGACAGGAAATGACGTTGGAAAAGAAAAAATCTTTTGAAAAGAAAGTGTTTTTACAGTAGAATCACACGTCCTTCTCGTTATTTCTTGTATTTACGCAGTAATGAAGAGAATTAAGTGCGAAATAGATGCGTAGTGTTATAAACACCTTTTCTTTGCAAAAGCTCATTCTTTAATTCTAAAAGGCTAAGTACTAACGTTGACATCCAAGTACATAAGATGAAATTTTAGAACATCGAGGATATATTGCAATTTTGCTCAGGACAACTCCATGATTACGAATATATGTAAAATACCTATAGATGCGATAGACACTTTAGAATTTAGTGAGCTCGATTCATAATTCCACGCAAGCTACAAGTATTATAATTTACTAGTTGGAAACTCCAGGAATTTATATACACTGTTGCGACAGAATGTTTTGATATCTCTGTGTATAAGTTTACGTAAGTCTATCTATCGTGTTTTAAAGGAAAGTGGTATTTTTCACTCTTCCTTCAAAAGTCACGCTTTCCCACGTTTGTACGCTACTTCCAGACTCCGACTATATTACTGCATGACTAGTACTAAATGGTGTGGTCTATACGATATGTGCACTGACACAGCTAATGTTCTCTAGCATCTGCACTGTGCAGTCTGAAAGAACAGTTGTGAACGTTGTGAAGAAGACAAGATTGTAGCCATGTAAAAATCAACTTTATTTTGAAGTTTCAAAAGAATACAAAAATTATCTTACAAATCATGATCAAACTCTAGTTTCATTATTGTCACTTAATATATACAAACAGTTACCAAGCTACAGCGGTAGCTCGCGATCGGGCTTCATTCATTGAGGGAAGTTCTTCCCATGAATAGCGATCAAAACTGAATGACTCAACTGACTTGAGGTGGTTTCCTCGCTCACCTAGCCCACCCATTACAACAGTGGCATTCCCAGTAACAACCGCCGCACATGCTCTCCTCTTATATTTCATTGCAGGTAACACATGACTCTTTTCTGTCTGAACATTATAAATAACAACAGTATTTAACGATTTATCGTCTTTGTCAACACCGCCTATTACAATTACATTGTCACCCCAACGTACTGTTGCCATTTGACACACAGCAAAAGGAAGTGGCGCCATTGCTTTACATTCATTCTTGTTAATATCGTACATTATGACACTATCGACACTATCTTTATAGCTGAGAGATTTCCTTCCTCCAACAATAAAAATTCTATCATTACATAATTCTATGCTGCCATACATTTTCGGTTCTGGCATTTTACTTAAAAACTTCGAGGCATGAGGAGGATCAAGTGAAACTTCATAAATACTTTGAGAGCATTTAAAATGGCTATCACACCCTCCTATCACTATCAACCGTCCATTATAAACTACACTGTTGTGTCCATACAATTTGCTAGGAAGTTTGGCGGGAAAATCAAACCATTGTGCAGAATCCGAGGTTGGGTTAACGGAAATACTTTCCATGCTATCAGTCGCGCCATGATCTGTCCATCCTCCCGTGACAGTAATGTAGCTTTTATGAACAAATGAAGATGCTCCTTCACGACGTTCTTTCATTGGCTGCAGTGGCACCCACGACCTACTGCACCAGTCGAACATTTCCACAGAATTTAGCTTTTCGCGTTGACTCAACCCACCTGCAACAACTACGCCATGTCTCACATTTTTTGCATTATTTGTTGTTCTTTCACTTTCTTTCATCATTTTCTCTTGCGTAGTTTGAGCACCACGTATTTGTTCTGATAGTGTTGCCAGCTGACCAAGCTGTTCCTTGATTTCGGTCAAATACTTCTCCATGTTGTCAAGCTTAACAAGCTTGTCATTTACTACTTTCAAGTTCATCTCCATTCCATCCAGCTTATCATTTGTTGTCTTCAGATTCATCTTGACTTCATCCATTTCCTTGCTCATCTCAGCACAATTATGACATTGTACCTTTCTGAATTCACAAACTTCCACCTCGTGATGAATTCGATCTCGTTTGTTGATCTCCACAAGGCATCCTTCGTTGGAACACACTACTGGAGTGAACTCACAATCTTTGACGTGACTTTCAAGATTTCCCAGCTGCACGAAGTCACGACAACCTCTGTTGAAATAATCGCAACGAATATTCAACTCAGACAAACACCCCGTCGCAATTCTTGGAGCTGGAATTAATGTTTCTAATGTTAGTTTTTCCATACAGGAAGGACATGTCTGCGAATTCTTTAGATGGCGAGTGATGCAAGGGCGACAGAAAAGATGTTGGTTTCTCTGGCACATTACTGGTTGTTTGAAGACGTTGAAACAAATTGGGCAATGATAGTTTTGACTAACAGCATTCTCAAAGCGATCTACCTCGTAACCTTGCTCGTAGGACTCCATTCTTAACGCGTTCTGCTTTCTTAATACCAAAGCTAGGTTCCCCTGTTCACAGTAGAGGTCTGTACTACTAACCGATAGAATATCGTTGACTGAAGAACTCGTCTAGAGCAACAGACGAAGACCTTCGCCTTGACATGTTTTACTTTCACTTTGCCACGTCACTATAATTTGACCGAATTTGAATACAAGAGAATCTCGTGATTTAAAGGTCGTGACCTCAACTTCTTGCCGGAAATATTTCTAACAACTAGAACCTGCAGCGATTAAATGCATAGTTACATTGCAATGTGTATAATTGATTCAAAACACTTTTTGATCCGAGATTTTATTTACTGTGATATTGAGGCTATGTATTTCCAACATGGTAATGAGAAAAATAATAGTTATTTTTAAGTGGAAACTTAAAACTTACATTGTTTAAGCCATTACACTTTATAATAACTTTATTTTAATTTCTAAACTTTTTTCTTATTGTTAATTTGTCACGCCTACTAATTTACAGATCTTTCAATGATAGCAGACCCTTTTGTGCCTGATGAAGCAAACCTTTATAAATATGTTGAATAATAATAATATTAAGGATGATTTGCATACACAATGTTCAATTCCAAGAGAAATATAAATTACCTAAGGCTAATTCGCACGTTAATGACATACTTGAATAGCATATTCTATAAACATTCAGTTGTCCTTCAGCAGCGTATATATGTGAATAATAATAATTTCAAATGAAGTCGCATCACTGCTGTGGAGAAACGTTTTCTGACTGCCCCAAACGGGAATCGAACCCAAGGTCTCTGGTTTAACGTAGCAGCGCTGAGCTCTACCACTTAGCTATTGGGACTCCCGGCTGAGGCAGTCAGAAATATCCATTAGCTCTTCGGGGGATATCTAATTCACCTAAACGGAGAGTTAGGTATCTTTCTCCATGCAGGAAAACTGGGGCAGTCAGAAAACTTTTCTCTACATGGCAGTGATTCAACTTCATTTAAAATTATTATTCTTTAGCATATTCTAAATTTTATCATATTTTTTTTTCATTATAATTTTCAAGCAGTTTATTATAGGGAAAGGGAGAAAAGGCAAATGCTTGTTTTGTCGTCATCTTCATTACTATCTAGGAAATATAAACCTCAAATGCACAATAAATAAAAATTCAAATCAAAAACTATTTGACATTGAACCATTTACTTCACATATAGAATTGATATTAGTAATATCGTATTTAGTGTGATAGCCACTTTAAACTGTCTATCTCACCTGTGGGGATTTTTCACGTTCGTAATGTTTGGGTTCCCCTGTGCAAAATTACAATATATCTTGTCATTTTAAAATTTTATTTTCATGGACTTTTTCGCCGTCAAGTTTGATAACTTCTGACAGGAAACGACGTTGAAAAAGAAACAAGCTTCTGGAAAGAAAGAGTTTTTACAATAGAATCACAAGTCCTTCTCGTTATTTCTTGTATTTACGCAATAACGAAGAGAATTAGCATAGGTAATCGCATGGTGCCGAGGAAAATTCAGGTTTACTTTCACGAGTGCTTTCAAAATTTTACAAAATTGCCCGATTTTGAAAACGTGAGTGAAATGAAACCTTAATTTTAGGAGAACTCGTGCGATTATCTTTTAGTAATATAGTAGGCAAAATTATTCAAGAGCTATGATATATGTCCAGAAAATGTCGAAGTACATGTACCTTATCACGGTAGGTGCTCGGCAACATTCCAATTTTCCTTGCTCTATCGCTGTGCCTGTTGCTTTCTTTTTGTAAACACAATCAAAAGTTCATAAATTTTTTTGTGTATTTATTTTCACTAATAGTTTACACTCCTTCAATAGTTTAAATTAGTTCAAAGTAAACAAAAAGCATTTTCAGACCGAAAAACCTTGCAGATTTGTTGAAGAAAAGTCAGTCCTCTGAGGTTCACTGTTGCTAAGTAACAAAGTAACCAATCACATGTAAGTACTGCTGGTCAAGGAACCAATCAAGTGCAAGTAATTTCGCCCTGAATTGCAAAAAAATGCCGTCTTCATTAGCCAATCATATTCCAGTAATTTTGCCCTGTATATTATTAAGTGCGAAATAGATGCGTAGTGTTGTAAACACTGTTTCTTTTCGAAAGCTCATTCTTTAATTCTAAAGGGCTACTTTCGGTAAGTAGTTACTAACTTTGACATCGAAAAAAACTCCATGAAGATGAAATTTTGCTCAGGACAACTCCATGGTTATGAATATGTAAAATACCTACAGATGAGATAGACACTTTAGAATTCAGTGAGTTCGATTCATAATTCCATGCAAGCTACAAGTATTATAATTTACTAGTTGGAATTCCAGGAATTTACATACACTGTTGCGACAGAATGTTTTGATATCTCTGTGTATATGTTTACGTAAGTCTGTATCGTGTTTGAAAGGAAGCGGTATTTTTCACTTCAGACAGACAGACAGACAGACAGACAGACAGACAGACAGACAGACAGACAGACAGACAGACAGACAGACAGACAGACAGACAGACAGACAGACAGACAGACAGACAGACAGACAGACAAACAAACCAACAGACAGTCAGTCAGTCAGACAGACAAACAAACAAACAAACAAACAAACAAACAAACAAACAAACAAACAAACAAACAAACAAACAAACAAACAAACAAACAAACAAACAAACAAACAAACAAACAAACAAACAAACAAACAAACAAACAAACAAACAAACAAACAAACAAACAGACAGACAGACAGACAGACAGACAGACAGACAGACAGGGGTAAAACATAACCTGCTGGTGGAGGTATAACTGGAACTTGGCCCGCGATTAAATGCATAGTTACAGGGCTAGAACCTGTTACATTTAAAGTGCCTTATCACCCTAAACACGATATTACTGATATAGACTCTTTTCTAAAGTGTATAATTGAATGTCAAAATATTTTTTGATCTGAGTTTTTATTTATTGTGATATTGAGGTTTTGTATTTCCAAAATGGTAATGAGAAAAATAATAATTATTTTCAAACTTACCTTGTTTAAGCCATAGAACTTTATAATAACTTTATTTTAATTTCTAAACTTTTTTCTTATTGTTAATTTGTCACCCCTACTAATTTACAAGTCCTTCAATGATAGCAGACCCTTTTTGTGCCTGAAGAAGCAAACCTGTATAAGTATGTTGAATAATAATAATATTAAGGATTGCATACACAATGTTCTATTCCAAGATAAATATTACCTAATTTGCACGTTAATGACATACTTGAATAGCATATTCTATAAACATTCAGTTGTCCTTCAGCAGCGTATATATGTGAAGAATAATAATTTCAAATGAAGTGAAATCACTGCTGTAGAGAAAAGTTTTCCGACTGCCCCAACCGTACCAGTGCTCTACCACTGGGCTATTGGGACTCCCGCTGAGGCAGTCAGAAATATCCATATATCAAATATCGCACACATTGCCATAGCTCATCGGGGATATCTAATTCACCTAAATGAAGAGTTAGGTATCTTTCTCCAGGAAAACTAGGGAAGTCAGGAAACTTTTCTCTGCATGGCAGTGATTCGACTTCATTTGAAATTATTATTCTTTAGCATATTCTATATTTTATCATATTTTTTTTCATTAAAATCTTCAAGCAGTTTATTATAGGGAAAGGGAGAAAAGACAAATGCTTGTTTTGACGTCATCTTCATTACTAATTAGGAAATGCAAACCTCAAATACACGATAAATAAAAATTCAAATCAAAAACTATTTGACATTGAATCATTTACTTCACATAGAAATTAATACCAGTAATATCGTATCAGAGTCTGACTGGCCCTATGTGCCATTGTGCCAATGGCACATGCGCCCCCTTTAGGATGCCGTTACTGCGCCCCTTTCCCGTTGTATAATATTATATTTGATATGTAGTATTTAAAAACCCGATTTTGGATTTATAGTCGTTACGTTTTAATCAGTATGGTACAGCTAATAGTATATTACGATTAAATAATATTTTAGTACGCTTCACGCAGCTGACAGCCTGAATGAAGTAGTCACCTAATCACAATGTGAGTTGATTTGTCCATGTATGACGACATGCCATGATGTATGCCTTGCATGTTATGGTGTATTCCTATATAAAATGAGTATATTTGAATATTTTGTTTGGTATTTTATATGCTTCAAAACTCTTTCAAACCCCCCTCAAAATGCAGGAAATGCTATTTCAGAGACTCTAAAATTCAAAAATTTTCCGGGGAACCATGCCCCCGGACCCCCCAGAAGTTGGTCGCGCCTTCGGCGCTCCATGCCCCACACGTAGTAAGTATTGCCTGTCTCCCCCCCCTTGTTAAATATTCTGAAAGAAACCCTGACGGCGCCCCTCTCCCTAATGGCACCGCCCCTAATACGAAGCCAGTCCGACTCTGTATCGTATTTAGGGTGATAGGCAATTTAAACTGTGTATCTCACTTGTGAGGATCTTTCATGTTCCTAATTTTTGAGTTTCCCTGAGCAAAATTACAATATATCTTGTCATTTTAAAATTTTATGTTCATGGACTTTTTCGCTGTCAAAGTTGATAACTCCTGACAGGAAGCGACGTTGAAAAAGAAACAAGCTTTTGGAAAGAAAGCGTTTTTACAGTAGAATCATATGTCCTTCTCGTTATTTCTTGTATTTACGCAATAACGAAGAGAATTAAGTGCGAAATAGATGTGTAGTGTTGTAAACACTTTTTCTTTGCAAAAGCTCATTCTTTTTTCGACGTCACTTTTGGTGAGTAGTTACCAACTTTGACAGCGAAAAAGTCCATGAAGATGAAATTTTGTACAACCCGAAGATTACGAATACTGTATGTAAAATACCCATAGGTGAGACAGGCACTTTAAATTTCAGTCAATTCAGTGTGCTATTTTTTGACGTTTCATAATTCCATGCAAGCTTTACACTTTGGAAATCCGAGAAATTTATATATTTTGTGGGGACGGAATGTTTTGATATCTCTGTGAATATGTTAATAGTTTTTTATAGTTGTAAGTCTATCATCATTTGAAGGATAGCGGTATTTTTCACTCTTGCCCCAAAAGTCACACTTTCTCTTGTTTGTACGCTACTTCCAGTCTCGCACTTACTGATTATAGTACTGTAATGCGGTATATACAATATTTGCACTGATACAGCTATGTTCTCTAGCATCTGCACTGTTGCAGCATGAAAGAACAGTTGTGAACGTTGTGAAGAAGACAAGATTGTAGACATGTAGAAATCAACTTTATTTTGAATTTTCAAAAGAATATAAAAATTATCGTACAAATCATGATCAAACTCTAGTTTTCATTATTATCACTTTATATTTAAATAAATAGAAAATGGCCACTCGTGTTTATATAGCCTGATGCAAACACAAGAGTGATTTGGAAGAATTCGAAAGTTTATGTGAACCCGAGCCATAGGCATCCATTTTCTATTTCTTTTATGAAATAAGACTAAGAAATGTGCTGTGATGTCACAACTGTGTTTGCATATCCTGATATAAACACGGTAATTGACCAATCATAGCGTGCGTAAGATGCAACCTATTTTATAAATACAAATAGTTACCAAGCTACAGCTGTAGGAAATGCTCGGGCTTCATTCATTGAGGGAAGTTCTTCCCACGAATAGCGATTGAAACCGAATGATTCAACTGACTTAAGGTAGTTCCATTGCTTATCTCGCCCACCCATTACAACAATGGCATTCCCAGTAACAACCGCCGCACATCCTCTCCTCTTATATTTCATTGCAGGTAACATATAACTCTTTTCTGACTGAACATTATAAATAACAACACTATCTAACTCTTTACAATCTTTGCCAGCGCCTCCTATCACTACTACATTGTCACCCAAACTTACTGTTGCCATATTATGCACAGCAAAAGGAAGTGGTGCCATTTGTTTACATTGGTTCTTGTTAATATCGTACATTGTGACGCTATCAAGACTATATTTAGAGTGGTCGGAGTTCCGTCCTCCAACGATCAAAATCTTCTCATTGAAGATTTCCACACCAGCATACATTTTCCGTTCTGGCATTGTAGTTAAGAACTTTGGTCCAGTGTAAGGAGGATCAAGTGAAACTTCATGAATACTGTCAGAGTATTTCTCGCCATCAAACCCTCCTATCACTATCAACCGTCCATTGTAAACTACACTGCTGTGTCCATATAACGTGCAGGGAAGTTTGACGGGGAAATGAATCCATTGTGTGGAACCCAAGGTTGGATTAATGGCCATACTTTTCATGCTATCAGTCAAGCCATCATTTGTGTATCCTCCCGTGACAGTAAAACGTTTTTTATAAACAAATGAAGATGCTCCTTCACGATTTTCTTTCATTGGCTGCAGTGGCGCCCACGACCTCCTGGACCAGTCGAACATTTCCACCGAATTTAGCCCCAAACCGCCTGCAACGACTACGCCATGTTTCACTTTATCATTCTGATTCATTTTTAGTTCCGTTATTTCGTTCTGTACTGCCATCGTCGTCTTGACTCCAACCATTTCCTTGCTCATCTTAGCACAATTATGACAGTCTACCTTTCTGAATTCACAAACTTCTGTCTCGTGGTGAATTCGATCTCGTTGGTTGATCTCCACGAGACATCCTTCGTTGGAACACACCACTGGAGTGAACCCACAATCTTTGACGTGATTTTCAAGATCTCCCAGCTGCATAAAGTCACGACAACCTCTGTTGAAATAATCACAACGAATATTGAACTCAGACAGACAACCCATCACGATTCTTGGAGCTGGAGTTAAGGTATCCAAAGTGAGTTCTTCCATACAGGAAGGGCATGTTTGCGAATTCGTCAGATGGCGAGTGATGCAAGGGCGACAGAAAATATGTTGGTTTCTCTGGCACATTACTGGTTGTTTGAAGACGTTGAGACAAATCGGACAATGGTAGTTTCGACTAACCGCGTTCTCAAACCGATCTTGTTCGTATCCTTGCTCGTAGGACTCCATTTTTAACGCGTTTTGCTTTCTTAATTCTGTACTACTTTCTGATAGAATATCGTTGACTGAAGTCGTTTAGAGCAACAGACGAAGACCTTCGTCTTCGACATGCTGTTTTACTTTCACTTTGCCACGTCACTAGAAGACGAGAATAATTTGACCGAATTTGAATACAAGAGAATCTCGTGATCGAAAAGGTCGTGTCCTCGAACACGCGGGGATTAAATGCGTAGTTACAGGGCTGATATTACTGATATAGACTCTTTTGTAATGTGTATAATTGAATGTCAAAATATTTTTTGATCTGAGTTTTTATTTATTGTGATATTGAGGTTTTGTATTTCCAAAATGGTAATGAGAAAAATAATAATTATTTTTAAGTGGAAAATTAAAACTTACATTGTTTAAGTTGGCTCCATACAGTTTCTTGAAAAATGGAAAATACAAGTTTGAGAGTCCAAAATACGTACATAAACAATTCGGAAAAAGAATAAAACTAAATGTTATGCATAATTAAACAGTCTGACAATCAAAAACTGTTACCAAATAAGTACCAACAGTTGTTGCTATGGCAACAATGACGTTTCAAAATGGTTGCCAATTACCCTTCAAACTAATTTAATTCGAAAAAAACTTTGGTGACCCCCAATTTTTTTTTCATTAAAACTTTTCTTGAAGTATGAGTAATCAATAGAGGCCAATTTTAAAAAAATTCTGTAGAACGAATAATTCTTTTTTCGGAAAAATCATGTTTGTTAATTTTTAAAAAATTTCGTTTTACAGAATTTTTTTAAAGTCGGCCTATTGATTATTCATACTTCAAGGAAAGTTTTAATGAAAAAAAATATTGGGGGTCACCAAAGTTTTTTCCGAATTAAATTAGTTTGAAGGGTAATTGGCAGCCATTTTGAAACGTCATTGTTGCCATAGCAACAATTGTTGCTATTTATTTGGTAGCAGTTTTTGATTGTCACACTGTTTAGCTATGCATAACATTTAGTTTTATTCTTTTTCCGAATTGTTTATGCACGTGTTTTGGACTCTCAAATTTGTATTTTCCATTTTTCAAGAAATTGTATGGAGCCACCTTAAGCCATAGAACTTTATAATAACTTATTTTAATTTCTAAACTTTTTTCTTATTGTTAATTTGCCAGCGCCCTACTAATTTTCATGTCCTATAACTTTTCTGATTGTTAATTTGTCACCCCAACTAATTTACAGGTCTTCAATGATAGCAGACCCTTTTGTGCCTGACGAAGCAAACCTGAATAAATATGTTGAATAATAATAATAATAATAATAATAATAATAATAATAATAATAATATTAAGGATGATTTGCATACACAATGTTCAATTCTAAAGCCGGTTTTCCACTAGGCGATTTTTTTCGCGCGAAGCGACTTTCTTTTGTTCGAATTCAATAGATTTCTGATTAGTTCCAGCTCAGAGCTCATGAGACAAAAGAAAAAGTCTCTTCGCGCGAAAAAAGTCGCCTAGTGGAAAACCAGCTTAAGAGAAATATAAATTACCTAAGGCTAATTCGCACGTTAATGACATACTTGAATAGCATATTCTATAAACATTCAGTTGTCCTTCAGCAGCGTATATATATGAAGAATAATAATTTCAAATGAAGTCCAATCACTGCTGTAGAGAAAAGTTTTCTGACTGCCCCAACCAGGAATCGAACCCAAGGTCTCTGGTTTAACGTAGCAGCGCTCTACCACTGAGCTATTGGGACTCCCGGCTGAGGCAGTCCGAAATATCCATACAGTATATCAAATATCGCACACATTACCATAGCTCATCGGGGGTATCTAATCCACCTAAACGAAGAGTTAGGTATATCTTTCCCAGGAAAACTGGGACAGTCAGAAAACTTTTCTCTACAGCTGTGATTCGACCTTCATTTGAAATTATTATTCTTTAGCATATTCTATATTTTATCATATTTTTTTTTCATTAAAATTTTCAAGCAGTTTATTATAGGGAAAGGGTGAAAAGACAAATGCTTGTTTTGACGTCATCTTCATTACTATCTAGGAAATATAAACCTCAAATGCACAATAAATAAAAATTCAAATCGAAAACTATTTGACATTGAACCATTTACTTCACATATAGAATTAATATTAGTAATATCGTATTTGGGGCTCACTTCTGAGTATTTTACATATTCGTAATCTTTGGGTTACTCTGCGAAAATTTCATAATTGTATCTTGTCATTCCAAAATTTCATCTTCATGGACTTTTCTGCTGTCAAAGTTGGTAACTACTCACCAAAAATGACGTTGAAAAAGGAATGGGCTTTTAGAAAGAATTTTTACAATAAAATCATCTGCCTTTCTCGTTGTTTGTGTTAATTACGCAATAACGAAGGGGATAAACTGCGAAATAGATGTGTATTGTGTTCAAATCTTTTTCGACGTCACTTTCGGTACGTACAGTAGTTATCAACTTTAACAGCGAAAAAGTCCATGAAGATGAATTTTTGGACTGTCAAAATATCTTGCAATTTTGCTCAGGACAACCCCAAGATTACCAATATGTAAAATACCCATAGGTGAGATAGGCACTTTAAATTTCAGTGTGCTCTTTTTTGACGGTTTCATAATTCCATGCAAGCTTTACACTTTGGAAATCCGAGGAATTTATATATATTGTGGGGACAGAATGTTTTGATATCTCTGTGAATATGTTTACTTGTAAGTTTATCGTGTTTTAAAGGAAAGCGGTATTTTTCACCCCAAAGCCACGATTTCCCTCGTTTGTATGCTACTTCCAGACTCGGACTTACTGCATGATTACACTTATTATTATTACCTAATAATAATATTAAGGGGAGCACGGGTGGCGCGTGCGGTTAGCGCGCTGCCTCTCACCAAAAAGTTAAGCCTGGTTAGACGGGGTTAGTACTTGGATGGGTGACCGCTTGGGAATGCCCCGTTGTCGAGCTTGGAACTCATGTGAGTAGAGTTGTAGTTGATCTCTCCTGTGCTTCGAGGGTTTTTCGCCGGGTTCTCCGGTTTTTCTCCCTCCATAAAATCAACACCTAACATCTTTTCTACATGGCAGTGATTCGACTTCATTTGAAATTATTATTCTTTAGCATATTCTAAATTTTATCAATTTTTTTTCCATTAAAATTTTCAAGCAGTTTATTATAGGGAAAGGGAGAAAGAAACACAAATGCTTATATCTAGGAAATATAAACCTCAATTGCAAAATAAATAAAAATTCAAATCATAAAATCTTTTAATTGGCATTAAACTTTACTTTACATATAGAATTAGTATCAGTAATATTGTATTAAGGGTGATAGGCCTTTTAAACTGTCTATCTCACCTGTGGGGATCTTACATGGTCGTAATTTTTGGGTTCATGGACTTTGGGTTGTCATTTTAAAATTTTATGTTCATGGACTTCTTCGCTGTCAAAGTTGATAACTTCTGACAGGACACGACGTTGAAAAAGAAACAAGCTTTTGGAAAGAAATAGTTTTTACAATAAAATCACACGTCGTCGTTAGTTCTTATATTTACGCAATAACGAAGAGAATTAGTACAGGTAATCGCATGGGGCCGAGGAAAATGAAGGTTTAGTTTCACGAGTTTTTTCAAAATTTTTCAAAATTGCCCGATTTTGAAAACACGAGTGAAATTAAACCTTAATTTTAGGAGAACTCGTGCGATTATCTGTGTTAGTAATATAGTAGGCAAAATTATTCAAGAGCTATGGTATATGTCCAGAAAATGTCGAAGTACATGTACCTTATCACGGTAGGAGCTCGGCAACATTCCAATTTCCAACTTGCTCTATCGCTGTGCCTGTTGCTTTCTTTTTGTAAACACAGGCAAAAGTTCATAAATTTTCTAGTGTATTGATTTTCACTAATAGTTTACACTCCTTCAATAGTTACAATTAGTTCAAAGTAAACAAAAAGCATTTTCAGACCGAAAAACCTTGCAGATTTGTTGAAAAGAAGTCAGTCCTCTGAGGTTCACTGTTGCTAAGTAACAAAGCGACCAATCACATGTAAGTACTGCTGGTCAAGGAACCAATCAAGTGCAAATAATTTCGCCCTGAATTACAAAAAAATGCCATCTTCATTAGCCAATCATATTCAAGTAATTTTGCCCTGTATATTATTAAGTGCGAAATAGATGCGTAGTGTTGTAAACACTGTTTCTTTTCGAAAGCTCATTCTTTTATTCTAAAAGGCTACTTTCGGCAAGTAGTTACTGACTTTGACATCGAAAAAGTATTGAAGATGAAATTTTGCTCAGGACAACTCCATGATTATGAATATGTAAAATACCTACAGATGAGATAGACACTTTAGACTTTAGTGAGCTCGATTCATAATTTCATGCAAGCTACAAGTACTATAATTTACTAGTTGGAAATTCCAGGAATTTATATACATTGTTGCGACAGAATGTTTTGATATCTCTGTGTATAAGTTTACGTAAGTCTATTGTGTTTTAAAGGAAAGCGGTATTTTTCACTCTTCCCCCAAAAGTCACGATTTCCCACGTTTGTACGCTATTTCCAGACTCGGACTATATTACTGCATGACTAGTACTAAATGGTGTGGTCTATACGATATGTGCACTGATACAGCTAATGTTCTCTAGCATCTGCACTGTTGCAGTCTGAATGAAGAAGACAAGATTGCAGACATGTAGAAATCAACTTAATTTTAATGTTTCAAAAAAATACAAAAATTATCTTACAAATCATGATCAAACTCTAGTTTTCATAATTGTCACTTAATATATACAAACAGTTACCAAGCTACAGCGGTAGCTCGCAATCGGGCTTCATTCATTGAGGGAAGTTCTTCCCATGAATAGCGATCAAAACTGAATGACTCAACTGACTTGAGGGAGTTTCCTCGCTCATCAAGCCCACCCATTACAACAATGGCATTCCCAGTAACAACCGCCGCACATCCTCTCCTCTTATATTTCATTGCAGGTAACATATGACTCTTTTCTGACTGAACATTATAAATAACAACAGTATTTAACTCTTTATCATGTTTGTCAACACCGCCTATTACAATTACATTGTCACCCCAACTTACTGTTGCCATTTCAGATACAACGAAAGGAAGTGGCGCCATTTGTTTACATTGGTTCTTGTTAATATCGTACATAATGACGCTATCAAGAGTATCTCTAGTGCGGAAGGATTTTCTTCCTCCAACAATCAAAATTCTGTTGTTGAATAATTCTGCACCATGATCCCTTCTGGGTTCTGTCATTCCGGTTAACAACTTACTAGTATAAGGAGGATCAAGTGAAACTTCATGAATACTGGCAGAGTATTCACTGACATCAAACCCTCCTATCACTATCAACCGTCCATTATAAACTACACTGCTGTGTCCTTGTAACTTGCTGGGAAGTTTGATGGGAGAATCAAACCATTGGCATTGTGCAGAATTTAAGGTCAGATTAATGGCCATACTTTCCATGCTATCAATACAGGCACGATTTCCCCGTCCTCCCGTAACCGTAATGTGACTTTTGTAAACAAATGAAGATGCTCCAGAGCGACATTCTTTCATTGGCTGCAGCGGCACCCACGTCCTCCTGGACCAGTCGAACATTTCCACCGAATTTAGCCCCAACCGCCTGCAATAACTACGCCATGTTTCACTTTTGTTGCATCGTTTTTGGTTTCTTCACTTTCTTTCATCATTTTCTCTTGCACAGTTTGAATACCACGTATTTGATCTGGTAGTGTTGCCAGGTGACCAAGCTGTTCCTTGATTTCCGTCAAATTCTTCTTAATGTCCTCCATTTCGTCAAGTTTGTCATTTACTACTTTGAAGTTCATCTCCATTCCACCCAGTGTATCATTCTGGTTCGTTTTTAGTTCCACCATTTCGTTTTGTACTGCTATCAAAGTCGTCTTGACTTTATCCATTTCCTTGCTCATCTCAGCACAATTATGACATTGTACTTTTCTGAATTCACAAACTTCTGTCTCGTGGTGTATTCGATCTCGTTTGTTGATCTCCGCAAGACATCCTTCGTTGGAACACACCACTGGAGTGAACCCACAATCTTTGACGTGACTTTCAAGATCTCCCAGCTGCACGAAGTCACGACAACCTCTGTTGAAATAATCGCAACGAATATTCAACTCAGACAAACACCCCGTCGCGATTCTTGGAGCTGGAATTAATGTTTCTAATGTCAATTGTTCCTTACACGAAGGACATGTCTGCGAATTCATCAGATGACGAGTGATGCAAGGGCGACAGAAAAGATGTTGGTTTCTCTGGCACATCACTGGTTGTTTGAAGACGTTGAGACAAATTGGGCAATGGTAGTTTTGACTAACAGCAATCTCAAACCGATCTACCTCGTAACCTTGCTCGTAGGACTCCATTTTCAACTGGCTCTGCTTTCTTAATACCAAGGCTAGGTTCCCCTGTTCACAGTAGAGGTCTGTACTACTAACTGATAGAATATCGTTGACTGAAGAACTCGTCTAGAGCAACAGACGAAGACCTTCGCCTTCGACATGCTGTTTTACTTTCACTTTGCCACGTCACTACAAGACGAGAATAATTTGACCGAATTTGAATACAAGAGAATCTCGTGATCGAAAGGTCGTGACCTCAACTTCTTGCCGGAAACAACAAGAGCCGGGGATGTTCATTTACACCGCTCAGGCTATCAGCAACTTTAATTCAAACCATTACACTTTTAGATACAAAACAACAGACATGTAACTACAAAACTGATGCTATATCAATTATGTCAGGAAATAAACTGTAAATAGTGTATTCAATCTACTGAATGTATGCATTTTGAGTATTTTATGACGTTTTTTAACCTTTAGAGTCTGTAAAATCTTCCTCCAAAATCCAGGAAATGGCATTTCAGCGACTCTACGCCCCTGCACTTACACCTTACACCTTACACCTTACACCTTACACCTTACACCTTACACCTTACACCTTACACTTACACCTTACACTTACACCTTACACCTTTTTCTTACTCGCTAGAATTTGTTAAGCAAAAAGTTGACGAGCAAGGTCTGTGATTGTGAACACTTGCGCGATTCCTTGTTCTTGCAGAAATTAAATCCCAAGTAAAGTGGAAGAAATAATTTATGTCAACTTTAAAAAACAATGATGTAGTTTTAAAGCATAGACCACTTTCATAATAGCGACTAATTTGAATATTCTTTTATGTGCATCTTAATAAGCCTTTCTGGCCTCGTTTGTGTGTCTGGAATTCAAAAGAATCTCTGCTTCATAACGAGGCCAGAAAGGCTCATTTAGATGCACATAAAAGAATATTTAAAGTGAAGGCCTTTATGAAAGTGGTCTATCAGCAGGCTAGTTCGAGGCTGGCAACATTGCTTTTGTTTTATAGTCAAACCGGATGTTCTCTTGCGTACAACTTTGCAATAATGGTACGCAGCATTGCAATTTGGATTGGCGGATTCAATCAGCAAAACTTGCAAACGCTTTATCACAATTCTTCTTTAATAGTTTGCTTGAAATATCGGTTTCAAACATCGAACAACTCATACATGTGATAATGTGCTTGAAGGTAATGGCTCTAACTTTATATAGAATTTTGCATTATCCAAAGTTTGGCATTTAAAACGATTTTTACAGCAACCCGTCGATCAATCGCGACAAAGCGTTTGTAAGTTTTACCGATTAAAGCCGCCAATTAAAATTGCAATGTTGCGTATCAATATTGCAAAGTCGAACGCAAGAGAATATCCGGTTTGCCTATAATCTTGGGTAGAAATTTGTCCGTGTTTTTTTGTCATCTTGGGTCACAAAACAAACTGTTTTCCTCGGTTCTAGTAATTAGGTATTTAATATTGTATTATTACGTTACTTATTTGGATTTTTTCACGATAGGCCTGCTATTGCTTGTTACAAGGATGTTCTTCGGTAAGTGTGCTTGTACAAGAGGCTGGAATATAAACAAGACTTTTGAGAATTAGAAGTATTTCTACTTTATTACTAAACTTCACTTTACTTTACTCTGTCACTGCACTTCATTTTACTACACTTTATAATACTTTACTTCACTCCACTTTACTTTACTCCTCTTCACTCTACTCCACTCCACTTTACTTTATTTCACTTCACTCCACTTTACTTCACTTCACTTCACTTCACTTCACTTCACTTCACCTCACCTCACCTCACCTCACCTCACCTCACCTCACCTCACCTCACCTCACCTCACCTCACCTCACCTCACCTCACCTCACTTCACCTCACCTCACCTCACTTCACTTCACTTCACTTCACCTCACCTCACTTCACTTCACTTCACTTCACTTCACTCCGCTTCACTCATCATCACACTTCACTCCATTCTACTTCACTCCCCTTTACTAAACTTCAGTTTACTTCACTATACTGCACTTCACTCCACCCCCTAATCCCTGCACTCCACTCTTCTTTACTCTAATTTGCTCCACCACACTTCACTCTTCTTCACTCCACTTTTCTTCACTCTTCTTCACTTAATTTAACCACATTTCATTTTAGTTCATTCCACTTTATTCCACTCCACTTTTCCTCACTTTACTTCATTCCACTTTACTCCACTCCACTTTTCTTCACTTTACTTCATTCCACTCTACTTCACTTTTCCTCACTTTACTTTATTCCACTTTACTCCACTCCACTTTTTTCTTCACTTTACTTCATTCCATTCACTTCACTTCATTTCACTTCACTTCACTTCACTTCACTTCACTTCACTTCACTTCACTTCACTTCACTTCACTTCACTTCACTTCGCTTCGCTTCGCTTCGCTTCGCTTCGCTTCGCTTCGCTTCACTTCACTTCACTTCACTTCACTTCACTTCACTTCACTTGAAATCAAAATGTCATCTGTACTTATCTCAACACACTTTGGTATTTTCAGTTCCTGTCCTTTGGCATTGGAGGCTGCGATGGGTTTGTTAGATCTGGGTCAATCAGCTACTGAAGTCATATCATTGATGACAGCTTGTCTTCCATCAGTCAACAACATTGAATGGTATTGTCTCTTTTTATCTGTACTATTTTATATTAAGAATAAGCTTAGATTTTCAGTTCCAGGTTTTGCAATCACTTATGATAAAAGGTTTGAAAACCTTTCAGAAACTGCGACCCAAAATGTAGTTGCGAACGGCCCTACAATGGGGATGGTTTTTGCTTGCTCGAGCAGCAATGGGTTAATCACTTGTTAAATCATTGTTGCATTGGATGTCTGAAAGTTCTTCCTTTGACGAGTAAAATCGTCTGACGTTAGCGTAAAACAAAGGAACCGTTTTTGGCTGGTTCAGGCAGAAATTGGTTCAGATTTCATTTATACAGTAATTTATATTTTTTTAAAGGCCTTTCTTTCACAAGTAACTCGCCGCCAGTCTTATATTATACTTATCTATATCTAAAATTTTAATCTTATACAAGATTTAATAGAACGTTCAATGCAGTCTTTACTTTGTATACAGGTTGTTAACTTGGCTGAAGGCTTACTGCCTGAAAACTACTTCAAAGTTTACAAGTAAGTAATATATATATATATATATATATATATATATATATATATATATATATATATATATATATATATATATATATATATATCACACTCTTTACGTTTCTCTCTGACGAAGGGCCTTCGCTTGAAACGTTAGACTCCTACGTTCTCTGTTTCGGCAGTATATCTAACCTTACTATATTTCGATTGTTGTTTCTAACACTGCCTACGCAGTACGCTACTTTTATATAAGGCCGAAACGGTACCGTCTGTAGTTAGATATCGCTCTATGGCCTTTAGGTCATATTGAGCGCTCTACAGGATGAGCCATTGCTGCTTACGCATTGTGCGCACGCCCACTGCCTGCAGTTTGAGCGCTCTGGCATGGTTTTGATGTCCCACAATTTGTGAGGCACCAAAGGTGACTGTAAATAGCAGTTACCTTCATCCTGCTCATCAGCACTACACTGATGAGGCCCAAAAGGCCGAAACGGTACCGTCTGTATGTATATATATATATATATATATATATATATATATATATATATATATATATATATATATAGTTCAATCTACAGACACGTGTTTCGCTGTACTACAGCTCATCAGTGTAGCTTGGAACAATCTGTATATATATATATATATATATATATATATATATATATATATATATATATATATATATAGATATAGATATAGATATATATATGTAGATATAGATATAGATATATATATAGATATATATTTATGAAACGTTTGATATGCACGATTACCGTGGTCTAAAAGTTAGCGCAGGTTTTAATAATTAAATGTGTTTTTCTCGATGTAGAAGCAGCTCAGAATTTTAAAACACTCGAATCCCAGGTAAGTCAAATCACCACATCAAAGTTGCACTAAGTTATAGGGGGGTGGGGTGTTCTGGTAGTATAGAGATATGATATAAATGCATTCTTTTGTACATCTCCGTTTAAATTGTTTAATAACCGTATTTTTGCATATTCAACCACTCCTAATACAAGCACATTATTTTGTATATTTCTGTTCAATATACTTTATTTCTGTATATTCAACTATTGGTAATATGAATACAGTATTCTGTATATATCACCTCTCCAATATACCGTATTTCGGTGTATGTAACCATTCTAGTAGTATGAATAACGTTATTTTGTGTATCACTGTTCAATATACCGTATTTTGGTATATACAACCGTTCGTACTATATCCAATCATTCTTAGTATGCAATATCCCTTTCCAATATACCATATTTCGGAATAAGACTCTAATTCAGGCTATACTTTGGTGTTCAAGCTGTCTGTGTATAAGTTCGTCAGTAATAGCGGGTGTTCACTGTACTGACATTGTAACTGACTGTTTTTGTGTTTTAGCATTTGAAAGATAACGTTCAGGTTCTTAGTTCTCTGGCTGAATGTCATTGGCATTCTGGTGATTCGAAGAGCGCTAAGGACTTGTATCAAAGGGTATGTGGGTGTGGTTAACGAGTTAAAACTTTTTATATGCAAAAATTAAAATTTCTTTTGAATTTCGTAGTTTGTTTCATGCGAACAATTGTGTAAATTTATACTCACACTCAATTCGTTTTCATCCTTTTTGAGACATCTTTTGTCGTTAAATAACGTAGTACTGTATTATGTAGATTCGTAAGCTGGATGGCCATTGTTTGCAAGGTATGGATATTTACGCTCGACTTCTGGTGCAAGACGGAGAGAAACAAGAACTCGAAAAGTAAGAGATTGAGCTATATTAGTATATGGTAGCATTTATTGTTGACAAATCAACTTTGTTCACAGTTGGTAGCACAACATTGTTCGCAGTTGGCAGCACAATATTGTTCACAGTTGATAGCACAACATTGTTCACAGTTGATAGCACAACATTGTTCACAGTTGACAGGACAACTTTGTTCACAGTTGGTAGCACAACATTGTTCGCAGTTGGCAGCACAATATTGTTCACAGTTGACAGGACAACATTGTTCACAGTTGACAGCACAACGTTGTCCACAATTGACAGCACAATATCGTTTACAGTTGGCAGCACAACATTATGTTCACAGTTGACAGGACAAAATTGTTCACAGTTGACAGGACAACATTGTTCACAGTTGACAGCACAACATTGTCCACAATTGACAGCACAATATTGTTTACAGTTGACAGCACAACATTATGTTCACAGTTGACAGGACAACATTGTCCACAGTTTACAGCACAACGTTGTCCACAGTTGACAGCACAATATTGTCCACAGTTGACAGCACAATATTGTTCACAGTTGGCAGCACAATATTGTTCTCAGTTGGCAGCACAACACGATTTACAGTAGGCATCACAACATTGTTCACAGTTGGCAGCACAACACGATTTACAGTAGGCAGTACAACATTGTTCACAGTTGGAATGAAACGTATAATTTTCCAATATGTTTTTTTTTTCAGTTTGGCCCAGGAACTCATTCAAACCAGTCAACAACGACCGGAACCATGGATCGCCATGGCTCATTCTGCATCAATTGCAAATAAGAAAACCAGAGCCATATACTTCTCCCAAAAGGTAATTACGAAGCAATAATATTGTATTATTGTATCATACAGACTGTAGTGCTATGCAACGGTGCTGTGGCACGAGCAGTACTCGGAGGGTACTCCCATATATCGGCTATGGTGGGTACATGCTTGTCAAAGTATGGTTTTTGTCATTGTTAAGCCTGTTTTTCCGTCATCGCTGAAGCCCGGAAGACTTCAAAGGAGCTGTTCAATCTAACTACGATTCATGTTGCATGAGGGGGACCTGAATGAGCACATCTTTTGTTTTAGCTTTATTAATAAACAACATTCAACCCAAATGTTGCTATTGGATGACTGCGTCATTATACAGAAAATACAAAGAGAATAATACATGGGTGCGCGGAAATATGAAATTTATTTCGAGTGTTGACCAGGATATCTCACGAGTGAGCAAAGCGAAGGAGTGAGATATCTTGGTCAACACGAGAAATAAATTTCGTATTAGTTAGTTTCAGAAATTGCAGCTTGATGTTAGTAATAATTGTCAGTTGTTTGCTATACAAGCTGTGTTAGTTAGTAATACTCAGAAAAACTCTGAGTTCTAAACTCTGAGTTGTAACCGAGCGGTTAAGACTCGTTCCTAGAGGACTGGGCACAGTCTAAGGTATAAATACCTTAATTAACCTTGCTCCGCTGTCTGAGTTCTTGTGGCTCAATGGTTAGAGCGTCTGGCTAGCATTCAGCAGGTTGTGGGTTCGAGTCCCGCTTAGAACTCAGAGTTTTTCTGAGTATTACTAACTGACACAGCTTGTACAGCAAACAACTGACAATTAAATTTCATATTTCCAAGCATTCATGTATTGTTCTGTTTATTATATAAAAATAGTCCTATTTTCTCACAAAAATAGAGCAGTAAACTCTAATATGTTTCACGATAATCGACACATGTGAGATTATCATAAATAATCACACATGTGAAATTATCGTTTTTATTAGTGGCGGAAACATCAATAAAACACTCTATTTTATATAATAAAATGCATTCAGTAACTGTGAAAAATGCACAAACTTAACAAAAACATGGAACAATCATGGCTTTTGTCGGGCTTCCAGACCATGTATATATCCATTAGTGTAATAAAAGTAGCGTGCTGCGTAGGCAGTGTAGAAACAACAATCGAAATATAGTAAGGTTAGATATACTGTCGAAACAGAGGACGTAGGAGTCTAACGTTTCGAGCGAAGGTCCTTCGTCAGAGAGCCGGATCTTCGCTCGAAACGTTAGACTCCTACGTTCTCTGTTTCGGCAGTATATCTAACCTTACTATATATATCCATTAACTGATCCTGCAAGTCAGTTTATTCAATCACTGGAAGAGACTTTAGTCTGGAACAGGGAATATAAATCGGTCTTGGTCTGGAACAGCGAAACTGAAAGATTACGTGGATACAAAAGCATTTTCAACAAGTTCTCGAGGATTTAAGGAAATTTGATAGCCTTACGTTTACACAATACGAGGATTTAAGGAAAACGGTAGCCTTACGTTTTCAAATTTGAATTCTCAGACGAGCCAGATCTACACCGCCCCTCCCCCCACTCCCAGTTTGTTTCGTGACGAAATATACTTTATCAGCGAAACCCCCTGGTCAGACTAGGTGCCCGGTGATGTGAACACGACGTTTTCACGGTGCTCAACTTAAACTAATCAAAACTGGGCACCGTGCATTGAGGTAGTACCCGGGCTACCCCAAGCACCCCTGGGGTAACCCCAAACACCCCCAGGGGGTACCCCAAACACCTCAGGGGTGTTTTAGGTTACCCCGGGGGTGTTTGGGGGTACCCCCGTGGGGTGATGGGGTGTTTAGATCCTCTGCATAAATTTAGTTAAATAATTTAATATTGCGCTTCCAAATAATAAACTCATTTGGTGTTTAGTACTCATCGTGTAAACATGTCACACGTTTGCAACAAATGTGGAAAAAGTCTATCGAGAAAAGAGCACCTTCTTCGTCATATTAAGAATGTCCAACACGAGAGCGACGCCTCACAACCTAGTCCTCTAGCCAACGTATCTACAGTCATGCAGCACCCGTTCACGTGTATTCTAGCAGGGTGCACCTACTGGTACCGTGCCCTAATGTGAACACGTTTTCAGTGCCCAAAGTGGTACCCACGCTTCTTACTCAATATTCCTTGAAATTGGAAGCCTCAAAGCCACAAAATAGCTACAAAAGCCATGAAAAGCTTTCTGTGTGAACGCTTATCAGATCCAGGGCGCCGTGAATGTGAACAAGTGACCCAAGTCCGAGCGCCGCACCTAGTCTAAACAGAGGGAAAGATCACACAAGTCTGTTTTCATATTGTAAACGTCCTGAAACATATCTCTTTTATTTTCTTTAGGCACACAACATTGATAATAAGAACATCCAAGCCTTACTCACAAAAGGTATATTTAGTTAATATCCAGGAAAAGGGATCAGAGCCTTCCCCCTTTTTATTGTAACACTCACAGCACGTGTTTTATCTAGTTTAAAAATTCTCGCGCATTTTAAAAAACGTTCCGTTATTGTTGTGTTTTTTTTTGCTTCTATACACTTAATTGCAAATAAGGATGACAATTTTATATCAAATTTTATGTTTGTATATCATACACGAGAGGCCGTTTATTATCTGATTTGAAAACACCGAGAAGTGTGGTGAAAAACGAGACGATAGCCGAGCTTTTTAACTCAATTCGAGGTGTTTTTAAATCAGATAATAAACGGCTTTCGAGTGTATGGTACTGCTTCTCAAACAAATCAGTATTTAAAGAGAAATTTGAGGTAAAACTTGTCTTAATTTATGGGCGTTGATTACCATATTTCACAACAATGGACATCTCGGTAACTGATTTTCATTATGCTTTCCTCATGAATTATTAATGATTTGAGAAATTTATATATAAAATTCTGTGTCATCAGTAGTATTCTTTCTGACGTCAATAGGTTTTATCAGGTATAAAACCACCGACATGGTACTGGTTTCCTTTGTGTTTTCCTCATGAATTATTAATGATTTTATATAAAGCATGTCAGAGGTGCTTGTTAGAAAATTACACGTTTATCTACATGTTCTCATTTGTTTTAATTTATACATTTGTTTATTTTTAGGTGCTCTGCTTTCATCTCTTAAACGCAAACGTGAAGCAATTGAACATTATCGTGAGGTCCTAAGACTGTCGCCAGTGAATTATGAAGGAAATAAAGGTATGTTTGCTATATTTACGTGTATTGTATTTTTTCCCTAAAAAGTTATCCATTCAATGAATCTCTTTTGCAATTGTAAATACCTGGGTAAATGGAACAACTAATATTTTCAAGCAAAATCAGAGTCAGAAACTATAAAATAGTGGTCGAAAATTTGATGAGAATTTTATAAAAATCTATTAAACTGTAAGCTTCTCTAAAAGAACCGAGTAAAAAAATGCTTGATTGTGCTCACAATAGACGAATTTAATTCAGACGTTTTTAATTGTTTGAATTTTATTCGACGAAACTGCGACGTATAACTCGATTAATAAATTCGACATATGAATTAAATTCGTCTCGGCAATTAAATTCGTCTGAGTGAGACGGATAGTGCGACGACAATGCGTGTTCGAGTTAGGCCCGGTTTATACGCCGTGCTTTTCATGAGCCGTGCCTAATTCAGCGAATTAAGCACATGTGAAGCACGGCGTCTAAATCAAAAAGGCACTGTGCTTTTATTAAGCACGGCTAAATCTAAAAGCACGCCCGGCTTAGGCGTGTTGTACGGCTGAAGCACATGTTCATTCAGACGGCCGTGCTTCACATGAGCCGCACCAAATGCATACATTATGACAATGTATAATATTAAATATTTCTATTGTCCTCAGTCCTCTCCGCGCAAACTTCGCGCGGGGAATTGAGCGGGAAATGCCGCGAATTTGCTATTGTTCGACAAAATGGTGGCTACATGTACCAACTGCGATAGACAGACCAAATATGAATGCATTAAATGTCAAACGAAAATTTGCAACATATGTGCAGTTGCAGAAAATAATGAAGCAAAACCTGGTTGGGTTGCAGGGAAAGCTGTTGGATATTGTTTTTTTTGTGGCGATAACGAATGTGAATCCAGTTCTGACGAACGAGAACCAGCTTTTGTAAACGATTCATCAGAATCAGAGGCAGATGGATATCAAAGATCACCAAGATTGAAAAGGTAGATTTTTAGACTTGACATAATAGAATCACAGTAAACAACTATCTGGTGTTTTGAAGTAATGCAAAAACAAGAAATTTGGTACAGAGAAAGACCAAGCCTTATTGACAATTGACACATTTATACATGTAAATGCATAGCTAGCCTGGCTGAGTAAACAGCCGCCACTTCTCGCTCGCTCGGGTGTTTACTCAGGCTAATGCATAGCATACTTATTATTCAATAAGTATGCTATGTTATATATTTCAATTGCCAGGAATACGATTTTTAGGAAGAACCACTGAACCAGCACTTGCGTGGCATGTGTGCCAATGTGCAACCCCCAGGTTTTATTAATAATTCTCCAAATGAGGGAGGAGGGAGGGGGGGGTGTACTTAAAAGGGCTTATTAAATTTTCCAAGTAAAAATCGATATAGACTGAAGCAGTGTTAAGATTAGCCCGTGGTGCCTCAAATGATGTTATATTTGAAAACCTACATGTAAAAGAGGAAAGAGGCTTATTAAATATAGTACACAGTTAATAATATTGAAACTTTTTCTGCTGTATTTTAGAGCGAAGTTTGATTCAAATATACATAAAGAAAATATAGAAGTGGAAGGTAGTACATCATGTGAAGGAACCACAAAGCCAGAATACAAAGAATCGATAGGTAAAAAGGTTGGGAGAAGAGGTAAATGGAGCTCTGCCACTTTGGATGACTTCATTGATATAGTTGTAAATAATGAGAATTACATAGAGAAACTGATATTCAGAAATACCAAGTACCAGCAAAATGGGATTATATATGAGAAGATTCTTAATGAATTGAAAATAAGATGTTCTGCAAGAGGAGAGAAGATTGAATTCAATGTGAGCCAACTACGAAACAAATTCAAAAAATGTGTGTCAGACTGTAAAAAAGCTGCATTAATAATAAAAACTGCAACTGGAGTACAAAGATTCCAGGAGGAAAAGGGATACGGAGTCTGGTTCAATCAGCTTTTTGCTCTGATCAGGACAAGAGACTCGTGTAAACCAGAAAAAGCTACAGAGCCCTCAGCAAGCAACAAGGATGTAGAAGATAATGCTCCAGAGAAAGTTTATGTTCCAGTTAGATCAAGAATAAAAGACAAAAAGAAGGATCAAGAAAAAACAATATCAGAGGTTGTTGATGTGGTTAAAAGTATGATTGACAAGGATCCTATGAAAGATCTTGTCAATTTGATGCGAGAAGAAATGAGACAAAGTAGGGAGCATGAGTTAACAGCTTATGTTAAATGGCAGTACCAGTACAAGCAATTTCCAGGCACAAGGGCAGATTCCTGATACACCCCAATCTTTTCAGCAAAATTTATACTACCAAAGTAATGTTTCTCCCAGTGGCTTCATGAATGGAGTGAATCAACTTACTGCAGTTTCAAGACCAGAATTTTTGCATAGCCAACAAAGTTTGTATGCAGAAGCATTCCCTTATGGGCCTCATGCAATGAGCAGTTCTGGGTCATCAGAGAGGCCAAAAAGTATCAACAATTGTGAAACAATAAACTTCATCAAACAACCTACAAGCAAAATTTTGGCAATACTTTCAGTCTTTCACAAACTGTTCATAATTGATACCCATAACCGTTACAAGAGTTGTGTTCTAGGCTGAATTTTTTATGCAAAATACTATAAATTCAGTACATCCTACTACTATGGTACTGTAAGAAGAAACTGCTAGTATATAAGACTATATTAAAGTACAATTATAAATGATATTGGGCATTTCACTCGATTACACAGCATGTTCTAAGGATTTAGGGTGAAGGAAAATTCGAGTGTAGAATATATACATTTTAAGACCAAACCGGGAGCAGTTGCGAAAAATGCAACTACACAGGCCCTCTGGCAGGAATTGAACCCACGACCTTGCGATTCTAGTGCAATGCTCTGACCACTGAGCCACGGAGGCCGTTGCCGAGAGCTCGATCGCGAGTTCTGTATATATAATAAGGTGGTAATGCCAGGAGAGAATTGGGTATATTATAAATGATATTGGGCATTTCACTCGATTACACAGCATGTTCTAAGGATTTAGGGTGAAGGAAAATTCGAGTGTAGAATATATACATTTTAAGACCAAACCGGGAGCAGTTGCACTAGAATCGCAAGGTCGTGGGTTCAATTCCTGCCGGAGGGCCTGTGTAGTTGCATTTTTCGCAACTGCTCCCGGTTTGGTCTTAAAATGTATATATTCTACACTCGAATTTTCCTTCACCCTAAATCCTTAGAACATGTATATTAAAGTACGGTGTACATGGAACTATTCAGCACAGTTTTAAAGTTCAACAACACAACAAATTTATTTGGCAATAACAAATTTTTCTACTGGGCAGTTACAGTCTTCACAAAAGTTTTAGACTTTTGGTCTTTTAGTACTGTAATTACCCTGCCGGCAGAGCCTACATTCCTTGTGGCTGCAGGGTCAGAGTTGTGAGGAAAGTTAGTAGGCTCTGTCAGCAGGGTATACTGTAATGTATTCAGCATATAAACTAATTAGGATGATTGGATGCCAATATTCAAAAAACTTTCTAAAGAACTTAAACATTTTTAGGGACACCTTTTTGTTATTAAATAAATGGATTTTTTGTTTTGTTTTATCAAACTGTCAGGCAATACAATCATGTAGATAGATCCATTTTTTAGGGAAACCAAAGTTTGATGTTCTGTGGACAGTAGTTGATTTAAGTTGCTATTACTGTTGAGTTCTATTATTATCAAGGCCATCGAGATAATATTATGGAAAGCCTAGTAAGGGCAACTGGTACAATTCTCCTTGGAGCCCTAAATGCCTAATTGTTGTACCAGTGTATTCCCTGTCCCCTTCTCGGTGGCCTTGATTACAGTACCTTTACATGGACTGTTTGATGTACTGATTTTTTCTTGTTAATATGTAAGTTTGAACTACAGTATGATACTATAAAATGTTAAAATTTCAGGTTTTGATGATAAAAGAATGTCAGTGATGAAAAGAGGCTGTCTTTTATTCATTAAGTGACTCTTTTTCCTGCCAAAACTTATCTGCCAGTAGATTGCGGATTCTGTTTGCTCCATTATCATTATCCCGTGCTTTTGTAGGATTCATCATGTGGAGAATGTCTCGGATCTCTGAACTTTCTCTCCCTTGGTTTGTGTTTGGATCAATTGTGATATCTAGAGTTCTTGGCATAACATCCCCTCTAGAGATACAGATGTTGTGCAGTACCATACATGCTAATGTAACTGTTTTAACTTCATCAGGAAAACTGTCACATTTGCGCATGAGTAATCGCCAACGTCCCTTGAGTTGCCCATAGGCACCTTCGGTAACCATCCTAGCCCGACTTAGCCGGTAATTAAAGTATCTTTGCTTTGGGTTTAGTTTTGCATTAGTGTAAGGCTTCATCAACCAGGGTTTAAGTTGAAAAGCAGAGTCTGCAAGTATAAGAGGAGGGACTTCAACGCCATTTAGATTTCTAACAATGTTTGGGATGTAACCCCCTCCTTGTATTTGTTCCCATAAATCTGTTGACTGGAAAATCACAGAATCGTGGGAATTTCCTGGGAAACCACAACTCCCCCATGTAAATCTATATTTTGAATCAACCATTGCCATTAATACAATTGAATAAAAGTTCTTGAAGTTATGATATTCCTTGCAAGATTCTAATCCTCCTGGTGGGCATTTGATTGGTATATGGCAACCATCAATGGCACCCCAACAACAAGGAAATTGCCACGTTTGTTCCATTTCACTTATCTTTTGAAAAAAATCAGTTTCTGATTTTGGCATATATGTTGTCACCTCAGAAACCCAAAGCACTTCGACAATAGCTTTGGAGACTTCACAAACGATGCAGCAAACAGTGGAAACTCCTAATCCTGTCATTTCAGCAATTGTATAGTGATAATCACCTCGTCCACACCTGTAAAGGAATATAGCTAACCTCTGTTCAGGGGAGACTGGCAACTCAGTAACAATTTCCTTTTCAAGCTTGTGTCGAATTTTTTCTAATAAATATATAAAGGTTGCACGAGACATTCTGAAGGTTTTTTTAAATCTAACGTCATCGTAGTTGTTCCACACAAGGTCCCACCAACCACTGTTTCGCACTAATCGACGACAAGATCGAACAACTGTCTTGTTCCCCTTCAAGTTCAGGCATAAAAGCAACATAAGTATGCATGTTTTGAAAATCATTCTTCTCCTTGCCACCGCGAACGTCAAGATAGTTTGCAATGTTTTTCTTTGCTTTCTGTTCTTTGCAATCAATTTCCTTATCAACGTAATCCTGTTTCTTTCAGGTGCCATGTTCGCTTTGTATAGTTTATAAAAAAACTGTTCAAAAATATGAATCTAACCATAAGCAAATGCAAAATTCAATCTGAGCGCCATTTTTCGCCACGTTGCCATGGCTACTTGACTCGTCCCCAGACTTCCAACAAAAGTAAGAGCACTAAATATGTTCGGCTCATGAAAAGCACGCCCGTATGAATCAAATATTAAACACGCCTATTTTGGTCGACTAAAATATGAATTAAGTACGGCTCATGAAAAGCACGGCGTATAAACTGGGCCTTACACGACGAATTATCGTCGCGTCTAATTAAATGTTTCTCTTCTGTCTGTGACAATTCGGCGTCATGTTTTCAAGAAGTCGTTTTCAGGATTCACGAGTCCAAGTAAAACAATTAAATTCGACTGAAATTCGACGTTTAACTCGACGTGAGGGCTACAAGTTTATTAGTGTATTTAACACTATTATGTACTACCCTCTTGAAATAAAGTCGCTCACTAAAGCCTGGTTTTCACATGTCGCCGATCGTCGACGATTTGTGATTTAGATGCATGTTAAGTAAAAGAATAAAAGCACTGCTTTTCAGGGTTGCTAGATTGCTGAATAAATAAGCCAAACATTGTTATAAGCGGCCCTTTGATTTCTTTGTTTCCAACAAAGAAAACAAAAGGTTATTATAATAATATTTGGCTTATTTATTCAGCAATCTAGCAACCCTGCTGCTTTTCTACATTGTTCTTTATTACTTAACATGCTGCTGCATTTCCCGTTTTAAGGTAGTGGTCTTAAGGTAGCACAAACCGTTTTGATGGAACTTTGCAGGTTGTATATACAGTATTCACCATTGAGTTTCTACATTTTACTTAGTTCAACTTTATGTCTTTATGCGCTAGTATATTTAGGTCATTTGACAAGTTTTGTGTCTAATCAAGTGAATAGTGTGTAGTATGCTGCACTAAATATTTGTTGAATATTTAAGATATTTTCGTGGTCTAGAATAACAAAATCATCGTTGCCAATTTTAGAAATTTATTCTTGGTTTTAAGAATTTATTAGTTTTTCACGTTTAAGTAAAATGGATCTGTTTATTTACGACAAGAAATATGCAAAAAAGCACTAAACATAGGGGCCGATATAGCCCCTGAGGTACTGAAACAGCCCCTGTGTTCTGTTTTGGCCCCTGTAGGAACCAAAACAGCCGCCGATGTTTGAAAAATCCAAAATACACTGCAGTACTGTATGGGATAAGACGTACAGCCAATAACTGTGCGCTTTGTCGCCGGTACAGCCATTGCGTTCTGTTTTGGCCGCAATAGGGGCCAAAACGGCCCATGTTTCAAAAATCCAAAATGGCTCTGGGTGGCCGAAACAGCTCCAAAAATAGGGGCCGAAATAGCCCTTGAGGTACTGAAACAGCCCTTGCGTTCTGTTTTGGCCGCAATAGGGGCCAAAACAGCCCATGTTTCAAAAATCCAAAATGGCTCTGGGTGGCCGAAACAGCTCCAAAAATAAGGGCCGAAATAGCCCTTGAGGTACTGAAACAGCCCTGGCGCTCTGTTTTGGCTCCTGCTTGGGGCCAAAATGGCTCCTGGGGGCCAAATTGGCTCTATTAAAATTACAGTGCAGGCTTGACTAACTAACGTCGCATTTACCTCGCATTACCGACGAAGTTAATTCGAATTAAATTCGTTTGAATTAAATTCTTCTATTGTGCGACGTTTAACGCAGACCTAACTCTTTTTTCTTTTCTTTTCCCTTTTCTTTCTTTAGGTTTAATTGAGTGTTATTTACTCAGTAACAGAAACAAAGAAGCTTTAGTCATTGCCAAGAATGTACACAAAGCACTAGGCACTAATGCTAGATCTCTATCGGTTAGTATAGAAGTTTCACTTGAAGAAATATAAACGATAAAACCTGGTTCTCATATGTCGCCGATCGTCGCCGACCCATGATTTCCCTGATTCACGTGAAGGCCTGGCCAAACGCTTTCAACATTTCATTCAACATCGTTCAACATTGTCGAACGCGTGTTGAACGAAAATTTAAACATGTTCAAATTTCGTTCAACACCATTCAACAACGTTCAACATCATTCAGCAGCGGTGGCCAAACGCTTTCAACATGTTGAATAACGGTTGAATTCAACAATGTTGAACGATGTTGAATGAAATGTTGAAAGCGTGTTTGGCCAGACCTAGCTCGACTGTAGACCGAAGAGTCTCGAACGTCACAACGACGACCTAAGAACAATGGAATTTTCCAACCAAATCAAAGACAATTTAATAATTTCAAGTTCCAAGAGTAATTCCAACACCGTTCTCGTGACGTTATACATATACAACGTCAACTGAAGTGTTCTCACGTGTTCAGGACGACGTTATCGCAAGGAACAGCAAAGCTGTTTATTTACTTTAGCGTTTATCTTTCATATAGTGTCTTTTAGAGGTTCTTAATGCTTTTTAAAGGCCTATAATAAATACACACTAAGTTTACAATATAGGATGTTTTGGTCAACGGTTTCTTTTAAATTTGTAATTTAGATTGCCGTCGTCGTCCTAGCTTGCTTAAGGTCCCTTTAAGCCTTTCCGAGACTTTTCCAAAATATATCGTTAAATTTGTTTTCCAAATTTGTCGTCAACATTTTAGCAGTCTTCTGGATAAAAACCCTACAGCCCCGGCGTACATGCACTGAAACAAGTTTCCGTAACACATTTTCGAAAAAGTTTCTGAAACTTGTTTCAAAAAATAGAACAGTGCTCTAATCAGGGAAACTTGGTATCTGAAACAAAGTTTCGGATACTTTTCAACACACACTGGAAACTTTTGTTTCGGTAATCCTGTTTTGGTAACTTGTTTCGGAAATTTCTCTAGTGTATGGCGGGCTTAACCCTAGTCAGAAATCTGGTTTACCGTCTAGTTTGCTGGAAAAACATCTGACGGCATGTTTAGGAAAAATCGCGGGACCTCTGGCAAGGTCCTTTTGAGGCATCCCTTTTCGTGACGATCTCACTTTTTGTGTCCAATGACCTTATAAGGTCACGTTGTACACTAAGCTAACGCCGACCTTTGGGTCTGAGTTTGTTACCGATGACGTCACATTTACGAAATCGAACCGATGTTTTGGCGACCATTTAGGTAAAACAAACCTCTATTATCAAGAAATTAAAACGAAAGGTCTTTGTTTAGTGTTCATTATTGATTTGTACGATAACATATTCAAACAACTTGTCCAACATTTATTACGACTGTTTGACGACAATTGAATCGTATGTCTTTATACAGTAATTTTGCTTAGTATTTGATTTTGACAAAAATGGTAGTCATTTCATGATTGGTATCTCTGTTTAGAGCCTGAAGAGCAGGCTATATCTCTGTTTAGGCAGTGACCGACAGATGCATTTGCATGAGCGTTGACAAAAACATAGAACCATAGGCAGCCCAGAGAAACGTCTTGAATTTGTCGAACTTTTGCCGAACGTCGAGCGATAACAAAACTTGTCCCATTCTCCCTTTGCCTGTGTCGCGCCGCAATGATAATAAATGTTTTACATTTAATAAATAGACTATTTGGTTACGTTTCCAGACAGATTCTAGTGACTGCTTATATACTGATGTCTGGTAGTGCTAAGTGCTTATCATGATGGAGCCGCTTTATCTAGTCCGGCCGGCCCTGAGTTTCTCAAATACGTCAGTTGACACATGCACACATGGTGTGCCTATTTTTGCTTTAGAGTTAGTATTCCATCTATGAAAACTAAGTTATCTGGTTGTGACTTGTTTGTTTTTAGCTCATCGCAATGGTTTTATCCAAAGAAACTCAAACGCAGGAAAAAGTAAGTGCAAGTCTATATGTCATTCCCGACATTCTTCTTAACTATACACCCACTGACCTATGTATAACTGGATTGCGGGTTCCATCAAAAAAGTGACCGAACTATGATAGTGGAAATATGGATCGTTTCTCTCATGGTGACCGCCGCTGACCAATATGTTTACTTGACTGGGCTCAACCGCGCCCGCAGGCCGATCGATCAGTTATAAATTCATTTATGAGAAAAAGGTCAGCGGTTACTACTATGGGAGAAGGGACTCATAACCCACCATCTTGGATTGGTCATCTATGGACAGTCATTGATATAGGACATCCACAATCTACAATCGTCCACAAAATATTTGAGACAAACCCCCTTCCCCCCTTTTTCAATGTTGTATTTAGGGTTAACTATCGTTTATCTTAATTTCTTATGCTGCATTTTCACTGCCAATGAGCCTGCTACAATTTCAGACTAACTTCACAATTTGTGATAAATAGACTAGCTTCACAACATTGAAATAGGGGGAAAAGGGGGGTGAATGTCAAAAGTCTCAATATATTTTGTGGATGATTGTCTTGAAAATTCGAAAGACTTATTTAAAAGTAGTGATAAGTTTTTGATGAAAGTCACATTAAGAACTTAATATTCAGGTATATTTCGATGTAATTATGAACACTGATGTTCTCAAAGATAATCATGCCGTACCCATATGCCAAGGGGGGGGGGGGGGGGGATAGGGGTGTGTGTGAATGTCAAAAGCCTCAATATACTTTGTGGATGATTGTCTTGAAAATTCGAAAGACTTATTTAAAAGTAGTGATAAGCTTTTGATGAAAGTCACATTAAGAACTTGATATTCAGGTATAATTTGGATGTAATTATGAACACTGATGTTCTCAAAGATAATCATGCCATACCACATGCCAAGGGGGGGGGGGGGGGGAGGGGTGTGTGTGAATGTCAAAAGTCTCAATATACTTTGTGGATGATTGTCTTGAAAATTCGAAAGACTTATTTAAAAGTAGTGATAAGTTTTTGATGAAAGTCACATTAAGAACTTGATATTCAGGTATAATTTGGATGTAACTATGAACAGCAAATGCAGATTTTGTCAAAGATAATCATGCCACACTCATATGCCAAGGGGGGGGGGGGGGCAAGGGGGGGGGGGAGTAACAGGGAAACTGGCGCGAAATTTTGACAGCTTTTTTGTATTTTCTGTTAAACACAAATAAATGTGTGTAGTGATTAGTAATCAAGTTAAGTGTGGCTTTTAAAAGCTGAGTGCCTCTCTTATTAACACATTTTTCGTCATAATTCATAACTTCAAACCATTCGAAGAAAGTGAACAAACATTAATATGCTAAGCATACTTGTAGCAAATGCCTAAAAACATTTCCTTAGGCTTAGTTTTCAAAAGCTGTTGCACACTTTTTTAGATTAGAAAATTGAATAAAATACCACTTGAAGTTTCGCTTCATCTACGATATCTTTACCAAGACTTGGGAATAAGAGGAAAAGAATTACTTGATAAATTCAAACAGTATTCAAAGGCAAGCATATACAGGCATGCGAAGAAGCCAATTGGAAGTCCAGCTATAGATAAAAGCAAAAACAATCCTGGGCGACCACCGAAACTTAGTGCACGGGATAGGCGTTCAATATTACGACAAGTGGAAGTGTTACGAGATTCTGTTGGGCACTTTACCAGTAGGCACGTTCGGATATCAGCTGGAATTGAATCCAGTGTATCCGATGAAACCGTAAGACGTGTAATGCGAAAGGATGGATTGAGGTACAGACATGCCAGGAAAAAGGGACTGCTTACACGAAAAGATTTAAAGTTGAGACTGGCATTTGCTAGAAAGGTCAGACGGAAATTGAATCCAGATTTTTGGAAGCATGGCATTTCGTTTTATCTTGATGGGGTCAGTTTTACTCATAAGTATAATCCTTGTGACCAGGCACGTGCTCCAAGAACCATGGCCTGGAGAAGACCTAATGAGGGGCTGAAATTTAAATGCACAGCCAAAGGAAGTCATGAGGGCACTGGTGGGAAAGTGGCACATTTCATTGCAGCAGTAGCATATGGAAAGGGGGTTGTTTTATGTGAACAATACCATGGCAAGTTGAATGGGCAAAGTTTTGCAGACTTTGTCCTTGAGCATTTCCCGCGTATATTTGCTACCTGTGCAAATCGCAAAGGTAAATTGTTTCTGCAAGATGGGGACCCATCTCAAAACAGCAAAAAAGCTAAGGATGCCATGCATAGTGTAGGAGCCAGGAAGTTTAGCATTCCAATGTTGTATTTAGGGTTAACTATCGTTTATCTTAATTTCTTATGCTGCATTTTCACTGCCAATGAGCCTGCTACAATTTCAGACTAACTTCACAATTTGTGATAAATAGACTAGCTTCACAACATTGAAATAGGGGGAAAAGGGGGGTGAATGTCAAAAGTCTCAATATATTTTGTGGATGATTGTAGTTATATAATAGGCCAGCGTATACACCCAAGAGCTTAGCCTGTGCTGCATGTGGACTCTATCGACTGACTCGTACCCAGTCACCTACTGCACCGTGAAAAAAATACAAACCTCAGATTTATGTATTTTATTTTATTTATTTATAGGCAAAGCAGATGTTAGAAAAAGCGGTGAGTCAAGATCCAACATTTGCTGATGCTGTTCATGATCTGGCTGAGATTCTAACCAAAGAAAAAGATCACCAAGGCGCTGTTACACTGTAAGGTTTAGTTGGTTTTATTCTCTACTCTACTCCACTTTACTCCATTCTACTTCATTCTACTGTACTCCATTCCACTTTACTTAATCCCATTCCACTTTAGTTCACTCAAATTACATTCCACTCTATCCCTCTCTACTCCACTCCACTTTAGTTTACTTCATTCCATTCTTCTCTACTCCATCCCATTCCATTCCATTCCACACCATTTCATTCCCCTCTACTCTACTCTAGTTTAGTCTACTCCATTCCACTGTACTCTACTACACTTTACTTCACTCCCTTCCATTTTACTGCACTCCATTCTATTTTACTCCATTCCACTCTATTCCACTTTAGTCTACTCCATTTTACTCTACTCTACTACACTACACTTTACTACACTCCATTCTATTCTACTTCGCTCCATTCCCCTCTATTCCACTTCATTCCACTCTACTCCACTCCACGTTACTTCACTTCATTCTACTCACATTTTTGTTCATATTTTTAATTCAGAATAAGAAAACATTTACCTCACATAAAAACTGCCAATCTTCACGTTCTTCTGGGTGACAATCTCGCAGCTCTCAATGAATATCAAGAAGCTTTAGATCAATATAGCATTGGAATAAAGTGAGAGAACGTGTCTATATCGCATTTTATATTTTCTATCTTTTTAGGTTATCTTCCTTTTTATCATCAACCATCGTCGTCGTCATCATCACTGCCACCACCAGCACCACTACTGCCACTGCTGCCACTGCCATCACTGCCACCGCCACCACTGCCATCATTGCCACGGCCACCATTGTCACCGCCACTATAGCCACGGCCACCATTGTCACCACCACTATAGCCACCGCCACCATTGTCACCACCATCACTGCCACCGCCATTATAGCCAGCACCATCGTTGCCACAGCCAGCACCGTCACCACCACTACCACCGTTATCACTGCCAGCGCCATCACCATCATTGCCACAGCCAGCACCATCATTGCCACCACCACCATTACTGCCACTGCTTCTACCGACATCACTGCCAGCGCCATCACCACCACCGCCATCAGAGCCACCATAATCACTGCACCACCATAACCACAATCATCACCATCATGACCACAATCATCACCACCATAACCACAATCATCACCATCATGACCACAATCATCACCATCATGACGACAATCATCACCACCATAACCACAATCATCTCCATCATGACCACAATCATCACCATCATGATCACAGTCATCACCACCATGACCACAGTCATCACCACCATAACCACAATCATCACCATCATGACCACAATCATGACCACAATCATCACCATCATGATCACAATCATCACCATTATGATCACAATCATCACCATTATGACCACAATCATCACCATCATGATCACAATCATCACCATTATGATCACAATCACCATCATGATCACAATCATCACCATCATGACCACAATCATCACCATCATGATCACAATCATCACCATTATGATCACAATCATCACCATCATGATCACAATCATGACCACCATCATGACCACAATCATCACCATCATGATCACAATCATCACCATTATGATCACAATCATCACCATTATGACCACAATCATCACCATCATGATCACAATCATCACCATTATGATCACAATCATCACCATTATGACCACAATCACCATCATGACCACTGCCACCATAACCTTTACAACTATTACCACCGTTACCATCATTACTACCACCACCACTTACAACAACAATCGTATTAATCACCAACACCATTACAATCATTGTCGTCACCACAATACAATAGAATACAATGCAATTTCTTAAGTCCAATCTTTTTCATTTGTTAGTATGTGTCCTGGTAATACTCAAGCCATTGCGGGTATTCAGCGTGTGGAAAACTTGAATCGTGGATTAGACATGGATAGTACTGACGATATTGCTCCACTGGATGAGAGTAATATGATTGCTGGAAGTTCAGAGGTATGACTAAAATGCTTAACCCAATCTAGACTTTCTCAAAGTCCTTCTCAAACATTTTTGACCTTTCGACATTTTTGACCTTTCGGTTCCTCGTTGAAAAGGACTATTCCCACCTGCAGCGCGCCAAAATTCACCGGTGAATTTTTCGACCGGTGACGTAATTCGGGAAGTAATTATATTCAGGCTCAATTGCTATGCAAGTGCTATCTTTTGAAGTTGGAGTAAAACAGACTCTTGAAAACGTTTTAGTAGGGGTAGAACCACTTTCCATTGCATGTACGACAACCCGAAACACATCAAAACAGGGCGATGTACATTTCAGCGATTTCCCGCCAGAATATTTAATTAGATTCAAAAACCTGCAAGCGAAACAAGTCCGCCTCTTTCCTCCCGCTTTTCCGCTCTCCCGCCTTTCCGCTCGCCTACAAAAACCAGCGCTAAGAGGCGGACTTGGAGTAAGTCGAAACCCAATCCTGCCTGAGCTGTCCAAAAACGGCTTCTTTATTTTTTTTACTCTATCTAACGCCAGACGATTTTACTCTTTTATTCTTTACTTTACTATCTTATTCATTGAACCTTTGATTTGATTTGATTCTATCTTATCTATCCTATATCTATCTATCCTATTGTATCCTACCCCCATTCTATTACTATTCTATTCTATTCCTATTCTATTTTATTCTATTCTATTCTATTCTATTCTATTCTATTCTATTCTATTCTATTCTGTTCTGTTCTGTTCTGTTCTGTTTTGTTTTGTTCTATTCTATTCTATTCTATTCTATCCCATTCCGTTCTATTGTATTCCATTCTATTCCATTCCTATTTTATTCTATTCCATTCCTATTTTATTATATTCCATTTTATTCTATTTTATTTTATTTTATTTTATTCCTATTTATTCTATTCTAATTCTATTCTAATTTTATCTATCTTATACAAGCATATCTAATTTTATTCTATTCCATTCTATTCATTCTATATTCTGTCTTCTCTGCTTTGACGTATTCATCTTTGTGTTTGTGTAGGACAATAGTGAAGATGAAGACTGGGAACTAATGGCACCAGGATCAGTAAGTAATCAAAGGTTTGGTTGATGACGTCATACGACATTAGTTACTCACACCTTGTTCTAATTTTCTGTTTAGTGGTTTTGACAAGAATGAGCTGAGCACAAGTAAGTTTGGTAGGCCAGAACTATAGATTCACAAAACAATCACAACGGGAAAACAGGACGTGAAGATATACATATTTACCGCTCTTTCTTTCCAGCGATTTCATTTGAACAAAATCGTAAACTGTCCAGTTAAATGGGAATTATTATTTATTATAATTTACTTTATAAATCAAAAGGCAGTCGTGATTCTATAACACTGATCTCTAAAAAAAAGACTGGATCGAGCTACAACGGATTATTTTATAAGACAAATAAAACATACTGCTCCTGTACATATGTACTCTTATAAAGGTACGTTAAATGTTCAACTTCTTTCGTGTTCAAATGACGTCAAACGTGCCTTTATAAGAGTACATACGCACGGAGCTTTATGTTTTATTTGTTGAGTTACACTTCTTTCGTGTTCATGGACGTCGAACGTACCTTTATAAGAGTACATAAGCACAGGAGTGGTATGTTTTATTTGTTTTATAAAATAAGAAGAAGCAAAACCAAGCTAAAAGTGAGGTAGTTTTGGAATTTGGCGGGCTTTTCCGGCCAGCTGACGCCATTCTACGCCATTTTACGTAATTTATGAGCCAATCAGAGCGTGCGTAGAGGACACCTTATTTTATAAATATAAATACTATACAGTTTTTGTTTATGAAAATAAACACAATAGTGTTGATTGGTAGAATGTAAAATAGAATATTAGTTAATATTAATCCATAATGATCCATAATTTATGTACATCGAAAAATGTATAAACAATAGACTTTGCTCGTATGTACGACGTTGTAGCGTTGACGGACAAGAATTGAGTTTTTTTGCGCTGCAACATCAGCTGGGTGCAATGTAGATTTTCCCTTGGTTACTAACATTTATAAAATCCCTACCAGCAAGCGCTACCTTGAGCCGAACCAATGAAAATGCTCAACAATCTCTTCTGCATGCCGAGAAAAACATACGAAACTCTGAGGTTGCCAACCAAGCTCTTTTGTATCGATGTGAAACGCAGTCGAAACTTCGATATTTCGTTTGTCTCGTTCTACAACAGACCGTTCTTAAAGGGGCTATGTCATCCTATTTAAAGCAATTTATACAGCAAAAAATTGTCCTAAAATTGCACAAATCTCACAATAACAGTTTTATATTATATAAAACATAAGAGATACTAGAAACCAGCATAGAAGTATGGTGTCAAAATTGAGCGGGATTGAAAGGGATTGCAAATGTGACATCTTGATTTTTGTTAAATTGGCCCAGCAGCATTCAAGTTTAGCCAATTTGCCGTGTAAAAACTTGGTCTTAGGCCTGTGACAAACAGCGTATTTTTCATGCGCCGTACATAAAAATACCTATTATAGTCGACACAAATTCTGAAATTGTTCCTGTTGAGTTATACGGCGTATTTTCGTCGTATTTAATAAGTCGAATAAATTACAGTTCTCGAGTCGTAGGTCTGGAAACGATGTTACAAACATGAATTGTGGATAGAAAATGTATTATCATATTATAAATTAATGTATGCATTTTATTCGGCGCATGAATAGCACGCCGTATGCGCCAACGCCGTACTTGAGTCGTATTATACGACTGGGCTCGTCGTGTTTAATGGCACTGTCGAACTTAATGAAATTTGCCATATTTAATGGTTACAGACGGCGTATTTTTCATGAACTTAATTCTCATATTTTATACGGCGCATAAAAAATACGCCGTTTCTCACAGGCCTAATAATAACAGTCAAAATGAAAATACGTTCCCACATCCGCTTCTGTAGTTGGTTGTGTATTTCTGTAGTCGCTATACTGAAGCGCGAGCAAAAAATTTTTTTGTCGAAAAATGTGAATAAAAAGTATAATTTATATAGCTTTCATGGAATTTAATCATAATATAACGAATGTTTCCCCCAAATCGGTACCAACAAAATAATATAAATCAAGAATAAGCGACTTTTATCGCTAGATTAATTTCCTCACGTTTCTTTAGCAGCTACCGAAATACAGTAATACACAACAAACTACAGAAGCAGAAGTGGAAAGGTATTTAATTTTGGCTGTAAAAGTTCAGAAATACTCCATTGTTGTTATGTGATTCGCTTTTTACAATCGAATTTAATAAACAGCTTTAAACTTGAAGCCCATAATTTCAACCTATAAAACAGTTGAGAGTATATAAACGTTGGCTCAGTGGTCAGAGCATTGCACTAGAATCGCAAGGTCGTGGGTTCAATTCCTGCCGGAAGGCCCGTGTAGTTGCATTTTTCGCAACTGGTCCCGGTTTGGTCTCAAAATGTATATATTCTACACTCGAATTTTCCTTCACCCAAAATCCTTAGAACATGCTATGTAACCGAGTGAAATGCCCAATATTACTCGTGATATATATAGTTGCTTTATCGTTTTCATATTTTTAAACCGACTCTGCCTACACAGCACTCTAACCTTGTAGAAAGCCAATGCTTTAGTTAGATGCTTAGCCACATTGCCACAAAGAAGATCAACAAGACTTGTGTATGGCCGGCGTATCCAAACAGAACTCATTAGTATAAATAATTAATGATTTGTACACGCAGCTCCTTGGATACCTGTCGTTGAGAATAATTTATTCGGAAAGACAAACCAAGGATTTCAAGCTGATTCAAAGATAGACGAATCTTTATAATTCAACGATAGACAAGTCTACTGAAAAACAGAAGCTGGCAAGGAATCTCAGAAACCTACAAGGAATCTTTGAATTTGTTATATATAATCTGGTGTACTGAATATGGCTATCGAAGAAGACTGGCTCATCTCCCTTTCCGTCGTCTATGGTATTGGTGCGATAGCTTCTCTCTGGGCAGCTTTACTTTCTCCGATGATCTTGGATTACTGGGATAAACCACGCGGCTTAAAGAAACGTGGCGAGCGCGATTGGGCGACAGTTTTCCTAATCTTTCTCCTCCTACAACCGTTTGCTTTCACCGGCTGTGCTGTGGGCATGTGGTGGTTTGATGTGTTCGCCTACATCCCTCCCGTACACTTCGTATGTACATTCATCTCGTTTCTCGCCATCGATTTCTTCAACGAGGAAACATCGAAAACTTATCGAGTTTTGTAAAAAGCGAACTTTTCTCTGGAGGAACGAATTTTAAAAACGAATTTTTATTCTTAGTACGTAACGACACCTGCTTACTCAATGTGGAAATTTGACAGCAGCCGATTTTTAATTTGAAAAAAATAGCTGAACTGCATTCATCTCATGTACTACTTCCATTTTCGTGTTTTATCTTTGTTTTGTAATAAAGTAATGTTGAAACTGTATATGTTAGTCTGTCGGACTTACTTGTATGTTGGGTTTTTTAGTATTGCTTTCAGTAATGCAACTAACTATATATAATATGAAGGTTGAGTGTTTATCGCAAAGTAAATAGGTATTTTAAAACCTGTTTTTAAAATTACATAGCGATATATATATATATATATATATATATATATATATATATATGTATATATATGTATATATATGTATATATATATATATATATATATATATATATATATATATATGTATATATATGAAATAAAAGAAGCGTGCTGCGTAGGCAGTGTTGAAACAACAATCGAAATATAGTAAGGAGTCTAAAGCCGGTTTTCCACTACGCGACTTTTTTCGTGCGGAGCGATTTTCTTTTGTTCGAATTCAATAGATTTCTGATTAGTTCCGGCTCAGAGCTCATGAGACAAAAGAAAAAGTAACTTCGCGCCAAAAAAGTCTCCTAATGAAAACCGGCTTAACGTTTCGAGCAGAGAAAGGGCTTGTCTCTCTCCCTCTCTCCATTCTCCTCGTCTCGACCCCTCGTCTCCTCGAGGTGACAGACTTGATCCAAGTCTAAGAAAGGGCCTTTGCTCAAAACATTAGACTCCTACGTTATCTGTTTCGGGAGTATATTTTATATATATATATAATAGTTCAAATACACACTAGTCGTTTACAATAGACGACAGAGTGCTCGATACTTTTGAACATAGTCAATCGAGATATGGTCTGGAAACTCAGCTAAAGTCTTTGGTCTATCTTTTTGTTCGCCTTTATGCATTTTTGTGCACGGTGCACGGTCACTGAACAAATTGTATTTTAGTATAATAACGAATTGTCCAATAGCAACGTTTCAGTTCAATCACTCAACCGTGCTATTTAAATATTAATAAACCTAAAACAAAGGATGTGCACGGTGTAAGGTACGGTTCAACATAAAATCACAGTTCATTATAGGCGCTTTGAAGTTTGCCGAGTTTCCAGACCATATCTCGATTGACTGTGTTTTGAAGGTAGAGCAAGATAGATTTTATTTTAAAAAATGAACGTTGCTACTCCGAGTTAACGCGTGAAACTCGGAGTAGCAACGTTCATTTTTTAAAATAATATTTAACAATTATTCACCGAAGTGGAGGTGAATAGTGCTGGATATTCACCGAGCCGCTTCGGCGAGGTGAATATCCACATTATTCACCGACACTGAGGTGAATAATTGTTTTAGCATATACCTCATAAATGAAATAACAAGTTTAACATTCTAGATCTTATATTTTCGGTATTTTATACAAGACACGGCCGCTAGCAACTTGGGCACTATATAACGGCACTTGGCGTACTCGATATTTGTCGACAAAACAGTTTTCACAACTTTTGAATATATTAATGGCTAGAAAATTGTAAAGAAACATACCTGTGGACACTCTTCTACTTAATTTTGTTGAGTTTTCTCGTTATTCTACAACATGAGCCTTGTTTATCAATAAAGTCTTCTGCTTCGGTAAACAAAGCAAAACTGTCCGCCATTTTGTTTTGCCCGCAGGTGAATAGTGCAGGATATCCCGAGGAAGAGGAACCAATCAGATTGCGTAAAAAGCACTATTCACCTGCGAGGTATATGCTAAATATATATATATATATATATTATCCTGAATTGTCAAAGTGTCTAGAATTCAGGATTATCCTGAAGCCAAGGGGACTTCTCTGTCCCACATGCGGGGGAGGGGTGATGTGGTCCGGTCTGGGAGGTGAGTCCTATTACAATTGGCTATTATCACAATAGGCGAGTTATCTCGGGGTTGTAGGGTTATCCCTATCCTCCGAGATATCTCGATGTTAGTTTATTTCCATGTTAAAAAAGTAAACCGTTCACATGAGACCGAGATAACTCGGTGGATAGGGACAACTCGGTCCGAGCGATAGTGTAACCCTAGGGCCAGCGTTAACCCTACCTCCATGTGAACGCTTTCACCTGAGTTATCTCGGGGGTTAGAGTCAACTTTTGTAAAAACATTCCAATTTATATAGGGGAGGACGGGTGGCGTGTGCCTCTCACCAATAGTTATCCAAGTACTAACCCCGTTTAACCGGGCTTGGGTGACCGTCTGGGAACAACTCCGTTCTCGAGCTGGGACCATGTGAGTAGAGTTTAGTTGGTCTCTCCCATGTGCTCCGAGGATTTTTCGCCGGTTCTCCGGTTCCTCCCTCCGCAAAATCAACACCATCTGGGATAAGGAGTGGTGCCCACCCCTGCCTTAAGCCGGTTTTTCACTAGGCGACTTTTTTCGCGCGAAGCGACTTTTTCTTTTGTCTCATGAGCTCTGAGCTGGAACTAATCAGAAATCTATTGAATTCGAACAAAAGAAAGTCGCTTCGCGCGGAAAAAGTCGCCTAGTGGAAAACCGGCTTTAGGGTAGCAGCTAATGAAAGAAGGGCCTTCTGGCTCCTCCGACTGCGGTCGACCGGTATTCCCGTTCACGCGCCATTTGTGGCGTTTTATTGTTGACGTTACTGGCGTGTTCTTTTGTTCACGTGAAAGCTAGGATTATTTCGGGGACCGGGACAATTCGGTAGTTGCGTTTAATCATGTGAAACAGGGTCAACTTTGACCTGACCCTCCCCAAGATAACCCGGTCTCACGTGAACAGGCCCTTTATAGAGCGAAGTGAAAAGGTGGTGAACTACTGACATTTTTAGCCGCGAAATGCTGACGTTTCGAGTCTCCTCGGCAGAAAGGCACGCGAGCAAAGGTTGGGAATTAGCGCGCGCCAGGCTGCTCGTGCGCACTCCTTCGCCTCCCCTATTAAGCCGGTTTTCCACTGGGCGATTTTTTTCGCGTGAAGAGACTTTCTTTTGTTCGAATTCAATAGATTTCTGATTAGTTCCAGCTCAGAGCTCATGAGACAAAAGAAAAAGTCACTTCGCGCGAAAAAAGTCGCCTAGTGGAAAACTGGCTTTAATTTACTGGAGCCTCTGCGGAGGGGAGAGGTTTCGAGTGGAGCTTTTCTTCAGAGTATATTTTGATAAAATAAAGTAAAACAGGGTTATGTATGTCAAAAGGCTGACTGACGTACAGTGGTCTATTTTTATAGTCGATCGGTAACCACATTTATTATATGGCTGGGTTTGATTTCCGGTCCATACACAAAACGACGCACGCTGATTGGTTCCTGAGAGGTCGGGATTTTACGATATTGACCGACCGGTCAATACGCCTTTTTCTCGGCCCTGTAAGTTTTGGCGGGAACATTTCGGAGTTGATTTGAGTACAAATAAAAGAGAAATAGGTATCTTTCTTTATTCGAATATTCTGAACAATAAAATGTGTTGGAACATCACTGCTGGTTTTCTTTAAAGCTGTTTATCTAAAAACACGACAAATAAACGCCGAACTGGTGTAAATAAGAAGGCCAAGAAGCGACACGAAAAAGTCAACAGGTAAGGTAAACAGCGTACTCCGAAGACGAAAACGCTCGAAGGTTAAAAATAAAATGAACCAATAGCCATATAATAAATTCCTTATTAACCTCGTTTGCTCGGTCTGTACTGGAAAGTATTTGCCCTCGGTTTTATCGCACAAACCTCGCTCCTTCGTCGCTCGGTCTGTACGAAAACCTCAGACAAATACTTTCCCGTACAGACCTCGCACTCGGTTAATAAGTCTTTAATATACCAGACCCAGTTAGTGCCACTAGCTAGCCATACCATATTTTATAACTAATTTCATGTTTGCGGGAACTTCTATTGTTCTCACAGGTAACAACTATTATACCTCATTAAAATTAAATTTTACTAATATAATCCTCTCCCAATTAGAACTAATCATACCCGGTTTGACGTCAAAGAAATTCCCGTAAACGTGATATTACAAAGTAGGCAGAAGTAATGGCATAAAAAGAGGTGATTAGCTATTAAACGTCCCGCTCGATATGGGTCATTTACTAAATGACCCTGATTGAGCGGGACGTTTAATAGCTACTGCACCCGGCTTTATGCTATTACTTATAAATATATAATTGCATAAAGACTGGTTATTAGTGTCACCAAACATTGATTTTTTAATAGAATCATTCAATATCCCATAGATAGTGCAAAGCCCCCCTTTACATACATACAGTAGTAATACATTTAATAGCTAGGTTGTCTAAACTTGTGCAATGGTGTTACGATATTTTACAAGGTGTTTGAACATTTTGGTTTAGCTCATAGTAATCTTTCGATGAACACATTCACGGTCCTTGCACATCAGGCCTGGACAGCCACGGCAATCGCGATCGTCTTCGCACTCACGTTTGAACATCTTTGGGCACTGGAAAAGAAAGCATTCAATGAAGTATATGTAAAGTTTGATTTGATTTACAAGCGGTCGTAAGCACTGACATACTATTGCAAATGTTGCAATCTGATTGGCTACAGCTACTCGATCGATCATGATTCGTCGATAGATCGCGAGCACTGACGTCAGTGATCACGAGGGAAATTGAGTACCAGTACTCGCGCGGCCATGCAGTAAAACAGTTACCCATACCCGTTTATAACCCACGAGGAGTGAAAGATTTATTTTGCCTTGGTCTTCACAGAAATAAACAATGGTTATGCTTCGTTAAACGTTTTTAGAAATAAACCAAAAGAACTAAGGTACACAAGTCAATTTCTACTAAAACAATTAGATTATTATTAGACTTATTATTGTCTACTCTTCACTCGTAGAAATTTTGAGCTGATATTGCTGTCGTGGCAAAATTAGCGTTCCTATTGAAATTGTTCCAATATATTCCTCAAGTTGACCAATTCATTTCACGAAAATTAATATTTTTAGGAACGCTTCTATTGCCACGTCAGTAATAAATCTGGGTGGTGCCAGGAATTCCCCAACACAGCGAATGTCACCAACAGGGGGGCCACTCTAGGGGGGTCTGGGGTCATCCTCCCCCAGAAAATTTTCAAAAAATCTGTAAATTTAGTAGGCCCAATGGGGGCTAGGGTTCCCTGACAGGGGGTCTGTAGCCCCCTCTGGCAACACCCCTGGTCATTAATGCCAGGTAGGGGGCTGGAAAATATTTTACAATCACAATTTTTTTTTTGATGACCCCTTACACTAATGTCCTATACAAAAATTTTTCACACCCCCCCTGCACTATGCCTGCAAAATATTTAATAGCCCCCCCTGCCACCACCACGATCACCACCATAATATTGAATAAAAAGGAAAATCTGTTGGCCCTATTGACATAGGCGTAGCAACCCAATTCTGTTTGGGGGGCAGAGATTTTTGCCCAAAAAATTTAGGGTTAAATATTGATTTTTAAGTTGCATTTTTAAGTCTTAATTTAACGTATGAATTTTGAACATTTCACAGTAATAAACATTAAAATTGCCTGAATTTCCCAGCAGTGTCCAAATTTTCCTTTTTTAATTTTCTTTTTTTTTTGGGGGGGGGGGGGGGGGGCAATTAGCTGGCCAACAGTTGCTCATTGAAAACAATGTTTTATCTCATGCAAGAATATAGTCGAAATGGTTCCCAGAAATATGAAAGAATTTAGGGAAAAGAATAAGACAAGTAAAAAATAGCTGAGAAAGACTGGAAGGAATATCAATTGAAACAGCATTCGAAAGTATGCAGAATCTTCAAGTTCTAGACCCATTGCATTATGTATGGGTCAATTCAAAATTCAACAATGGAACTCAACTTACGCGTTGTCTTGCCATGATATCCACTATGCTGATTTCATTGCAGACTTGTTTAAAATTGCAGATCAATCTTGTTGAAAGACAGTTACACTCCAGGTCCTCCTTGCAGGGCTTGTTCACATTTGGGCACTAGATCAAGAGAAATAACATTTTAGGTAGTCTAACTTGTTTCTCACTGCACTGATGTAACGCTGTGGAACAAGTTGCACCAAGTTTTGTCCCCTGTGAGCTGGCTATCAGGAAACATTGGGGCCCACCTTAAATGCTAGGCCTTCTAGTCTCTAGTTTGAAGCTGGGATATCATAAATTTTTATCCTATATGCATGCTGTCCAAGTCTTCAAGTTGTCTGGTACTGCATTGATGTAAGTACATTGTGGGACAAGTTGCACCAAGTATTGTACCCTGTGAGCTGCCTGCTGGCTCATCAGAAAACATTGCAGCCCACCCTAAACACAACACTTTCTAGACTCTATTTCAGAGCTTAATTTCAGAATCCTAAAAAAAATCCTAACAGGATCCTGTAGGATCCTACAGGATCCTGCTCAGGATTAGGTGCAACTGCATGGGAGAATGGACTGACTGGAAACTCCAGTCCCATTGGATCCGCTCAAACTCACGGCTCATGACACAGAAAACTATTGCATTACTTGAGACTTTATCAGAGCAAGTACTGATTAATTAGAGCCACAGGGCCGTAGAAAGATGTTTCAGCTTAGGGGGCCGGCTTGTTGAGCACTGAAGGCATGAGATTTGAGAACCCACTAGAGGGTCCTGAGTTGAGGGGCATGCCCCCCTGGAAAATGTTTGATTTTCTCACTCTCTGAAATGCAATTTTCTGCATTTTGAGGTTGGATATTCTCTGCACCAATTGTCTGTGCTAACTGCAGCAGAAAACTTGTGCTTTGACATTGAATTTTTAGGGGGGCTCAGCCCCCTGCTTTTGGTGAATAGGGTGCATCAGCCCCCTGCACCCCCCTGCTTCCTACTGCCATAAGCTAATTATTCATTCAGTTGCTTTGATGGAATCTTGAGTAATAGATTATAGTGAGACAAAAATTCAGCAAATACTTTGAATAAATGTATGTACATGGTGTACCCATGCATAAAGAATAGTGTCCAGGCATTGTTGAATTATTTTTTAGGTGAAGGAGAAGAACCAAGTAAGGAGCATGGGAATGAATTGGTAATTAACAATGTGATAGAAAACTTGTTCATATTAGGTACGTCTTTACCGTTAGATTTACCCTGCAAGTCAGAGCCCCTTTCTGACCTACACAGGCTTCAGGGGAAAGTGGTTTCTGCCCAGCCTAGACATAGGCTTTTCCGTGGCTGAGCTGTGGCCTATGGGACTGGGAACTAAATTCACTTCATGACATCAGCAGAGTAATGCTCCTCTTGGTCATCCCAGCCTCAAATTTATAGCCCCCAAATAGGAAATAGAAGGCCTAGGTCTAGCCTGGGCTCTGCCAACAAACTCGGTCTTCATGCCAAGTTTGGGGTGAGTTAGTCAGGTTTTGAACTGGCCAAATGAGTTCTAGTTTATGAGCACCCGCAAGCAGGAAAATAGCAAGTAACACATTAGAGCCTGGGCCCAAAATAGTATCTTAAGTTTGCAACTGTTCATGCAGGCTCAAAAAGAAATATCGAGTTTGTTGGCAGAGCCCACTTTCCCCCAAAGCCTGCATAGGTCGGAAAGGGGCTGTGACTCGCAAGGTATATTAGATCATGCAAGCAATTAGATCATGATGCTTCGTAGTTCGTACCATAGTTTGTCTCTAGAATTAAATTGTTTGGAAAGTCTTTGTTCTAAGTTTTTGTTCAGTTGTGCACCTTCACACTTGCTGCACACATTGTATTTTTGGTCAGGGCTTTTCAGTTTTCCAGTGTACTGAGGAGACCCTGGAAATGAGGATGTATTTTTGGTATAATGAAGTTTGCACTCACTTTGTATGCTGCGATACTTGTTCTCTGCCGAGGCAAGCCAGATACAGTCACGATAATACCAAGAAATGCCAAAAACACAACACCTGACCATGAAACCATTTTGAGAAACTGTTTATCTGGATATCAAACAGAATGAAAACAACATGAAATCTTAAAGTTTTTACTGTACAAGCTATTGTAAGTAGTCAAACTCGGAAAACTTTGAGCTCACAACAGGGCTTGAACCCACAACCTTCTGAGTACAGTCTAGCTGGATGCTCTAACCATTGAGCCACCGGAACTCAGGTGGCAGTCAGAGGTTCAGGTTTACGATATTTATATCTGGGAAGAAAAGTTAAAGCCTACATGTGTCACAATGTCATATGTACTTTTAATTGTCCAAATCCCTAATTATTTTATATTGAATGAAACATCTTCCCACACTCTCTAATAGTTGAATATCAAATTGAGAATGCCCCCTAATTAGCTCTAATTTTCTGGTCTATGCAACTGTCACTTTAGAAATATTAAGTGTTTAGCTGACAGGTATATTGGCAAAGGTTGACACAAGGTGACAATTTGAAAAATGAGTTAAATATATACGATTTTTGGCAATAATAGGCCATCTAATTTGTACATCACATAAAACTCAAAGCCTAAATGAAATTTGGAATGTCATATGTATGTACGTTAGGGGCCCAAATCCCTAATTATTTTATATTGAATGAGATTTTTTCCCACATACTTTAGTTGAATATTAAATCAATACTCTGTAATTTAAGCTCTAATTTATGGTCTGCGACTTCCACCTTAGAAATATCAAGTGTTTTGCTGTATATTGGTGAAGGTTAAGGCAAGGTGTCATTTTGAATACCAACGGCACATTAATGTTAATCATACGAGTCGTTTTAAATTTATCCCTGTCCTTATGTAGACGGAAACCAGAAACCCAGCCGCCGATCTCATAGCGTCTGAATTCAATAGGTGATTCAATAGGCGTCCAGTGATGTCACTCACTACCAAGAAACCTGGTAGTGAATCTGATTGGTTGACATGTTTCTAATTTGGGATAATTATAGAATTATTAATTTAATTATCAGAAACATGTCAACCAATCTGATTTCACTACCAGGTTTCTTGGTAGTGACGTCACTGGACGGCATTATCGCCTATTGAATTCAGACGCTACTCTCAGGAGTGAGAACGAGATGAGATCGGCATCTGGGTTTTAGTCTGTCATTTTAAGTGTTCTTTCAAACTAGACGAACTTAATTTCGTTTCATATAGATACTTTAATACATCACCATGCCGAGCTTCAAAACCTTCATGATAGCATATTTTCATTTTGCTAATTTATTTTGGTAATTTGTTTGTATATATATCTTTGCGGAATTGGACACCCCCTACAAATTTCGGATAAGTCAGAAGATATCAATGAAACAACCTTAAAATTTTTTGATGAAGCTAATGAATGGATTATGCATGCTGTGCTTTTTTTTTGCTGCCAACTGTGCCAAGTATGCAAGATTTGAACTCTTGTGGTCCTAGCATTTGTGGAACATTCACTTTTTTATCCATCGAAGTTTTTCTTCACTACAACATGTAGAGTTCGCAAAGTACTGCCCCCCGTTACTTTCTGGATTAGTGCCCATTAGGGGCCGCTACTTTCGGGGGGGGGCGCTACTTTCGGGGCGGGGGGCGTTATTTTCGGATGGTAAAAAAGTGTTAGTAAGACAGCTAGACAAAAGACAACATTTGATTGAGAAGTTACTTTTATCTTTCTTAGTTCTTACACTCGCACATTAGTTCCATGAATTTAGATAGTATCTTGGAAAGTTTGCACCATGTTTGTAATAAAAGTGTTAACCATTGAGTCGTTACTTTCTTTTGTGCACGCGTTACATGCATACATACATGCATGCACGTGTCTATAGAAATCATGTCAATGCATAACTGCTTGTGGGTATCTGTTTCACATAAAAAGTTCTATCGGTTAAATGTAACGCGTTACTTTTGGGCAGCCGTTACTTTCCCGGATACCGCTACTTTCGGAAATTATTAGAGGTCTCGAAAGTTTGCCATTATACTTTCGGGGGCGCCGCTATGCCCGGAACCCTACGGCTACGGTACTTTATTTGCCTAAATCCCTAATTATTGTATATTGATATTGGATGAAATATCTTCCCACACGTTCTAGTAGTTGAATATTAAACTGGGAGTACTCCATATATAATTAGCTCTAATTTATGGTCTATATATATGCAACTGTCACTTTAGAAATATCAAGTATTTTAGCTGTATTTTGGTGAAGGTAATTGACACAAGGTGACGTCTTGAAAAACGAAATGAAACATTAATATTAATCATTCAAGTCTTTTTTAATTTATCCCTGTCCTTATTTTGCATCCTTTAATATTTACAGCAAATTTTTATTTTGCTAATTTGTTTGGATATATCTTTGCGGAATTGAAGCAACGCCCCCTATAGATTTAGGAAAATCCAAAAATATCAACCTTGGAATTCTTTGATGAATCTAATGGATGGATTATGCATGCATGCTGTGTTATATTTTACTGCCAACTGTGCAGCCAAGTATACAACATTTCAACTCTTAAATTGCGAATTTTGTTGTCTTTTGGCAGCAGTTTACTAGATCTTTCGCGTGGTGAATTTTTTATTTTTCTCAGTTTAATCCTTCCCGTTAAAACGACATTTTTTTGTGCCGGAAGTAAATTACATAAGACGTTGATTATTTCAATCGCATTTTCCCCTGAAATTATAATGTTTTCGGCTTAAGTAGAAACTTTAAAAAGCTAAAAGTCGAGTCCTATTTATTAGAATCGTCTGTAAATTGGCAGACTGAGAGATTGATGCCTGACAGGTCTCTGTCACTCTGTGACTTTTAGCGAGCTCAAGTCTCTGAAAAATATTTTAGCACAGTGTTGTAAGTAAGTTCTCCAACGATATCTAGGTTTACATATTTTCACTTAGTACTCGCGACGGTATATTTTCCTCCCAAAACGCACCAGAGTTCTACAGTAACTTTATAGTGGAAACAGAGTTTATAAAAGAGACGTATAGCTGGTATAGGAATATATTTCATAGCAGAGTCGCTTGCCTTTTTGAAATTTAAATGGATTGAGATTGTTTCTGGTGCATTTTTGAGACCAGCTGCAGTGCATCCCCATTGGGCTTAATTTCCTTGTATATACTACTTTTACGATAAACTTTCTATTTAGTGCCGTTAGCAGAATAATATTTATAGGGATTTTGGTGAAGGAAAATTCGAGTGTAGAATATATATATTCTACACTCGAATTTTCCTTCACCAAAATCCCTAGTAGGCTACATGCTATGTAATCGAGTGAAATGCCCAATATTACTTCTAATAAACCCAATTCTCTCCTGGCATTACCACCTTAATATATACAGAACTCGCGATCAAGCTCTCGACAACGGCCTCCGTGGCTCAGTGGTCAGAGCATTGCACTAGAATCGCAAGGTCGTGGGTTCAATTCCTGCCGGAAGGCCTGTGTAGTTACATTTTTCGCAACTGGTCCCGGTTTGGTCTTAAAATGTATATATCCTACACTCGAATTTTCCTTCACCAAAATCCCTAGTATATGCTATGTAATCGAGTGAAATGCCCAATATTACTTCTAATAATATTTATAGGGTTTGCTTTTTGGAATGCAGGCCTATAGAGCAGAAACGAAAAACTGCAAAAGGTGTTACTTTGTCATTTAAATGTTCAGACTTAATGGTCGCTTTATAGGTACTTTGAATATTGTTGATTTGTATTTCTACACTTCATACGCAGAACACTGCTTTTTTATATCGATTTCGAATGGATATATCTATCTCGATTTCTTCCTCTATTTCCGTATAGAAAGACCAATATCGTCTTGCCAAAGTTTGAGGCTGATTTCCGCACTCTTGCGTAAACGTATTGACGTATAGGAAAAACGCAGCAATGACGGGCTCAACAACACAACGAAATGTGCGGTGGAGCACGACAAATCCCTAATTTGATACCGTTCTCGTTGAAAAGCTGGTGTTGTTATACACCCAGGCTAAAAGCTCGCTGCGTAGTGTGTATACATTCATGCATTACCACTAGAAAATATACAGACTATACAGAACTCGTGACTATTAAGCCGTCTTGGCAATGCCGCAATGGTCTACTCTTCCTAGAATCGCGGGTTGGAAAAAGTTACTTCGTTGGTTTCAGAATTCAGACTGACATTTTCGACTTAATTTTCGACTAACTTTTCCGTCATAATCTGAAGTATGAATCTTTTGATTTAAAACTGATCTAAGGTTATAGCTACAGGGTTATATGCAGTATATTTATGCAATGTCATTGCGAAGCCAGCGAACCCACTACTACACCGTATAACAGGGTCGCGGGTTGGAAAAAGTTACTTCGCTGGTTTCAGAATTCAGACTGACATTTCGACTTTCGTCATAATCTGAAGTATAATCTTTTGATATAAAACTGATCTACGGTTATATCTATTAGGGTTAAAAAATTGGGGTTATAGGATTAGGATTATTAAATTCAGTATAACATGTTTATGCAATGTCATTGTGAAGCCAGCCAACTAATCTGTTCCCATTGCGTCGCGGGTTCGATTCCTAGCCGGAAGATCTAAGGTGTTGCATTTACGCAGCTGGTCCCGGTTTGGTCTTAAAGGGCCGATTATATAAATGACCCGAGTCGACCCAGATTAGGATCGTACTGTGGTTTTAAAACTCGCATAAACTAAATTTTCAAAGAAGAATTGGTTTAGTTTTATAGATGTAAACGATGATTGCCGCCGAGGGTGAGGAAAGAATTTTGTGGCACGAACTAACCGGGGTATATAGCTGGGACAGTCTGGTCTAGGCTCATGTAAATATAGCTCTTTAAAATGTATAATTCTTGCACTCGAAATTTTCCTTCACCAAATACCACTTCAGCATGCAGATTAATCGAAACAATTTATAGGCGAACAAGTGTGAAAATGACGTGACAAAAATTTCGAAATTTCACACTTAGCGTTTCATAACTGTCGTTTCGTATTACGGGTCGGTTGTAGTGTTTTTACTATAGATCGTTTATAATCGTTTTCATGAGTCCAGCCCGGCTGAGATCGTGCTGAGATTCAGTTCACGCCGGCCTAATGTCAGGTCGCCTGCTGGACCGGACCGAACTGAAGCACTTTCACCCCTCAATTAATACGTTATGTTAAATGACATTGGTGTCAAATCCACATAAAATAATGCTACTGGTGGTCAAGCAACAGCGAAACCAAGCCTATGTAGTTTCAAGGCCAGCCTCATGTAAACAAAAACCAAAATGCAAGATTCAGACCGGCCTCTTGTAAACACCCCCTTTATCTTGAGCTTTTTTGAGCTCTTCAATATATAGGACTATCAATTTCAGCGGTTTTCCTTATTGCCCATACCGCATTACTCTATGCTCTATAGTCTATAAACTCTGCAATATTAAACCCCTATATATTGAAGAGCTCAAAAAAGTTCAAGAAGCCTCTGTGGAGGAGAGAGTCCCCCTTTATAGGCGAAGCAAATTTTGGAATTGGCGACTAAAACTAGCGACTCGTTTGGTAGTGTACAATTTATACAAGGCTCGAAATTTCAGACTCGAAACACGAACCATATGTCTATGGTTACGTAGTTACGACTTGTAGTATGCCAAAAGATCTTATATGTACGGATTTACTCTGTAGTTTGGATAACGTTCAATTTCAAATAAAGTCTAACCGCAGAATGTGGGACGTTATCGCGCAAGTGCGCGCTAAATATTTATGAAAATACGTTTTGTGGTTTTGGTTAAAGTGGGTCTGGAACTGGACTAGTTTTTGGCCTGGAAATAAAGGGTTCACAATAAGTTTATCGGGGCGCGGGATGATGATTATTTTGAACAAAACAAAAACCGGGATTCAAGAGAAAAAATCGACGAGATTTGAGGTCTCAAAAAAAGACGGGAAACGAGATCTAGAATTTTTGCTGTAGTGATTCGGGAAATAAAGGAGATTGAACAACGGGATTTCCTAATAACGAAGTCGTTTCTCGGGATTGGATCAGCTTCGTAACCAAATTTGTCGGGATAGGGGAAGGCCGGAAGGGCAGCAAATATCGAGCGCGATTTGGGGTTTAAGAAGCCTATTGTGGACCCTCAAAATACAGAGGCATAAAGTATATTTGATTTTGAAATTTTGTTATACGAATATACGTAACGAAGCTCTTTACTCAGATCGAAAAACTCTTCGGTATAGGTCAACGATCCCAAATATCCAATCATGTGGTCGAATTGGTCGATGGGCCTCGCATATGTTTGTTTTGCCGAGCTGAAGGAAGACGTTGGTCCATCGTTTTATAAAAAGAAATTAAAACGCGGCCCGAACACATACACGAGAAAACGTAATATTGAGAAAAATTGTTGAAATAAATTGGCATTTTGTGTGCTTGTTTAGTAAAATTATTTGGCGTTATTCCGAACCAATTTAGGCTGCAGGCATAGATCAACTTAAATCCAATCAATCGTAGACTCGAAGAATGCTTCAACATTTAACGCTAAAGACAACTAAATAAACATGCCTTGTACTTTTCTAAACAACTGACATTACACAACAAATAGTGCGATCGCTTAGAGGCACTAAAAATGTTAAAAAGTAGAACGGCTGCGAACTTTGTATAAACAGCCAATATACATATACAAGTACGGTTCCATACTATGCGGTTTATTTTGTTTCTGTCTGATATATATCCTACGTATGTTTTATTACGAACGGTATAAAGCTAGAATTACACTGAGTTTATCTTACCTTTCGAAATCAGCTTTTTTAGTATAAATCTCTAACCTCTTCCTTGTTATATGCGGGCGCAGCTTGTTTCTTTCGCACACCAATACTGAAGTGAATGGGAAATACAAGTGTCGTTGCGTTTTATAAGGTCTTGACAGCTAAACTAGTAAAATTGGAATGAATTAGAAAGACAATGGGACTCCAAAATGTATTATGAAAGTTAATACTGTCAATTTATCTGATCAGCTCCGACTAATCAACACTCATTAGCATAGACTTCCTGTGTGGTATTAAATATATAGTTGTGATATGGAATATTCCTTATATATATATACATATAATCAATGAAGCTATATTATATATATATATATATATATATATATATATATATATATATATATATATACTGACTTCAACACAAACCCTAGAAATTGGTGCATATTTTGGACATAAACCAACTAAATTCGCGCCTTCCCTTTCAGCCGCATTTTGCCACATTTCAATTATATATCAATAATTTATCACATTTTTAAATAGCGCTTAAAAGCTGCTCGTTGTTTAGAATTGCTGTCGTATCAGAGAGATTATTAAAACCTCTAAAAAACAAGGATCTAATCGGAACCTACAAAATTAATGAAATGGTTTTGTAAATTATGCCCAAAAACTTGTTTTGCAATTTGAAATCCGGAAGAAATTTGCTACATATACATCAAGTTATTATATTCTGGTTAAAATGGGAATTTTTTTAAAAGGAAAAGCCTATTTTCGGGTTAACATTTTTTAAATTACATGTTCTGGTTGTCCTTTGAAGGAAAACTTAACATTTATGTATACAAGGCTTAACTTATTTCTTAACAGCTTCGTATAGACTATTTGCACATACTATTTATTATCCAGTATAAGTTTCGTGTATAGTAACTGGGCCAACTGGCCCATAACACTGGCCCAATGAGGGATGGATCTTACTACTGGACCCCTTAATAGGGTGAATAGTTTTGGAATATATGACTGATCACTGATATATAGGGTTATCTAACATAAATAAAGTTGGTTTACTTGAGAATTCATAGGCGGCATGCCGCATGTATTTCCCAATATTAAATATTAATATAGAGCGTCTGGCGATCAAAAAATTATTATTATTATTATTATTATTATTATTATTACTGAGTGCACTTGGTATTTTCGGACAGTCATCGATGGATTTCATTGAAATGCTAAAATACTTTAAATTCGACACTCCCTGTAGAACTGAGTATATCGTATTATGTATTTTGTCGACGTAACAAAGAATGGAATAACCCGAAACTAATGACATTCTAAGATTTTTATTCTCATGTAGCATCAGTTCAAATAGTCAGTGGTAAACTACCTGTAAAAGCGAAATAACTGGAATTGAACATTTACGCTCAATTTTCATATCCAGTTAGCATATCCATCTCTTCTCTTAACAACATTCATTACGACATTAACATATATCAGTCATACTTGCACATAGCAGCCAGTATATAATGTCATACATCGCTGGCAATCAGAAGGTTGTGGGTTTGAGTCCCGCTCGGGAACTCTGAAATTTTTCTGCTCGAAGAACATGCATTTACACTCCTGACAATTCTCATATCCGAGCTGGCATATCTATCTCAGTCTTCTCTTAACAACATACATTACGACATTAACAATTTAACATATATCATCATACTTGCACATAGCAGTATATAATGTCATACAACGAACTCAAACTTCAATCCTTCTGAGTCCCAGTATAGCTCAATGGTTAGGGCGCTTCACCGGCGATCAGACATTTCAGAAGGTTGTAGGTTCGAGTCCTGCTTGGGAACTCAGTGGAATAACTGGAATTGAACACTTACACTCAATTCACATCTCCGAGCTGGCATATCCATCTCTTCTCTTAACAACATACATTACGACATTAACACATCATACTTGCACATAGCAGTATATAATGTCATACACGCTTTCTAAGAAAATATAAAATTATATATAGTAATACTTTCTTTATCAAGTTAATAACAACAATAGTTCGAACTCAACCTACGTTCAAATCTTCTTAAATAGACCCAGTAGCTTAATGGTTATTGGATCTCACCGCCTATATTAGAAAGTTATGCGACTTAGGGGTTTGAGTCTCGCTTGGGAACTTAGAAATTGTTTCGGAGTAAAATACCTCAAAGAACATTTACACTCAATTCTCATATCCGAACTAGCACATCTGTCTCTTCTCTTAACAACATGCATTACGACAGTAACATATATATCATCATACTTGCATATAGCAGTATATAATGTCATACATCAAACTCAACCTACGTTCGAAGTATCTGAGTCCCATTATATATAGCTTAATAGTTAGAGCGTTTCACTGACAATCAGAAGCTAGGTTGTGGGTTCGAGTCCGGCTTAAAAACTAAGAAAATTTTCTGAGTGCAATAACTCGAATTGAGCATTTACACTTAATTCTCATATCCAGCTAGCATATATCTATCTCTTCCTTAACAACATACATTACGACATTAACACATCATACTTGCACATAGCAGTATATAATGTCATACATCGCTGGCAATCAGAAGGTTGTGGGTTGAGTCCCGCTTGGGAACTCTGAAATTTTTCTGCTCGAAGAACATGCATTTACACTCATGACAATTCTCATATCCGCCGAGCTGGCATATTCATCTCTTCTCTTAACAACATGTATTACGACATTAACATATATCATCATATTTGCATATAACAGAATATAATGTCATACATCAGACTCAATGTACGTCCCAGTTGCTCAGTATAGTTGGTCTCTCACTGCCTATATTAGAAGGTTATGTGAGGGGTTTGAGTCCCGCTTGAGGTAGCTCAAAGAACATTTACACTCAATTATCATAACCGAGCTAGCATATTGCGACATTAACTGAGCATGTATCATCATATTTGCACATAGCAGTATATATCTCTTACATCGAACTCAAGCTACGTTCAAGTCAACTGATGTGAAAAGCCATTTTTCATTATTTTATGCGTTCTCCAAAATACGATCATAAAAAAAAATATGCAAATTTTGTTTTAGGCCCCAAAAAAGACAAGACGAAAATTATATCATTTTCTAGAAGAAAAGAAAACAATTTTCTTGATTTGAACAAAAATATGTACCTGGAACTCTTATATAAGTATACCCGGTACACTTGTCGTACCGCCAATCAGAAGGTTGTGAGTTCGAGCCCGCTGGGAAACTCAGGAAATTTTTCTTTGTAAAATGGCTCGAAAACTCAATATTAAATATTATATTCGTCGCAAAGGAGGTTAAGGAGCATTAATATACAAATGTACATGTTTAAACTGATTTAATCAATATCTTCATGTAAATATCTTCTCCATATATTGGCTTAATTAGTGGTAACATAATACATGGCAGCTGTAAGGAGCCGTGTCTTTTTATGCAAACGGTCAGAAAGCTTTTAATTAATCTCTTGAAGAAAATTACAACAATCTGTCAATTGCAAGCCTTATGTCGCCTTCCCAGGACTATATTTTGAAACTAAAATAAATTGGCTTTGAAAATTGCTTCAATATGTAGCATATGAAATTGTTGCGGGGGTATTGCCGTATTTCGCAAAAAGAAAAACTTTTCCGCAAAACAAATATAATTTTCCCCAAAAAAAATTATTTCATGTTCTCAAAATATAAATTAGTAGTTAATGTAAAACTGTGGTGGTTTATAGTTGTTTGTAATTTCTTTCGTTTTTAGAAACAAGACTTCCATTGACTATTTGATTTTTACAGACGATAGATCATACGTAAGTACTTATTTCAAAAGGGCAGCTGTCATGCCATATGTGCAATGCATAAAATTGTATTATATTATATCATATTATTATATAGATGCGAGTGTTTTACTAGGAAATATACAGTGTCGTATTTTCCATATCCTCACTAGTGAAGATATCGATGATGTCATTTAGAATATTACCGCTTTTTGCATTGAATCTATATAATAAAAAGAACATTACACGGTGGCTTGAAGATTTGAATTTTATCTTCTCGTGGCAAAACAATATTTTACTCATTCGCTATGCTCATTCGTAAAATATTGTTTTCCCCCACTCGAAGATAAAATTCATATCTTCGCGCCACCGTGTAATATCCTCTATATATTACAATATAAACTTAAAATGTCTTGTTTTGTGTTCAGGTTAATTGGGGCCTTGAAAATCAATATGAAATGAACCTTTTTATAATTTTATGTCAAAGAACACTGAAAATCAAATGAAGTATGATTTTTACATGCCTTCCATATCTTAAGCCCTAATCAAACGAGAACGCCTTGCGATGACTTGCGGTGACTTGCGACTAATAGCTTGCGACTAATTTGATCTTGTTCAAATTTCATCGCAAGTTTTCTTCAACTTGCGAGAGCTTGCGAAACGTTTGAACACAAAACACAAGTCGATGCAAGTCTTTCGTGCTCCGTCGCCATAGAAACTATCATGAGAACTAGCGAAAAGGCGTGGGAACTAGCGGAAGTGCCCTGGTTCCAGAGGTTTTCAGGTCGGACGCGAGCGAAGCGATCCAAGGGCCGAGGCGATGCCTCGACCTGAAAACCTCTCGAACCAGGGTAATGTTTGACTGGTGGCATCGCAAGCCATCGTAGGCTAGCTTGCGATGACTTGCGTAGTTGCGTTCTCGTTTGATTAGGGCTTTAAGGCGGTGTATGTAAATATTTGACGAACGACTTTGGAACTACGCTCAATTTATGAAATTATATATATCAAACTATGTTGAAACAAAATAAACACATTTGTCTTTTCTCAGTATCACGTCCAGTAAGAATTCGAGGTCACGACCTTCTTAATCACAAGACTCTAATTTATTCAGTTTCGATCGTCCTGCCGTGGCAAAGTGAAAGTAAAACACTGAGAGAGCGTTTTGGAGTTCTTTGTCTATTTCTCAAGTTCAAGTACAGTAAGTTATTCAAGCCATATTCTACTACTATGTAACAATGACTTCCAACGATAAGAACGGAACCTTAGCTTTGAGCTGAGGAAAAAGCGCCAAGACATGGAATCCTACGAGCAAGGTTACGATGTAGATCGGTTTGAGAATGACGTTAGTCAAAACTTTCATTGCCCAATTTGTCTCAACGTCTTCAAAGATCCCGTAATGTGTCAGAGAAATGAACACTTTTTCTGTCGCCCTTGCATCACTCGACATCTGACAAATTCAGATCAGCTCTCTACCGCCACTACATGTCTGCCCTGAATTGTATCTTCGACAGTGACAACATTTCAACCTGGAAATCTATTTGCTCTAAATGTTCGTCCACCCATAATCTGGCTTCTTCACCTTATCGTCAATGCTGTTCTTAACTTTTTTGCAATATTATTTATATTATTTTATATTCATTTATGTCTTATTATGCTGTATTGTGTTAGCTGTGTTTTATATTATTTTATTATCATTGTTTTCTTATAGTTTTTGGCAGTTTACCTTGTTGGGTATATACCTGTTGTAAACTTGCCTCGTTGTACATTTAAGTTTCGTTTTTATTTTTTTTTTAGTTATTGTACAATGAAAGCTTAATAAATAAATAAATAAATAAATAAATAAATAAATAAATAAATAAATAAATTCGCAGACATGTCCTTCCTGTATGGAAGAATTGACTTTGGAAACATTAAATCAAGCTCCAAGAATCGTGAGGGGGTGTCTGTCTGAGTTGAATATTCGTTGCGATTATTTCAACAGAGGTTGTCGTGACTTCGTGCAGCTGGGAGATCTTGAAAGTCACGTCAAAGATTGTGGGTTCACTCCAGTGGTGTGTTCTAACGAAAGATGTCTTGTGGAGGTCAACGAACGAGATCGAATCCATCACGAGATAGAAGTTTGTGAATTCAGAAAAGTACAATGTCATAATTGTGCTGAATTAAGCAATGAAATGGATAAAGTCAAGACGAATTTGACGGCAGTACAGAACGAAACGGGGGAACTAAAAATGAGTTTGAAGGCAGTAAATGATAAACTTGACGAAATGGAGGACATAAATAAGAAGAATTTTGCAGAAATCAAGAAACAGCTGGCAACACTACCAGATGAACTTAAAAGGATGCAAGAGAAGATGGTGAAAGAAATCGAAGGAATGAAAATTGACGGGAAAACGTAAAGCATAGTCTTGTTGTTGCAGGTGGTTACATAAAGCATAGTATTGTTGGTGCAGATGAAGACGATTACTTTGAAACTAATTCCGTGGAAACATTTAGCTGTTCCAAGAAGTCCTGGACACCGCTACAATCAATGAAAGAATGTCGTGACGCAGCATCTGCAGTTATTTACAACGACCAAATAATTGTCTCGGGAGGTGACACTGGTCATGGACATGGTCTTACTGACAGCATGGAAAGTATGGCCATTATCCCCACTATGGATTCCACACAATGGTTTGACTTTCCCGCCAAACTTCCTAGCAAGTTGTATGGACACTGCAGCAGTTTAGTTTATAACGGACGGTTGATAGTGATAGGAGGGCATGGTGGCGGGAAATACTCTGACAGTATTCATGAAGTTTCACTTGATCCTCCTTATATCAATAAGTTGTTAACCAGAATGCCAGAACCTAGAGCATTTCATGGCACAGAATTATTCAACGACAAAATTTCGATTATTGGAGGAAAGAAATCTGGCTACCATAAAGATAGTGTTGATAGCGTCCTAATGTACGATATTAACAAGAACCAATGTAAACAAATAGCACCACTTCCTTTTGCTGTGTGTGAAATTGCAACAGTAAGTTGGGGTGACAATGTAATTGTAATAGGCGGTGTTGACAAAGATGGTAAAGTGTTAAATACTGTTGTTATTTATAATATTCAGTCAGAAAAGAGTCATAAGTTACCTGCAATGAAATATAAGAGGAGAGGATGTGCGGCGGTTGTTACTGGGAATGCCATTGTTGTAATGGGCGGGCTTGATGAGCGAGGAAACTTCCTTAAGTCAGTTGAATCATTCAGTTTTGATCGCTATTCATGGGAAGACCTTCCCTCAATGAATGAAGCCCGGTGGCGGGCTACAGCTGTAGCTTGGTAACTGTTTTTATATATAAAGTGACAATAGTAAAAACTAAGGTTTGATCATGATTTGTAAGATAATTTTTGCATTTTTTTTGAAACTTCAAAATAAAGTTGATTTCTACATGTCTACAATCTTGTCCTCTTCACAATGTTCACAACTGTTCTTTCAGACTGCAACAGTGCAGATGCTAAAGAACATAGCTGTATCAGTGCATGTATTGTACTATCGTATATACCGCACTGTATAGTCCGTCCAGTGGTGTAACGAAGCAAAGTGCGACTAAGAGCACGAGAGTGAAAAATGACATTATCTTTCAAAAAAGGATCTAAGGGACCGATCATAATTTATAGTGTGGATGGGTGGAGGGGGGGGCGGGGTGGCGCCGAAGAAAAATTACTTCAAGGACAAACAAATTTTTGAATAACTCAAAGGTTTGGTTAAATGAGATATACCAACTCAAGCTTTGAGTACAAAAAAACAAATTATTAAATTTCCAAAGCGTGGTTCAATCATATATTAAACAATACAAGTCAATGCCAGTATCTTATATGTCAATATATTAAATGTGACTTTTTGCTTGAAATTTCATTTCTGATTTGCAGATGGTGGTCAGGGGGGGGAATAGATTGATTTGCACAACCTAGGACAACGCAAGCGTACTGCGTTTTCCAACACGAACGTAAACACCTCTAGAATATGAATATCATGTAAATATTTTAATGGTAATTGACCCGGCTAGCCATTTGCCTTTGGCCACCATCTGAACAGATAAAATGGAAGTAACGTCACGTGAAAGTAAGGATTTGAATAGTATTATTTTTTAAAACAGATGAATTAAAATGTTAAGAGAAATGCCTTGGACTAATTTAAGTTTTAGGATGGGTATTTAAGCACAGGAGGTGCATACAAGCGTTTGCGGTGAAAAAAAAAGAACTAAGACAAGTTGCAAGAAAAATATCGTAATTCACACCGCCTTGAGTTATCAAGCTTTATGCAATTTGAGCTATGACGTTCAAGTGACGTTACACAGCATTATAACAACACTGAAAATCAGGCATATCTTCGCATAAGTTATACATGAGGGGTGTTACACTGTGCAATGCTTCAATAATCTGTTGCAGCATTGTCGCAATCGTTGCCGAAAAGTAGAACTTGGTTCTACTTCGTACAACGCTTGCTCCAACAAAAATATTGCGAGACTTGGATGTTACACTATATGCAATTTCTCTTGCAACTTGCGTCGCAACAAAACTACGAGACGAGTTTCACGAAAAATTGCATAGTGTAACACCGCCTTTATTGAGTTTATTCCGTTCTTCACGTTACATGTGGGACACAGCATTATCAACAACACTGAAAATCTGGCATATCTTCGGATTAGCTTGAGAGAGGTACTTACTTTATGTGGTGACCCATATAGTTCTTTAATGTGGCTAATTGTAATTTAGGCAAAGTAAAAAAAGCGACAATGCTAGTCAGCGGTCACTCATGATAATATGTCAAACGACCTATATATAACTTCATGAGCTTGACTTGCACTCATCAAAGTCTTGTCAGCGTGGTCTGAGCTTGACTTGCGCTCATCAAAGTCTTGTCAGCTTGGTCTGAGCTTGACTTGCGCGCGCCAAAGTCTTGTCAGCGTGGTCTGAGCTTGACTGGTTTTGCGCGCGCTGTTTAGTGACCCACCCACCCACTCCTGATAGAATGCAAGGGTAAGTATATATATTTCCACTGCTTTGACAGTGTGACTGGTGCCTGGAGGTGGGTTGTGGTGGGGTTGCCATGGTTACCTCTGATCAGGGGGTGGATCCCCCTGTGGCTTGGCACCAATCCTCCAATAACGACAATTGGCGATCTATTTTTACCTTATTTTAAGAGATATCCACAAGTGTTGTGGTAACCTTAGTTTATAATAGAAAACTTGACTGGTTTTCACTTTAAACCAGAGTAGCACTATACACCATGTTTTATGTCGTAGAAAGTTAACGCTTTTCAGGAACTACTTTGGAACTACGCTCAATTTATGAAGTTATATATAGGTCATGAGACCTACATCATTGCATAGAGATTGCCTTCTTGGTCATTCAAACTATGTTGAAACAAAATGAACACATTTGTCTTTTCTCAGCAAATTCGAGGTCACGACTTTCTAATCTGACAAGAGTCTAATTTTATTCAGTTTCGATGGATCAAATATCCAAATTAGTCTTGTCTTACTGACGTGGCAAAGTGAAAGTGAAACACTGAGAGAGCGTTTCGGGGTTCTTTGTCTGTTGCTCAAGTCAAGTACAGTAACTTATTCAAGCGATATTCTACTACTATGTAACAATGACTTCCAACGATAAAAACGGAACCTAGCTTTGTCTTTGAGTTGAGGAAAAAGTGCCAAGAGATGGAATCCTACGAGCAAGGATACGACGTAGATCGGTTTGAGAATGACGTTAGTCGAAACTTTCACTGCCCAATTTGTCTCAACGTCTTCAAAGATCCTGTAATGTGTCAGGGAAACCAACACTTTTTCTGTCGCTCTTGCATCACTCGCCATCTGACGAATTCACCGACTTGTCCTTCGTGTAAGGAAGAATTAACTTTGGAAACATTAACTCCAGCTCCAAGAATCGTGACGGGGTGTCTGTCTGAGCTTAATATTCGTTGTGATTATTTCAACAGAGGTTGTCGTGAGCTTGTGCAGTTGGAAAATCTTGAAAGTCACGTCAAGGATTGTGGATTCACTCCAGTTGTGTGTTTCAACGAAGGATGTCTCGTGGAGGTCAACAAACGAGATCGACTTCACCACGAGGCAGAAGTTTGTGAATTCAGAAAGGTACAATGTCATAATTGTGCTGAGTTAAACAAGGAGATGGATAAAGTCAAGACTAAATTGACGGTAGTTCATAATGAAACGGGGGAACTAAAAATAAGTTTGAAGGCAGTAAATGATAAACTTGACGGCATGGAGGACATCAAGAACAGTGTGACGGAAATCAAGGCGCAGTTAGGTCAGCTTGGTCATCTTGCAACGCTAACTGATCAAATACGTAGTATGCAAACAGTGCAAGAGAAAATGGTGAAAGAAATCGAAGGAATAAAAGTTGACGGAATAAACGTAAAGAATAGTGTGGTTATTGCAGGCGGTTACGTACCGCGCCAGCGTGGATTCTTGAAAACCACAAATTCCGTGGAAACATATAGCTGTTCTAAGAAGTCGTGGACACCACTGCAATCAATGAAAGAATGCCGTGGCGGAGCATCTGCAGTTATTTACAAAGACCAAATAATTGTCTCGGGAGGTGTTACTGATCATGGTGTTACCGACAGCATGGAAAGTCTGGCCATTAACCCTACTATGGATTCCGCACAATGGTCTGACGTTCCCGCCAAACTTCCTAGCAAGTTGAAAGGACACAGCAGTGTAGTTTATAATGGACGGTTGATAGTGATAGGAGGGCTTGATGGCATGAAATGCTCTGACAGTATTCACGAAGTTTCACTCGATCCTCCTTATACCAATACGTTGTTAACTGGAATACCAGAACCCAGAAGGGGTCATGGTGCAGAATTATTCAACGACAAAATTTCAATTGTTGGAGGAACGAAATCCTCCCGCAATAGAGATATTCTTGACAGCGTCATGTACGATATTAACAAGAACCAATGTAAACAAATGGCACCACTCTCTTCTGCTGTGTCTGAAATGGCAACAGTAAGTTGGGGTGAGAATGTAATTGTAATAGGTGGTGTAGACGAAGATGATAAAGCGTTAAATACTGTTGTTATTTATAATGTTCAGACAGAAAAGAGTCATATGTTACCTGCAATGAAATATAAGAGGAGAGGATGTGCGGCGGTTGTTACTGGAAATGCCATTGTTGTAATGGGTGGGCGAGATGAGCCATGGAAGTACCTTAAGTCAGTTGAGTCATTCAGTTTTGATCGCTATTCATGGGAAGACCTTCCCCCAATGAATAAAGCCCGATGGCTGGCTACAGCTGTATCTTGGTAACCGTTTGTATATATAAAGTGACAATAGTGAAAACTAGAGTTTGATCATGATTTCTAAGATAATTTTTGTATTCTTTTGAAACTTCAAAATAAATTTGATTTCTACATGTCTACAATCTTGTCTTCTTCACAACGTTCACAACTGTTCTTTCAGACTGCAATAGTGCAGATGCTAGAGAACATAGCTGTATCAGTGCATGTATTGTACTATCGTATATACGGCACTGTATAGTCCGTCCAGTGGTGTAACGAAGCAAAGTGCGACTAAGAGCACGAGAGTGAAAAATGACATTATCTAGGATCTAAGGGACCGATCATAATTTATAGTGTGGATGGGTGGAGGGGGGAGGGGGGGCGTGGCGCCGAAGAAAAATTGCTTCAAGGGCAAACACATTTTTGAATAACTCAAAGGTTGGGTTAAAAAGATAAACCAACTGAAGCTTTGAGTACAAAAAATCAAATTATTAAATTTCCAAAGCGTGGTTCAATCATATATTAAACACTACAAGTCAATGCCAATATCTTATATGTCAATATATTAAATGACGTAATAAATATCAATAGAAAATGTTAGTCAGTCAGTGTCATCTAGATCGTTTAACAGAATTTCCTCGCAGTGTCTCTCACGAGAGAGGAAAGCAAACAGGTCTGAATATTTTTATATTGAATACAAGAAAATCTAAAAATCCAGATCACCAAGCAGCCATATGTAAATCAAGATATCAATCTTCACATGTGAAGAGATTGCTTGTTCTGAATGAAAAAACAACAACTTGGTATTTTATCAATATCTATAAGATCTTCCCATCTTTTCACCAACACCTCTGCTGCAACAGACATGTTTGCCAAATTCTTTAGGTTTCAATCACGTGACCTTTTGCTTGAGATTTCGTTTCTGATTTGAAGATGGTGGTCGGGGAAAAAATAGATCTATTTGTACAATCTAAGGACAACGCAAGCGCAAGGCGTTTTCCAACACAAACGTAAAAAACTCTAGGGTGTCAATACCGTGTGAATATTTTTAAACAGTAATTGACCTAGCCATTTGTCTTTGACCACAATCTGAACAGATAAAATGGAAGTGACGTCACGTGAAAGTAAGGAAGTGAATAGTATTCATTTTTACAGATGAATTAAAATGTTAAGAGAAATTCCTTTTCCTAGTTTTAGGGTGGGAATTTAAGCACAGGAAGTGCATACAAGCGTTTGCTGTTGCACGAAAAATATCATAATTCACACCGCCTTGAGATATAAAGCCTTATGCAATTGAGCAATGACGTTACAAGTGGGACACAGCATTAACAACAACACTGAAAATCTGGCATATCTTTGGAGTGGCTTGAGAGAGATACTCACTTGTGAGAGATACTCACTTTATGTGGTGACCCCATATTGTTCTTTTTTACCTTATTTTAAGAGATATCCACAACTGTGGTGGTAACCTTAGTTTATAATAGAAAACTTGACTGGTCTTTACTTTAAACCAGAGTGGCACTATACACCATGTCTTATGTCGTAGAAAGTTAACGCTTTTGAGGAACTACTTTGGAACTACGCTCAAGTTATAAAGTTATATATAGGTCATGAGACCTACATCATTGCATAGAGCTCCCTGGTCATTCAAACTATGTTGAAACAAAATAAACACATTTGTCTTTTCTCAGCATCACGTCCAGTAAGAATTCGAGGTCACGACCTTCTAATCAACAAGACTCAAATTTTATTCAGTTTCGACTTTCGAGGGATCAAATATTCAAATTAGTGGCGTCTTACTGACGTGAAGTGAAAGTGAAACACAGCTGTGAGCGTTTCGGGGTTCTTTGTCTGTTGCTCGAGTCAAGTGCAGTAACTTATTCAAGCGATATTCTACTACTATGTAACAATGACTTCCACTGAACGATAAAAACGGAACCTAGCTTTATCTTTGAGCTGAGAAAAAAGCGCGAAGAGATGGAATCCTACGAGCGAGGTTACGATGTAGATCGGTTTGAGAATGACGTTAGTCAAAACTTTCATTGTCCAATTTGTCTCAACGTCTTCAAAGATCCCGTAATGTGTCAGAGAAACCAACACTTTTTCTGTCGCCCTTGCATCACTCGCCATCTGACAAATTCGCAGACATGTCCTTCGTGTAAGGAAGAGTTGACTTTGGAAACATTAACTCCAGCTTCACGAATCGTGACGGGGTATCTGTCTGAATTGAATATTAGTTGTAATTATTTCAACAGAGGTTGTCGTGACTTTGTGCAGCTGAGAAATCTTGAAAGTCACGTCAAGGATTGTGGGTTCACTCCAGTGGTGTGTTCGAACGAAGGATGTCTTGTGGAGATCAACAAACGAGATCGAACGCATCACGAGACAGAAGTTTGTGAATTCAGGAAGGTGAAATGTCATAATTGTGCTGAGATAAGCAAGGAAATGGATAAAGTCAAGACGAAATTGACAGCAGTACAGAACGAAACGGGGGGACTAAAAATGAGTTTGAAGGCAGTAAATGACAAACTTGACGAATTGGAGGACATGAAGGCGAATCTAACAGAAATCAAGGAACAGTTTCGTCATCTTGCAACACTACCAGATCAAATGTACCATGGTATTCAAACGATGCAAGAGAAAATGGTGAAAGAAATCGAAAGAATGAAAATTGACGGAACAAACGTAAAGCATAGTGTAGTTGTTGCAGGCGGGTGCTTGCCGGGCCAGGGCATGTTCTCGACAACAACAAATTCCGTGGAAACATTCAACTGTTCCAAGAAGTCGTGGGTACCACTACAATCAATGAAAGAATGTCGTGACGCAGCATCTGCAGTTATTTACAAAGACCAAATAATTGTCTCGGGAGCGTGCACTAATCATGGTCTTACTGACAGCATGGAAAGTCTGGCCATTAACCCCACTATGGATTCTGCACAATGGTCTTACTTTCCCGCCAAACTTCCCCGCAAGTTGTATAGACACAGCAGTGTAGTTTATAATGGACGGTTGATAGCGATAGGAGGGTTTGAAGGCAGTGAATACTCTGACAGTATTCATGAAGTTTCACTTGATCCTCCTTATACCGCCCCAAAATTCTTGACTAGAATGCCAGAACCCAGAGGGTTTCATGGCGCAGAATTATTAAACGAGAAAATTTCGATTGTTGGAGGAAGGAAATCCTTGCGCAGTAGAGATATTCTTGATAGCGTCATAATGTACGATATTAACAAGAACGAATGTAAAGAAATGGCACCAATACCTTTTGCTGTGTGTCAAATGGCAACAGTAAGTTGGGGTGACAATGTAATCGTAATAGGCGGTGTTGACAAAGATGATAAAGCGTTAAATACTGTTGTTATTTATAATGTTCAGTCAGAAAAGAGTCATATGTTACCTGCAATGAAATATAAGAGGAGAGGATGTGTAGCGGTTGTTACTGGGAATGCCATTGTGGTGATGGGTGGGCGAGATGAGCCAGGAAACTTCCTTAAGTCAGTTGAGTCATTCAGTTTTGATCGCTATTCATGGGAAGAACTTCCCTCAATGAATGAAGCCCGATTTCGGGCTACTGCTGTAGCTTGGTAACTGTTTGTATATATAAAGTGACAATAGTGAAAACTAGAGTCTGATCATGATTTGTAAGATAATTTTTGTATTCTTTTGAAACTTCAAAATAAAGTTGATTTCTACATGTCTAGAATCTTGTCTTCTTCACAACGTTCACATGCAACTGTTCTTTCAGACTGCAACATTACACTGCACTACACTGCATTACAGTTACATAACATGACTTGGCATTACATTAATGGTTCCTTACAGCTGTAATGTAATGCAATGCAATGCATTGGAATGGAATGTAATGTTTAATGCGGTTTACAATTATTTGAAATTTCTTTCGTTTTTAGAAACAAGATTATTGGATTATCTATATGATTTTTATCGCCACTGAAGACATTGGGTTCAGCTACTCACTGATCTTACCCGACGGTGGATCATTCGTAAGTACTTATTTTAGAAGGATGGCTGTCGTGCCATATGTACAATGCATAAAATTGTAATATATTATAATATTTCAATGTCTGGTATCATTAAGCACAGGATGTGCATACAAGCGTTTGTGGTCAGGTTAATTGGGGCCTTGAAAGTCAATATGAAATGAAAATTTTTATAATTTTATGTCAAAGAACACTAAAAATCTGATGGAGAATGATTTTTACATCCTCTTGATTTCTTAAGGCGGTATATGCCAATTTTTCGTACAACTTGTCTCGCAATGGCTAAACCCTCTGCATTTACAGTTGCACAAACAGGGGTGTTACACTATGCAATGTTTCGTACAACTCGTCTTGCAATGGCTTAATCTCTTCCATTTACAGTTGCACGAGCAGGGGTGTTACACTATGCAATGTTCCTTACAACTTGTCTTGCAATGGCTTAATCTCTTCCATGCATTTACAGTTGCACGAGCAGGGGTGTTACACTATGCAATGTTCCTTACAACTTGTCTTGCAATGGCTTAATCTCTTCCATTTGCAGTTGCACGAGCAGAAGTGTTACACTATGCAATGTTTCGTACAACTTGTCTCGCGAATGTGACCGAAGAGGACTGGAGCGGTTTACAAAGGGTGTGTCTTTATTGACTGATCGCGCAATATGTTGTGAGACAAGTTACAAGAGGGGTGTCATACACCGCGTGCAATGCTTCAATAATCCGTTGCAGCTTTACCGCAATCGTTGCTGAAAAGTAGAACTTGATTCTACTTCGTGCAACGCTTGCTGCAACAAAAATATTGCGAGACTTGGTGGTTGCGGGCTATGTTACACTATATGCAATTTCTCTTGCAAACTGCGTCGCAACAAAACTACGAGACAAGTTTCACGAAAAATTGCGCAGTGTAACACCGCCTTTATTCCGTTCAGTTCAGTTATAAAGCTTTATGCAATTTGAGCTATGACGTTACAAGTGGGACACAGCATTATAACAACACTGAAAATCTAGCATATCTTCGGATTAGCTTGAGAGAGATACTCACTAGAGAGGATACTCACTTTATGTGGTGACCCCATGTAGTTATTTTTTACCTCATTTTAATAGATATTCACAAGTATTGTGGTATAAACCTTAGTTTATAATAGAAAACTTGACTGGTTTTCACTTTAAACCAGAGTAGCACTATACACCATGCATGTCTTATGGCGTAGAAAGTTAACGCTTTTAACGAACTACTTTGGAACTACGCTGAATTTATAAAGTTGTATATAGGTCATGGGACCTTGGTCATTCAAACTATGTTGAAACAAAATAAACACATTTGTCTTTTCTTAGCATCACGTCCAGTAAGAATTCGAGGTCACGACCTTCTAATCAACAAGACTCTAATTTATTCAGTTTCGATCAAATTAGTCTTGTCTTCCTGACGTGCCGTGGCAAAGTGAAAGTAAAACACTGAGAGAGCGTTTCGGGGTTCTTTGTCTGTTGCTCTAGTCAAGTACAATAACCTACTCAAGCGATATTCTACTACTATGTAACAATGACTTCCAACGATAAAAATGGAACCTAGCTTTGTCTTTGAGCTGAGAAAGCGCCAAGAGATGGAATCCTACGAACAAGGTTACGATGTAGATCGGTTTGAGAATGCCGTTAGTCAAAACTTTCACTGCCCAATTTGTCTCAACGTCTTCAAAGATCCCGTAATGTGTGAGAGAAACCAACACTTTTTCTGTCGCCCTTGCATCACTCGCCATCTGACGAATTCACCGACATGTCCTTCTTGTAAGGAAGAATTGACTTTGGAAACATTAACTCAAGCTCCAAGAATCGTGACGGGGTGTCTGTCGGAGTTGAATATTCGTTGTGATTATTTCAACAGAGGTTGTCGTGATCGTGTGCAGCTGGGAAATCTTGAAAGTCACGTCAAGGATTGTGGGTTCACTCCAGTGGTCTGTTCGAACGAAGGATGTCTTGTGGAGATCAACAAACGAGATCGACTTTTAAAAATGAGTTTGAAGGCAGTAAATGACAAACTTATCAAACTTGACGAAATGGAGGACATTTAGGCGAATCTGACAGAAATGAAGGAGCAGTTGGGTCATCTTGCAAAGCTACAAGAGACAATGGTGAAAGAAATCGAAGGAATAAAAGTTAACGGAACAAACGTAAAGCATAGTGTAGTTATTGCAGGCGGTTGCAAACCGGGCCAGGGCATTTTCTGGACAAGAACAAATTCCGTGGAAACATTCAGCTGTTCCAAGAAGTCGTGGGAGCCATTACAATCAATGAAAGAATGTCGTTATGAAGCATCTGCAGTTATTTACAAAGACCAAATAATTGTCTCGGGAGGTAGCATTGGTGGTCATGGTCTTACTGACAGCATGGAAAATCTAGCCATTAACCCCACTTCGGATTCCACACAATGGTCTCACTTTCCAGCCAAACTTCCTGGCAAGTTGCAAGGACACAGCAGTGTAGTTTATAATGGACGGTTGATAGTTATAGGAGGGTATGATGGTGAGAAATACTCTGACAGTATTGACGAAGTTTCACTTGATCCTCCTTATACCAATAAGTTGTTAACCGGAATGCCAGAACCTAGAGCATTTCCTGGCGCAGAATTATTCAACGACAAAATTTCGATTGTTGGAGGAAGGAAATCCAACCGCAGTAGAGATGTTCTTGATAGCGTCCTAATGTACGATATTAACAGGAACCAATGTAAAGAAATGGCACCACTTCCTTTTGCTGTGTCTGAAATGGCAACAGTAAGTTGGGGTGACAATGTAATTGTTATAGGCGGTGTTGACAAAGATGATAAAAAGTTAAATACTGTTGTTATTTATAATGTTCAGTCAGAAAAGAGTAATATGTTACCTGCAATGAAATATAAGAGGAGAGGATGTACGGCGGTTGTTACTGGGAGTGCCATTGTTGTAATGGGTGGGCAAGATGAGCGAAGATACCACCTCAAGTCAGTTGAATCATTCAGTTTTGATCGCTATTCATGGGAAGACCTTCCCCCAATGAATGAAGCCCGAGCTTCACATACAGCTGTAGCTTGGTAACTGTTTTTTATATAAAATGACAATTATGAAAACTAGAGTTCGATCATGATTTGTAAGATAAGTTTTGTATTCTTTTGAAACTTCAAAATAAAGTTGATTTCTACATGTCTACAATCTTGTCTTCTTCACAACGTTCACAACTGTTCTTTCAGACTGCAACAGTGCAGATGCTAGAGAACATAGCTGTATCAGTGCATGTATTGTACTATCGTTATACCGCACTGTATATAGTCCGTCCAGTGGTGTAACGAAGCAAAGTGCGGCTAAGAGCACGAGAGTGAAAAATGACGCTATCCTTCAAAAAAGGATCTAAGCGACCGGTCATTATTTATAGTGTGGGTAGGTATAGGGGGGGGGGGGGGGAGGCGAAGAAAACTTGCCTCTGCTTCAAGGGCAAACAAATTTTGAATAACTCAAAGGTTGTGTTAAGGATAAATCAACTCAAGCTTTGAATACAAAAAACAAATTATTAAATTTCCAAAGCGTGGTTCAATCATATATTAAACACTACAAGTCAATGCCAATATCTTATATGTCAATATATTAAATGTCAGCATAATAAATGTCAATATAAAATGTCAGTCAGTCAGTGTCATCATATCGTTTGCCAGAATTTCCTCGCCGTGTCTCTCACGAGTGAGTAAAGTAGACAGGTCAGAATATTTTTATGTTGATCACATGAAAATCTAAAAATCCATATCACCAAGCAGCCATGTAAATCAAGATATCAATCTTCACATGTGAAGGGATTACTTGTTCTGAATGAAAAAGAAACTTGGTATTTTATCAATATCTATGTGTAATAAAGACATGGTCTTCCCATCTTTTCACCAACACCCTTGCTGCAACAGACACATTTGCCAAATTGAATAGTGTCCTTTTTTAAAATAGATGAATTAAAATGTTAACATAAATGCCTTTGACAAATTTAAGTTTTAGGGTGGGTATTTCGTTTCCTTATTGATACTCGTGGTTGGATAATTAACAATTAGACAACGAGCGTGAGTTGTCTATGAGCTGACAGTCTGTTGTGAGGTGCAGTGGAGTTGACTATTGTTCACAGACAACGACTCAACGAGCCCGAGTTGTCTATGAGCTGATAGTCTGTGAGGTGCAGTCGAGTTGACTATTGTTCATAGACAAGGAGGACGAGTTGTATAATTGTTTTAGTATTTCGCTACTAGTGGTCTATCACCAATAGACAGTGAGTATAGCTGCATTTGTAATAGTCCACTAGTTGCTTTATACTAAAGGAAAATATTGGTCTTAAAATGTATATATTTCACACTCGAATTTTCCTTCACCCAAAATCTTTAGAACATGCTATGTAATCGAGTGAAATGCCCAATATTACTACCTATTATATATACAGAATTGCGATTAAGCTCTCGGCAACGCCCTCCGTGGCTCAGTGGTCAGAGCATTGCACTAGAATCGCAAGGTCGTGGGTTCAATTCCTGCCGGAAGGCCTGTGTAGTTGCATTTTTCGCAACTGGTCCCGGTTTGGTCTTAAAATGTATATATTCTACACTCGAATTTTCCTTCACCCAAGACCTTATTAATGGTTGGGTCAGCAAAATATTCATCTAAGCAAACATTTCTCTTTGGTGCCACCCCCTGTCATAAATAATTATGATACTATAAACAAGAAGGCACTCAGAGACTGCATATATTTCCGCAGGGGGGTTAATTTACGCATGTAGGAATGAATAAAATGCTTGATTGCACGCGTACCAAAATTATGCAAAAATGTCGTTTGCATAAAATAAGGATAATGAGTGCAATCAAACATTTCTTCTACACCCAGAATCTTGTGGTCAGTTTTTTATTAATTTTTCATTCAAATTTCAACCAAATTCCACCTAAATCGAATGGGTTGGTCCTTGGTTGATTAATATATCATTAAAATATATTTAATATATCAATAAAATCAATAAGACTTTTATGAAAACCTGTGCAATATTTTGTTAGATATCCTAGCGACGGTCGACAGACAGACAGACAGACAGACAGACAGACAGACAGACAGACAGACAGACAGACAGACAGACAGACAGACAGACAGACAGACAGACAGACAGACAGACAGACAGACAAACAAACAAACAAACAAACAAACAAACAAACAAACAAACAAACAAACAAACAAACAAACAAACAGACAGACAGACAGACAGACAGACAGACAGACAGGCAGACAGGCAGACAGACAGACATAACCTCCTGACGGAGGTAATAATTATAAAAAAATATTTCATATTTTGAAATTAGAAATTAGTAATATTTAATGTAAAAGTGTGGTGATGTACAATTGTTTGTAATTTCTTTCGTTTTTAGAAACAAGACTATTGGATAACGATTAACTATTCGATTTTTATCTCCACTGGGGATATTGGGTTCAACTACTCACTGATCGTATACGGTGGATCATAATACGTAAGTACTTATTTTGGAAGGTCAGCTGTCAGGCCATATGTGCAATACATAAAATTGTAATATATTATAATATTACAATATAAACCACACAAGCGTTTGCGGTCAGGTTAATTGGGGCCTTGAAAGTCAATATGAAATGAACATTTTTATAATTTTATGCCAAAGAACACTAAAAATCAGATGGAGAATGATTTTTACATCCTTTTGATATCTTAAGGCGGTATATGCAAATTTTTCGTACAACTTGTCTCGCAATGGCTAAACCCTCTGCATTTGCAGTTGCACGATCAGGGGTGTTACACTATGCAATATTTGTAAGGAAATGTGATCGAAGAGGACTGGAGCGGTTTACAAAGGGTGTCTTTATTGACTGATCGCGCAATATGTTGTGAGACAAGTTACAAGAGAGGTGTCATACACCGCGTGCAATGCTTCAATAATCCGTTGCAGCGTTGCCGCAATCGTTGCTGAAAAGTAGAACTTGATTCTACTTCGTGCAACGCTTGCTCCAACAGAAATGTTGCGAGACTTGGTGATTGCGGACTATGTTACACTATTTAACAATTATTCGCCGAAGGCGAGGTGAATATCGGTGTTTAGTATAAATACACAGGTGATTATAGAAAATCACGCGCGCTGATTGGTCGAGCTACTTCGGATTAATTCTCGATAATCACCTACAGCGTTTATTCAAAACGGCCGCCAGCCAAGTTGTCAATGCAACAGATGAGAAAATTAACAATTTTAAATAAAACGTTGTTCCTAAAAGTACGAAAATGTGTATTTATACTAAAACAATTATTCGCCTCAGGCTCAGTGAATATCGGTGAATAATAACCTCGACTTCGTCTCGGTTATTATACACCGATATTCACCTCGCCTTCGGCGAATAATTGTTAAATAATAAACGCTGTAGGTGATTATCGAGAATTAATCCGAAGTAGCTCGACCAATCAGCGCGCGTGATTTTCTATAATCACCTGTGTATTTATACTAAATGCAATTTCTCTTGCAACTGGCGTCGCAACAAAACTACGAGACAAGTTGCACGAAAAATTGCACAGTGTAACACCGCCTTTATTGAGTTTATTCCGTTCTTCAGTTATAAAACTTTATACAGTTTGAGCTATGACGTTACAAGTGTGACACAGCATTATATAACACTGAAAATCTGGCATATCTTCGGATTGTCTTGAGAGATACTCACTTTATGTGGTGACCCCATATAGTTCTTTTTTACCTTATTTTAAAGTGCTTATGCAGTGAAAAAATTACTTCAAGATAAACTCTCTCACTGGAAAGAACTACAGAAAGTATAAAGATTGGCGTTTACAACTCTTCCAAATCTCGTGTAGTTCTTGAGATATTAAGATTTGTTTGATATGCAAATGATCCTCACTGTGACGTCACACTGCATAATGACTTACTAAAAAAGCCTGTATATATAGATTTTTTTAACGAAATTGTGAAACTGTGCATGTGCGTGTGAGAGTGAGAGTGAGAGTGTACCCAAAGATACTAAAACGTTAGCTTACTATTCGAGTGCCATGGTTTAATAATCTCAAAGATATAGAGCGTTTTCACTCACGTGATCGGTGGCCCATTGGGGTGGTGAAACAATACGAAATATTTGAATAAGAAAGAGCTAATTCCCATACCGTACACCAATATGGCCGCCATTTCATTGTTTTGGTACACCAATATGGCCGCCGTGACGTAAGATGAATATATACAGGCTTTTTTAGTATGTCATTATGCAGTGTGACGTCACAGTGAGGATCATTTGCATAATATCTCATGAACTACATGAGATTTGGAAGAGTTGTAAACGCCAATCTTTATACTTTCTGTAGTTCTTTCAAGTGAGAGAGTTTATTTTGAAGTGATTTTTTCACTGCATACTCACGTAATTTAAGAGATATCCACAAGTGTTGTGGTAACCTTAGTTTATAATAGAAAACTTGACTGGTTTTCACTTTAAACCACAGTAGCACTATACACCATGTCTTACTGTCGTAGAAAGTTAACGCTTTTGAGGAACTACTTTGGAACTACGCTCAATTTATGAAGTTATATATAGGTCATGGGAACTACATCATTGCATAGAGCTCCTTGGTTATTCAAACTATGTTGAAACAAAATAAACACATTTGTCTTTCCTCTGTTGCATCACGTCCAGTAAGAATTCGAGGTCACGACCTTCTAATTACAAGACTCTAATTTATTCAGTTTCGATGGATCAAATATTCAAATTAGTCTTGTCTTACTGACGTATCAAAGTGAAAGTGAAACACTGAGAGAGCGTTTCGGGGTTCTTTGTCTGTTGCTCAAGTCAAATACAGTAACTTATTCAAGCGATATTTAACTACTATGTAACAATGACTTCCAACGATAAAAACAGAACCTAGCTTTGTCATTGAGCTGAGGAAAAAGTGCCAAGAGATGGAATCCTACGAGCAAGGTTACGATGTAGATCGGTTTGAGAATGACGTTAGTCAAAACTTCCATTGCCCAATTTGTCTCAACGTCTTCAAAGATCCCGTAATGTGTCAGAGAAATGAACACTTTTTCTGTCGCCCTTGCATCACTCGCCATCTGACGAATTCACCGACATGTCCTTCATGTAAGGAGGAACTAACTTTGGAAACATTAACTCAAGTTCCACGAATCGTGACGGGGTATCTGTGCGAGTTGAATATTCGTTGCGATTATTTCAGCAGAGGTTGTCGTGACTTCGTGCAGCTGGGAAATCTTGAAAGTCACGTCAAGAATTGTGGGTTCACTCCAGTGGTGTGTTCCAACGAAGGATGTCTTGTGGAAATCAACCAACGAGATCGAATTCACCACGAGGCAGAAGTTTGTGAATTCAGAAAGGTACAATGTCATAATTGTGCTGAGCTAAACAAGGAAATAGATAAAGTCAAGACCAATTTGATGGCAGTACAGAACGAAACGGGGGGACTAAAAATGAGTTTGAAGGCAGTAAATGACAAACTTGTCAAACTTGACGACATAGAGGACATTAAGGCGAATCTGACAGAAATCAAGGAACAGCTGGGTCAATTGGGTCATCTTGCAACACTACGAGATCAAATGCGTAGTATCCAAACGATGCAAGAGAAAATGGTGAAAGAAGATGAAGGAATAAAAGTTGATGGAACAAACGTAAAGCATAGTGTAGTTATTGCAGGCGGTTGCATACCTGGTCAAACCACAAATTCCGTGGAAACATTCAGCTGTTCCAAGAAGTCGTGGGCACCACTACAATCAATGAAAGAATATCGCGACGCAGCATCTGCTGTTATTTACAAAGACCAAATAATTGTCTCGGGAGGGTTTACTAAACATGCTGTTACTGACAGCATGGAAAGTCTGGCTATTAACCCCACTATGAATTCCGCACATTGGTCTCACTTTCCCACCAAACTTCCCAGCAAGTTGCGTGGACACAGCAGTGTAGTTTATAATGGACGGTTGATAGTGATAGGGGGGTATGATGCCGGGAAATACTCCAACAGTATTCATGAAGTTTCACTTGATCCTCCTTATACTAATAAGTTGTTAACCGGGATGCCAGAACCCAGATGGTTTCATGGCGCAGAATTATTTAACGACAAAATTTTCATTGCTGGAGGAAGGAAATCTGGCCGGCCTACAGACAGTATTGATAGCGTTCTGATGTACGATATTAAAAAGAACCAATGTAAACAAATGGCGCCACTTCCTTTTGCTGTGTCTGAAATGGCAACAGTAAGTTGGGGTGACAATGTAGTTGTAATAGGCGGTCTTGAGAAAGATGGCAAAGTGTTAAATACTGTTGTTATTTATAATGTTCAGTCAGAAAAGAATCATATGTTACCTGCAATGAAATATAAGAGGAGAGGATGTGCAGCGGTTGTTATTGGGAATGCCATTGTTGTAATGGGTGGGCGAGATGAGCCATGGAGCCACCTTAAGTCAGTTGAGTCATTCAGTTTTGATCGCTATTCATGGGAAGATCTTCCCCCAATGAATGAAGCTCGATGGCTGGCTACAGCTGTAACTTGGTAACTGTTTGTATATATAAAATGAAAATTATGAAAACTAGAGTTTGATCATGATTTGTAAGATAAGTTTTATATTCTTTTGAAACTTCAAAATAAAGTTGATCTCTACATGTCTACAATCTTGTCTTCTTCACAATGTTCACAACTGTTCTTTCAGACTGCAACAGTGCAGATGCTAGAGAACATAGCTGTATCAGTGCATGTATTGTATATAGTCCGTCCAGTGGTGTAACGAAGCAAAGTGCGACTACGAGCACGAGAGTTGAAAATGACGCTATCTTTCAAAAAAGGATCTAAGGGATGACCAGTCATTATTTATAGTGTGGTGTAAGAGGGTGGTGGGGTGGGGTGTGTGTGTGGGGGGGGGGGGGGGGCCAAGAACTATTGCTTCAAGGGCAAACAGATTTTTGAATAACTCAAAGGTTGGGTTAAAAAGATAAACCAACTCAAGCTTTGCGTACAAAAAACAAATTATTAAATTTCCAAAGTGTGGTTGAATTATATATTAAACACTACAGCCAATATCTTATATGTCAATATATTAAATGTCAACATAATAAACGTCAATATATAATGTCATTCAGTCGGTGTCGTCTAGATCGTTTGCCAGAATTTCCTCGCAGTGTAAAGCAAACAGCTCCGAATATTTTTACATTGAACACAAGAAAATCTAAAAATTCATATCACCAAGCAGCCATGTAAATCAAGATATTAATCTTCACATGTGAAGAGATTACTTGTTCTGAATTAAAAAAACTTAATATTTCATCACCAACACCCTTGCTGCAACAGACATTTGCCAATTGAATAGTGTCCTTTTTTAAAATAGATGAATTAAAATGTTTAACATAAATGCCTTTGACAAATTTAAGTTTTGGGGTGGGTATTTATTTTTCTTATTGATACTCGAGGTTGGATAATTAACAATTAGACAACGAGCCTGAGTTGTCTATGAACTGATAGTCTGCGAGGTGCAGTTGAGTTGACTATTGCTCAGAGACAACGAGCCCGAGTTGTCTATGAACTGATAGTCTGCAAGGTGCAGTCGAGTTGACTATTGCTCAGAGACAACGAGCCCGAGTTGTCTATGAACTGATAGTCTGCGAGGTGCAGTCGAGTTGACTATTGCTCAGAGACAACGAGCCTGAGTTGTCTATGAACTGATAGTCTGCGAGGTGCAGTCGAGTTGACTATTGCTCAGAGACAACGAGCCCGAGTTGTCTATGAGCTGATAGTGGACGAAGTGCAGTCGAGTTCTTGACTATCGTTTATAGACAACGAGCATGAGTTGTCTATGAGCTGATAGTCTGTGAGGTGCAGTCGAGTTGACTATCGTTTATAGACAACGAGCATGAGTTGTCTATGAGCTGATAGTCTGTGAGGTGCAGTGGAGTTGAGTATCGTTCATGGACAACGAGCCGGAGTTGTCGGCTATATGTGCTGATAGTCTGCACCTGTCGAGTTGACTACCGCGGTTCATTGAGCTGATAGTGTGTTGGAAGTGCAGTCTGGTTGACTATCGTTCTTGGACAACGAGGACCAGTTGTATAATTGTTTTAGTATAAACCAATTAGTCGGACAAACTATCCTTTTAAAGAAACAAACTGAAACCTAAGGAAAATGCGAGTTCTCCGTTATTGTTTTGCATTTAAAACTTGACTCTTTCGCTACTGCATGGTGGTCTATCACCAATACTAATAGACAGTGAGTATAGACCAAATTGTAGTTTCATTTAGGCCCACATGCAAATTAGTTTCCTATTCAATTTGGGCCTCTATGCAAATTACATCATGTCTATTAAAGCATAACGGGAAGATAACTGGCTGGGACTGTTTTTTTCATGTTTTGAGTTCATTATTTTTAGACACTACGTTTAGGATTATTGTCAAGGATAATCGATAAGCAAAGTTTATCTTTATAGAATACCTAAACATTAAAAATTTTTTGAAATCAGAAATGTTATGTTTACTACGGCTGCTTCAACCTCATGTTATAAATGAACTACTTTTTATCCCAATACAGATTGTATGCGCAGTCGAAACTCCGATTTCGTCAAAAGCTGCATTTGTAATATAATCCACTAGTTGGTTTAAACTAAAGGAAAATATTGACTTTATTAATGGTTGGGTCAGCAAAATATTCATCTAAGAAAACATTTCTCTTCCGTGCCCCCTGTCATAAATAATTATTATACTGCATATATTTCATGATTGCACGCGTACCAAAATTATGCAAAAATACCGTTTGTATAAAATAAGGATAATGAGCGCAATCAAACATTTTTTCTACACCGAGAATCTTGTGGTCAGATTTTTATTAATTTCTCATCCAAATTTCGACCAAATTCAACCTAAATCGAATGAGTTGGTCCTTGGTCTATGATCATATCAATAAAATATATTTAATATATTAATAAAATCAATAAGACTTGAAAACCTGTGCAATATGTTGGTAGATATCCTAGCGACGGGCAGACAGACAGACGGACAGACAGACAGACAGACAGACAGACAGACAGACAGACAGACAGACAGACAGACAGACAGACAGACAGACAGACAGACAGACAGACAGACAGACAGACAGACAGACAGACAGACAGACAGACAGGCAGGCAGGCAGACAGACAGACAGACAGACAGACAGACAGACAGACAGACAGACAGAGGTGAAAACATATACCTTCTGACGGAGGTAATAATTATAAAAAATATTTCATATTCTGAAATTAGAAATTAGTAATATTTAATGTCAAACTGTGGTAATTTACAATTGTTTGTAATTTCTTTCGTTCTTAGAAACAAGATTATTGGATTGACTATTGGATTTCAGTTAACGCCATTGAAGACATTGGGTCCAGCTACTCACTGATCATACAGACAGTGGATCATACGTAAGTACTTATTTTAGAAGGACAGCTGTCATCGGCCATATGTACAATACATAAAATTTTAATATATTATAAGTTAAAATGTCTTCTATCATTAAGCACAGCAATTGCATACAAGCGTTTGCGGTCAGGTTAATTGAGGCCTTGAAAATCAATATGAAATGAAAATTTTTATAATTTGATGTCAAAGAACACTAAAAATCAGATGAAGAATGATTTTTACCTCCTCTTGATATCTTAAGGCAGTGTATGCAAATTTTCCGTACAACTTGTCTCGCAATGGCTAAACCGTCTGCATTTACAGTTGCACGAGCAGGGGTGTTACACTATGCAATGTTTCGTACAACTTGTCTCGCCATGGCTTAATCTGTTGCATTACAGTTGCACGGGCAGAAGTGTTACACTATGCAATGTTTCTTACCACTTGCCTCGCAATGGTTTAATCTCTTCCATTTACAGTTGCACAAGCAGAAGTGTTATACTATGCAATGTTTCTTACAACTTATCTTGCAATGGCTTAATCTCTTGCATTGTAGTTGCACGAGCAGAAGCGTTACACTATGCAATGTTTCTTACAACTTGTCTCGCGAATGTGACCGAAGAGGACTGGAGCAGTTTACAAAGGGTGTGTCTTTATTGACTGACACGCAATATGTTGTGAGACAAGTTACAAGAGAGGTGTCATACACCGCGTGCAATGCTTTTATAATCCGTTGCAGCTTTACCGCAATCGTTGCCGAAAAGTAGAACCTGATTCTATACTTCGTGCAACGCTTGCTGCAACAAAAATGTTGCGAGACTTGGTGATTGCGGTCTATGTTACACTATATGCAATTTCTCTTACAACTGGCGTCGCAACAAAACTACGAGATAAGTTGCACGAAAATTTGCACAGTGTAACACTGCCTTTATTGAGTTTATTCCGTTCTTCATTTACAAGTGTGACATAGCATTATAACAACACTGAAAATCAGGCATATCTTCGGATTGGCTCGAGAGAGATACTCACTAGAGAGAGATACTCACTTCATGTGGTGACCCCATATAGTTCTTTTTTACCTTATTTTAAGAGATATCCACAAGTGTTGTGGTAACTGGTAACCTTAGTTTATAATAGAAAACTTGACGGGTCTTTACTTTAAACCAGAGTAGCACTATACACCATCTCTTATGTCGTAGAAAGTTAACGCTTTTGAGGAACTACTTTGAAACTACGCTGAATTTATGAAGTTATATATAGGTCATGGGACCTAGATCATTGCATAGAGCTCTTTGGTCATTCAAACTATGTTGAGACAAAATAAACACATTTGTCTTTTCTCAGCATCACATCCAGTAAGAATTCAAGGTCACGACCTTCTAATCACAAGACTCTAATTTATTGAGTTTTGATGGATCAAATATTCAACTTAGTCTTGTCTTACTGACGTGGCAAAGTGAAAGTAAAACACCGAGAGAGCGTTTCGGGGTTCTTTGTCTGTTGCTCTAATCAGGTACAGTAACTTATTCAAGCGATATTCTACTACTATGTAACAATGACTTCCAACGATAAAAACGGAACCTAGCTTTGTCTTTGAACTGCGGAAAAAACGCCAAGAGATGGAATCCTACGAGCAAGGTTACGATGTAGATCGGTTTGAGAATGACGTTAGTCAAAACTTCCATTGCCTAATTTGTCTCAACGTCTTCAAAGATCCCGTAATGTGTCAGCGAAACCAACACTTTTTCTGTCGCCCTTGCATCACTCGACATCTGACGAATTCGCAGACATGTCCTTCTTGTAAGGAAGAATTGACTTTGGAAACATTAACTCCAGCTTCACGAATCGTGACGGGGTATCTGTCTGAATTGAATATTCGTTGTGATTATTTCAACAGAGGTTGTCGTGACTTTGTGCAGCTGGGAAATCTTGAAAGTCACGTCAAGGATTGTGGGTTCACTCCAGTGGTGTGTTCGAACGAAGGATGTCTTGTGGAGATCAACAAACGAGATCGAACGCATCACGAGACAGAAGTTTGTGAATTCAGAAAGGTACAATGTCATAATTGTGCTGAGATAAGCAAGGAAATGGATGAAGTAAAGACGAATTTGATGGCAGTACAGAACGAAACGGGGGAACTAAAAATGAGTTTGAAGGCAGTAAATGATAAACTTGACAAAATGGAGGACATGAATAAAAGGAATCTGACAGAAATCAAAGAACAGCTGGGTAAACTGGGTCATCTTGCAACACTACCAGATCAAATGCGTGGTATCCAAACGATGCAAGAGAAAATGGTGAAAGAAATCGAAGGAATAAAAGTTAACGGAACAAACGTAAAGCATGGTGTAGTTATTGCAGGCGGTTGCATACCGGGCCAGGGCACGTTCGCGGTAAGAACAAATTCCGTGGAAACATATAACTGTTCCAAGAAGTCGTGGACACCACTGCAATCAATGAAAGAATGTCGTTACGAAGCATCTGCAGTTATTTACAAAGACCAAATAATTGTCTCGGGAGGTTACACTAAAGATGGTCTTACTGACAGCATGGAAAGTCTGGTCATTAACTCCACTTCGGATTCCACACAATGGTCTCACTTTCCAGCCAAACTTCCTGGCACGTTGCAAGGACACAGCAGTGTAGTTTATAATGGACGGTTGATAGTGTTAGGAGGGTTTGATGGCAGGGAATACTCTGACAGTATTCATGAAGTTTCCCTTGATCCTCCTTATACCAATAAGCGGTTAACCGGCATGCCAGAACCAAGAGAGTATCATGGCGCAGAATTATTCAACGACAAAATTTCGATTGTTGGAGGAAGGAAATCTGGCTGCTATAGAGATAGTGTTGATAGCGTCCTAATGTACGATATTAATAAGAACCAATGTAAACAAATGGCACCACTTCCTTTTGCTGTGTGTGAAATGGGAGTCTGGGTTTTGGTCGAGGGTCGAGTGTCGAGGGTGGCACGTCGAGGGTCGAGGGTAGGAGGTCGAGGGTCGAGGGTGGCAGGTCGAGGGTCGTAAAATTCGCTCCAAAACTTTGTAAGCTTTTATATATTCACTTTACAAATTTCCAATTGAACTTTTACAAAACCTGGCAAGGTGGACGTCCCGCCCACAGCGAAAGCAATTAGAATTTCAGTACTAACCGATCTTTTCAAAACAGAACTCGACGTCTAGCTAATTCAATACTATCGGTTAACAAATTTTTAAGACAGTTGTCTTCTTTGACTTGCTTGATAAGAATGCGCAAAGGTACTATGTGGCGAACGGCTTATCATTAAAGGTTCTTTTGGCCAGGTTCCCTACAGGCAAATTTTATTAAACATTTATCAGTTCATTGACGTGCGTGAACACCTTGCAAAACCTAGACTCTGCCGCGCGCATCGAATGTCTTCTTCACAGCATGTGGAAAAATACTCAGTCAGTCGAGTTGCTACGGTATTGTGTTGGGACTCTTTAATGATAAGTCGTTCACTTCGCCACATAGTAGCTTTGCGCATTCTTATCAAGCAAGTCAAAGAAGACAACTGTCTCACCAAACATCAAAGCCTCCCCCCGTCTTTATATGTGTTTTGGAAAGCCTCCGTTTTTCATCATCATCTAATAGAAATGTAGAATGATGCGTGCTGAAAGAGCATCAGAAAAAAATCACAATCTAGTAATAACAAGCCACGTGCGTGGCCAATAATCTATCTGCCCAAGCTGGGAGTGCAAATGCGGTAAAATGATGTTTCCGTTAAAGTTTGCGAACTTTACCGTTTTAACTTAATATGACTGAAACAATCTCGTCTTGAACAAGGTAACTGGCGTAGAAGCAGTTCTTGTTTAAATAAATTTTACCTGTCGGTGATGATCGAACACGAGAGAATGTTCTCTGTTACTTTCTTGATGAATTATGAAAAATAATTGTGTGATATAAGCTTATTATTAGTATTAGTATTCCTGCATTTACGCACCGAACTTCCCTACACTTCATTTCATTTCATTTCATTTCATTTCAGTTCATTTCATTTCATTTCATTTCATTTCATTTCACAAATACTTGCAACAAAAATAGGCAGGATAATATATTATTTTTTGACGAAGTATTTTTCCACATCCTGTCAAGAAGACATTCGATGCGCGCGGCAGAGTCTAGGTTTTGCAAGGTGTTCACGCACGTCAATGAACTGATAAATGTTTAATAAAATTTGCCTGTAGGGAACCTGGCCAAAAGAACCTTTAATGGTAAGCCGTTCGCCACATAGTACCTTTGCGCATTCTTATCAAGCAAGTCAAAGAAGACAACTGTCTTAAAAATTTGTTAACCGATAATATTGAATTAGCTAGACGTCGAGTTCTGTTTTGAAAAGATCGGTTAGTACTGAAATTCTAATTGCTTTCGCTGTGGGCGGGACGTCCAGGTTTTGTAAAAGTTCAATTGGAAATTTTTAAAGTGAATATATAAAAGCTTACAAGGTTTTTGAGCGAATTTTACGACCCTCGACCTGCCACCCTCGACCCTCGACCTCCTACCCTCGACCCTCGACGTGCCACCCTCGACACTCGACCCTCGACCAAAACCCAGACTCGTGAAATGGCAACAGTAAGTTGGCGTGACAATGTAATTGCAATAGGTGGTGTTGACAAAGATGGTAAAGTGTTAAATACTGTTGTTATTTATAATGTTCAGTCAGAAAAGAGTCATATGTTACCTGCAATGAAATATAAGAGGAGAGGATGTGCGGCGGTTGTTACTGGGAATGCCATTGTTGTAATGGGTGGGCGAGAGACCGTACCAGGAAACACCCTTAAGGCAGTTGAATCGTTCAGGTTTGATCGCTATTCATGGGAAGACCTTCCCGCAATGAATGAAGCCCGATCGCGGGCTACTGCTGTAGCTTGGTGCAAACTAGAGTTTGATCATGATTTGTAAGATAATTTTTGTATTGTTTTGAAACTTCAAAATAAAGTTGATTTCTATATGTCTACAATCTTGTCTTCTTCACAACGTTCACAACTGTTCTTTCAGACTGCAACAGTGCAGATGCTAGATAACATAGCTGTATCAGTGCATGTATTGTACTATCGTATATACCGCACTGTATAGTGCGTCCAGTGGTGTAACGAAGCAAAGTGCGACTAAGAGCACGAGAGTGAAAAATGATGCTATCCTTCAAAAAATAATCTAAGGGATGACCAGTCATTATTTATAGTGTGGTGTAGGTGGGGGGGGGGGGGGGGGGGGGTGGCGCCGAAGAAAAATTGCCTCAGGGGCAAACAAATTTTTGAATAACTCAAAGGTTGGGTTAAAAAGATACACCAACTCAAGCTTTGAGTACAAAAAACAAATTATTAAATTTCCAAAGCGTGGTTCAATCATATATTAAGCACTACAAGTCAATGCCAATATCTTATATGTCAATATGTTAAATGTCAACATAATAAATGTCAATATAAAATGTCAGTCAGTCAGTGTCATCTAGATCGTTTGACAGAATCAGTGTCTCTCACGAGTGAGTAAAGCAAACAGGTCTGAATATTTTTATATTGAACACAAGAAAATCTAAAAGTCCATATCACCAAGCAGCCATGTAAATCAAGATATTAATCTTCACATGTGAAGAGATTTCTTGTTCTGAATGAAAAAAAAAACAACTTGGTATTTTATCAATATCTATGTGTAATAACAGGGACACATGAAGATCTTCCCATCTTTTCACCAACACCTCTGCTGCAACAGACATATTTGCCAAATTCTTAGGTTTCAATCACGTGACCTTTTGCTTGAGATTTCGTTTCTGATTTGAAGATGGTGGTCGGGGAAAAAATAGATCTATTTGTACAATCTAAGGACAACGCAAGCGCAAGGTATTTCCAACACAAACGTAAACAGCTCTAGAGTATCAATATCGTGCAAATATTTTTAAACGGTAATTGACCTATAGCCATTTGTCTTTGACCACCATCTGAACAGATAAAATCGAAGTACTGACGTCACGTGAAAGTAAGGATTTGAATAGTATTATTTTTTAAAACAGATGAATTAAAATGCTAAGAGAAATGCCTTGGACTAATTTAAGTTTTAGGATGGGTATTTAAGCACAGGAACTGCATACAAGCGGTTGCGGTGAAAAGAATAAGAACTAACTGACAAGTTGCAAGAAAAATATAATTCACACCGCCTTGAGTTATCAAGCGTTATGCAGTTTGAGCTATGACGTTCAAGTGACGTTACACAGCATTATAACAACACTGAAAATCAGGCATATCTTCGCATAAGTTATACATGAGGGGTGTTACACTGTGCAATGCTTCAATAATCCGTTGCAGCATTGTCGTAATCGTTGCCGAAAAGTAGAACTTGATTCTACTTCGTGCAACGCGTGCTGCAACAAAAATATTGCGAGACTTGATGATTGCGGACTATGTTACACTGTACGCAATTTATCTTGCAAAGTGCGTCGCAACAAAACTACGAGGCAAGTTTCACGAAATATTGCATAGTGTAACACCGCCTTTATTCCGTTCTGTTCAGTTATAGAGCTTTATGCAATTTGAGCTATGACGCTACATGTGGGACACAGCAGTAACAACAACACTGAAAATCTGGCATATCTTCGGATTAGCTTGGGAGAGGTACTTACTTTATCTGGTGACCCCATATAGTTCTTTTTTAATGTGGCGAAATGTAATTTAGGCAAAGTAAAAAAAGAGACAAATGCTAGTCAGCGGTCACTCATAATAATATGTGGGGATTATCTCAGCGCTCATCAAACCAAGAAGCTCTATGCAATGATGTAGGTCTCATGACCTATATATAACTTCATGAGCTTGACTTGCGCTCATCAAAGTCTTGTCAGCGTGGTTTGAGCTTGAGTTGCACTCATCAAAGTCTTGTCAGCGTGGTCTGAGCTTGACTTGCACTCATCAAAGTCTTGTCAGCGTGGTCTGAGCTTGACTTGCACGAGCCAAAGCTGGTTTTGCGTGCGCTGTTTAGTGACCCACACACCAACTCCTGATAGAATGCAAGGGTAAGTATATATATTTCCACTGCTTTGACAGTGTGACTGGTGCCTGGAGGTTGGTTGTGGCGGGGTTGCCATGGTTACCTCTGATCAGGGGGTGGCATCCCCCTGTGGCTTGGCTCCAATCCTCCAATAACGTCAATTGGCGATCTATTTTTACCTTATTTTAAGAGATATCCACAAGTGTTGTGGTAACCTTAGTTTATAATAGAAAACTTGACTGGTCTTCACTTTAAACCAGAGTAGCTCTATACACCATGTCTTATGTCGTAGAAAGTTAAACGCTTTTAAGGAACTACTTTGGAACTACGCTCAATTTATGAAGTTATATATAGGTTATGGGACCTAGATCATGGCACAGACTCAGCTCTTTGGTCATTCCGCAAACTATGTTGAAACAAAATGAACACATTTGTCTTTTCTCAGCAAATTCGAGGTCACGACTTTCTAATCATAAGACTCTAATTTGTTCAGTTTCGATGGATCAAATATCCAAATTAGGCTTGTCTTACTGACGTGGCAAAGTGAAAGTAAAACACTGAGAGAGCGTTTCGGGGTTCTTTGTCTATTGCTCTAATCAAGTACAATAACCTATTCAAGCGATATTCTGCTACTATGTAACAATGACTTCCAACGATAAAAACGGAACCTAGCTTTGTCTTTGAGTTGAGGAAAAAGTGCCAAGAGATGGAATCCTACGAGCAAGGATACGACGTAGATCGGTTTGAGAATGACGTTAGTCGAAACTTTCACTGCCCAATTTGTCTCAACGTCTTCAAAGATCCTGTAATGTGTCAGAGAAACCAACACTTTTTCTGTCGCTCTTGCATCACTCGCCATCTGACGAATTTACCGACTTGTCCTTCGTGTAAGGAAGAATTAACTTTGGAAACATTAACTCCAGCTCCAAGAATCGTGACGGGGTGTTTGTCTGAGCTTAATATTCGTTGTGATTATTTCAACAGAGGTTGTCGTGAGCTTGTGCAGTTGGGAAATCTTGAAAGTCACGTCAAGGATTGTGGGTTCACTCCAGTGGTGTGTTCTAACGAAGGATGTCTTGTGGAGATCAACAAACGAGATCGACTTCACCATGAGACAGAAGTTTGTGAATTCAGAAAGGTACAATGTCATAATTGTGCTGAGCTAAACAAGGAGATGGATAAAGTCAAGACTAAATTGACGGTAGTTCATAACGAAACGGGGGAACTTAAAATAAGTTTGAAGGCAGTAAATGATAAACTTGACGGCATGGAGGACATCAAGAACAATTTGACGGAAATCAAGGCGCAGTTAGGTCAGCTTGGTCATCTTGCAACGCTAACTGATCAAATACGTGGTATGCAAACAGTGCAAGAGAAAATGGTGAAAGAAATCGAAGGAATTAAAGTTGACGGAACAAACGTAAAGCATAGTGTGGTTATTGCAGGAGGTTACGTACCGCGCCAGTCTGGGTTCTTGAAAACCACAAATTCAGTGGAAACATATAACTGTTCTAAGAAGTCGTGGACACCACTGCAATCAATGAAAGAATGCCGTGGCGGAGCATCTGCAGTTATTTACAAAGACCAAATAATTGCCTCGGGAGGGTTGACTGAACATGGTCTTACTGATAGCATGGAAAGTCTGGCCATTAACCCTACTATGGATTCCGCACAATGGTTTGACGTTCCCGCCAAACTTCCTAGCAAGTTGAAAGGACACAGCAGTGTAGTTTATAATGGACGGTTGATCGTGATAGGAGGGCTTGATGGCATGAAATGCTCTGACAGTATTCACGAAGTTTCACTTGATCCTCCTTATACCAATAAGTTGTTAACTGGAATACCAGAACCCAGAAGGGGTCATGGTGCAGAATTATTCAACGACAAAATTTCAATTGTTGGAGGAACGAAATCCTCCCGCAATAGAGATATTCTTGACAGCGTCATGTACGATATTAACAAGAACCAATGTAAACAAATGGCAGCACTCTCTTCTGCTGTGTCTGAAATGGCAACAGTAAGTTGGGGTGAGAATGTAATTGTAATAGGTGGTGTAGACGAAGATGATAAAGCGTTAAATACTGTTGTTATTTATAATGTTCAGACAGAAAAGAGTCATATGTTACCTGCAATGAAATATAAGAGGAGAGGATGTGCGGCGGTTGTTACTGGAAATGCCATTGTTGTAATGGGTGGGCGAGATGAGCCATGGAAGTACCTTAAGTCAGTTGAATCATTCAGTTTTGATCGCTATTCATGGGAAGACCTTCCCCCAATGAATAAAGGCCGATGGCTGGCTACAGCTGTAGCTTGGTAACTGTTTGTATATATAAAGTGACAATAGTGAATACTAAAGTTTGATCATGATTTGTAAGATAATTCTTGTATTCTTTTGAAACTTCAAAATAAATTTGATTTCTACATGTCTACAATCTTGTCTTCTTCACAACGTTCACAACTGTTCTTTCAGACTGCAACAGTGCAGCTGCTAGAGTACATAGCTGTATCAGTGCATGTATTGTACTATCGTATATACCGCACTGTATAGTCCGTCCAGTGGTGTAATGAAGCAAAATGCGACTAAGAGCACGAGAGTGAAAAATGACATTATCTTTCAAAAAAGGGTCTAAGGGACCGATCATAATTTATAGTGTGGATGGGTGGAGGGGGGAGGAGGGAGGGGGGGGGGGGCGTGGCACCGAAGAAAAATTGCTTCAAGGGCAACCAAATTTTTGAATAACTCAAAGGTTGGGTTAAAAAGATAAACCAACTCAAGCTTTGAGTCCAAAAAATCAAATCATTAAATTTCCAAAGCGTGGTTCAATCATATATTAAAAACTACAAGTCAATGCCAATATCTTATATGTCAATATATTAAATGTCAACGTAATAAATATCAATAGAAAATGTCAGTCAGTCAGTCAGTGTCATCTATATCGTTTGACAGAATTTCCTCGCAGTGTCTCTCACGAGAGAGTAAAGCAAACAGGTCGGAATATTTTTATATTGAATACAAGAAAATCTAAAAATCCATATCACCAAGCAGCCATATGTAAATCAAGATATCAATCTTCACATGTGAAGAGATTACTTGTTCTGAATGATAAAAAACAACAACTTGGTATTTTATCAATATCTATGTGTAATAATAGAGACACATGAAGATCTTCCCATCTTTTGACCAACACCTCTGCTGCAACAGACATGTTTGCCAAATTCTTTAGGTTTCAATCACGTGACCTTTTGCTTGAGATTTCGTTTCTGATTTGAAGATGGTGGTCGGGGAAAAAATAGATCTATTTGTACAATCTAGACAACGCAAGCGCAAGGCGTTTTTCAACACAAACGTAAACAACTCTAGGGTGTCAATATCGTGTGAATATTTTTAAAGAGTAATTGACCTAGCCATTTGTCTTTGACCACAACCACAATCTGAACAGATAAAATGGAAGTGACGTCACGTGAAAGTAAGGAATTGAATAGTATTCATTTTTACAGATGAATTAAAATGTTAAGAGAAATTCCTTGGCCTAGTTTTGGGGTGGGAATTTAAGCACAGGACGTGCATACAAGCGTTTGCTGTTGCACGAAAAATATCATAATTCACACCGCCTTGAGATATAAAGCTTTATGCAATTTGAGCAATGACGTTACAAGTGTGACACAGCATTAACAACAAAACTGAAGATCTGGCATATCTTCGGATTGGCTTGAGAGAGATACTCACTTGTGAGATATACTCACTTTATGTGGTGACCCCATATTGTTCTTTTTTACCTTATTTTAAGAGATATCCTTATTTTAAGAGATATCCACAAGATATCCTTAGTTTATAATAGAAAACTTGACTGGTTTTCACTTTAAACCAGAGTAGCACTATACAGCATGTTTTTTGTCGTAGAAAGTTAACGCTTTTGAGGAACTACTTTGGAACTACGCTCAATTTATGAAGTTATATATAGGTCATGGGACCTACATATTGCAATAGAGCTCCTTGGTCATTCAAACTAATGTTGAAACAAAATAAACACATTTCTCCTTTTCTCAGCATCACGTCCAGTAAGAATTCGAGGTCACGACCTCTAATCACAAGACTCTAATTTATTCAGTTCCGATCAAATTAGTCTTGTCTTACTGACGTGGCAAAGTGAAAGTAAAGCACTGAGAGAGCGTTTCGGGGTTCTTTGTCTGTTGCTCAAGTCAAGTACAGTAACTTATTCAACCGATATTCTACTACTATGTAACAATGACTTCCAACGATAAAAACGGAACCTAGCTTTGTCTTTCAGCTAAGGAAAAAGTGCCAAGAGATGGAATCCTACGAGCAAGGTTACGATGTAGATCGGTTTGAGAATGACGTTAGTCAAAACTTTCATTGCCCAGTTTGTCTCAACGTCTTCAAAGATCCCGTAATGTGCCAGAGAAACCAACACTTTTTCTGTCGCCCTTGCATCACTCGCCATCTGAGGAATTCACCGACATGTCCTTCGTGTAAGGAAGAACTGACTTTGGAAACATTAACTCCAGCTCCAAGAATCGTGATGGGGTTTCTGTCTGAGTTGAATATTCGTTGCGAATATTTCAACAGAGGTTGTCGTGACTTCGTGCAGCTAGAAAATCTTGAAAATCACGTCAGGAATTGTGGGTTCACTCCAGTGGTGTGTTCTAACGAAGGATGTCTTGTGGAGATCAACAAACGAGATCAAATTCACCACGAGACAGAAGTTTGTGAATTCAGAAAAGTACAATGTCATAATTGTGGTGAGATAAGCAAGGAAATGGATGGAGTAAAGATGGACTTGAAGGCAGTACAGAACGAAACGGGGGAACTAAAAATGAGTTTGAAAGTAGTAAATGATAAACTTGACGAAATGGAGGACATGAAGGCGAATCTAACAGAAATCAAGGAACAGCTTGGTCATCTTGCAACACTACCAGATCAAATGTACCGTGGTATCCAAACGATGCAAGAGAAAATGGTGAAAGAAATCGAAGGAATAAAAGTTGACGGAACAGACATAAAGGATAGCGTGGTTCTTGCAGGCGGTGGCATACCGGGCCAGGGCATTTTCTTGACGAGAACAAATTCCGTGGAAACATTTAGCTGTTCCAAGAAGTCGTGGACACCACTACAATCAATGAGAGAATGTCGTTACGCAGCATCTGCAGTTATTTACAAAGACCAAATAATTGTCTCGGGAGGATTCACTGGTCATGGTCGTACTGATAGCATGGAAAGTCTGGCCATTAACCCCACTATGGATTCTGCACAATGGTCTCACTTTCCCGCCAAACTTCCCGGCAAGTTGCAAGGACACAGCAGTGTAGTTTATAATGGACGGTTGATAGTGATAGGAGGGCGTGATGGCCTGAAATACTCTGCCAGAACCTAGAGAGTTTCATGGCGCAGAATTATTTAACGACAAAATTTTTATTGTTGGAGGAAGGAAATCTGACTACTATGAAGATAATGTTGATAGCATCCTAATGTACGATATTAACAAGAACCAATGTAAACAAATAGCACCACTTTCTTTTGCTGTGTCTCAAATGGCAACAGTAAGGTGGGGTGACAATGTAGTAGTAATAGGTGGTGTTGACAAAGATGGTAAAGAGTTAAATACTGTTGTTATTTATAATGTTCAGTCAGAAAAGAGTCATATGTTACCTGCAATGAAATATAAGAGGAAAACATGTGCGGCGGTTGTTACTGGGAATGCCATTGTTGTAATGGGTGGGCGAGATGAGCGAGGAAACCGCCTTAAGTCAGTTGAAGCATTCAGTTTTGATCGCTATTCATGGGAAGAACTTTCTCCAGTGAATGAAGCCCGAGCGTTTGCTACAGCTGTAGCTTGGTAACTGTTTGTTCATATTAAGTGACAATTATGAAAACTAGAGTTTGATCATGATTTGTAAGATAATTTTTGTATTCTTTTGACACTTCAAAATAAAGTTGATTTCTACATGTCTACAATCTTGTCTTCTTCACAACGTTCACAACTGTTCTTTCAGACTGCAACAGTGCAGCTGCTACAGAACATAGCTGTATCTCAAAAGCTTTATGTTGAAATAGCTAGATTGGAAAAGTTTAGTTTGACACTTACGACCGTACGAGGAGATCTAGATTACTTTACTGATATTGCGTGTCATTCTATTGGCTTTTCTGGGTTTTACATAATCATTAACAGGTGGCAAAGCGAAAGCGGTAAAACAATAACCGCGTTTTGGGGGTTCTTTGTCTGTCGCTCAAGACAAGTATAGTAACTTATTCAAACGATATTCTACTACTATATAACAATGACTTCCAACGATAAAAACGGAACCTAGCTTTGTCTTTGAACTGAGGAAAAAGCGCCAAGAGATGGAATCCTACGAGCAAGGTTACGATGTAGATCGGTTTGAGAATGACGTTAGTCAAAACTTCCATTGCCCAATTTGTCTCAACGTCTTCAAAGATCCTGTAATGTGTGAGAGAAACCAACATCTTTTCTGTCGCCCTTGCATCACTCGACATTTGGGGAATTCACCGACATGTCCTTCATGTAAGGAAGAATTGACATTGGAGACATTAAATCAAGCTCCAAGAATCGTAAGGGGGTGTCTGTCTGAGTTGAATATTCGTTGCGATTATTTCAACAGAGGTTGTCGTGAGCTAGTGCAACTGGGAAATCTTGAAAGTCACGTCAAGGATTGTGGGTTCACTCCAGTGGTGTGTTCTAACGAAGGATGTCTTGTGGAGGTCAACAAACGAGATCGACTTCACCACGAGACAGAAGTTTGTGACTTCAGAAAGGTACAATGTCATAATTGTGCTGAGCTAAACAAGGAGATGGATAAAGTCAAGACTAAATTGACGGTAGTTCATAATGAAACGGGGGAACTAAAAATAAGTTTGAAGGCAGTAAATGATAAACTTGACGGCATGGGGGACATCAAGAACAGTTTGACGGAAATCAAGGCGCAGTTAGGTCAGCTTGGTCATCTGGCAACGCGAACTGATCAAATACGTAGTATGCAAACAGTGCAAGAGAAAATGGTGAAAGAAATCGAAGGAATAAAAGTTGACGGAACAAACGTAAAGCATAGTGTGGTTATTGCAGGCGGTTACGTACCGCGCCAGCGTGGATTCTTGAAAACCACAAATTCCGTGGAAACATTTAGCTGTTCTAAGAAGGCGTGGACACCACTGCAATCAATGAAAGAATACCGTGGCGGAGCATCTGCAGTTATTTACAAAGACCAAATAATTGTCTCGGGAGGTGTTACTGATCATGGTGTTACCGACAGCATGGAAAGTCTGGCCATTAATCCTACTATGGATTCCGCACAATGGTTTGACGTTCCCGCCAAACTTCCTAGCAAGTTGAAAGGACACAGCAGTGTAGTTTATAATGGACGGTTGATAGTGATAGGAGGGAATGATGGCGGGAAATACTTAGAGAGTATTCATGAACTTTCACTTGATCCTCCTTATATCAATAAGTTGTTAACCGGAATGCCAGAACCTAGAGCATATCCTGGCGCAGAATTATTCAACGACAAAATTTCGATTATTGGAGGAAGGAAATCTGCCTACTGTAAAGATAGTGTTGATAGCGTCCTAATGTACGATATTAACAAGAACCAATGTAAACAAATAGCACCACTTCCTTTTGCTGTGTGTGAAATGGCAACAGTAAGTTGGGGTGACAATGTAATTGTAATAGGCGGTGTTGACAAAGATGGTAAAGTGTTAAATACTGTTGTTATTTATAATGTTCAGTCAGAAAAGAGTCATAAGTTACCTGCAATGAAATATAAGAGGAGAGGATGTGCGGCGGTTGTTACTGGGAATGCCATTGTTGTAATGGGTGGGCTAGATGAGCAATGGAAATCCCTTAAGTCAGTTGAATCATTTAGTTTTGGTCGCTATTCATGGGAAGACCTTCCCTCAATGAATGAATCCCGATGGCTGGCTACAGCTGTAGCTTGGTAACTGTTTGTATATATAAAGTAACAATTGTGAAAACTAGAATTTGATAATGATTTGTAAGATAATTTTAATATTCTTTTTAAACTTCAAAATAAATTTGATTTCTACATGTCTACAATCTTGTCTTCTTCACAACGTTCACAACTGTTCTTTCAGACTGCAACAGTGCAGCTGCTAGAGAACATAGCTGTATCAGTGCATGTATTGTACTATCGTATATACCGCACTGTATAGTCCGTCCAGTGGTGTAACGAAGCAAAGTGCGACTAAGAGCACGAGAGTGAAAAATGACGCTATCCTTCAAAAAAGGATCTAAAGGTGGATTTCCATTCAGTGCATTTTATCGCACGATCGACTTTTTGCGATCGCTTTCTTTTGAATTGTGGCTTGTCAAGCGGAACGCATTTCATTAGCTTTGGTCGAATACATACATTTCAAAAGAAAGCGATCGAGAAAAGTCGATCGCGCGACAAAATGCACTGAATGGAAATCCAGCTTCAGGGACGACCAGTCATTATTTATAGTGTGTGTGTGGGGGGGGGGGGGGGGGGGGTAGGAGGTGGGGGGTGTAGGAGGTGGGGGGGGGGGGGGTGGCGCCGAAGAAAAATTGCTTCAATAGCAAACAAATTTTTGAAACTCAAGCTTTTAGTACAAAAAACAAATTATTAAATTTGCAAAGCTTGGTTCAATCATATATTAAACACTACAAATCAATGCCAATATCTTATATGTCAATATGTTAAATGTCAACATGATAAATGTCAGTATAAAATGTCAACATGATAAATGTCAGTATAAAATGTCAGTGCCATCTAGATCGTTTGCCAGAATTTCCTCGCAGTGTCTCTCACGAGTGAGTAAAGCAATAGACAGTGAGTAGAGATGTATCACCAATAGACAGTGAGTAGAGCTGCATTGATCATAGTCCACTAGTTGGTTTATACTAAAGGAAAATATGAAGAGCGTTAAAGTAGCGCGTTTAACTCAGGGGCGGATTTAGACTACGTCAACTAAGTCGCGCGACGAAGTGAAAATTTGACGTGAATATATAATTTTTGTTTGTTTGCACGTTGTCAAAAATTTACAAATAAAATCCTGCAAATTAAAAATAATTATCTAGTAGGAAGGAGTATGTTCTATTCTTAAAATGCCTATCTACAAAGGCTTCAGTTCAGGCCAGAAAAATTTCCCCGTTGGCGTTTTTAGTGCAAAGTTTCGCAGAAACTTTGCAGTATTGTGATGGTGGGCGAAAATTCACACGATCGATAGTGTAAACTTTTCCGGGGGGTGTGCCAGGTTTAGGACATATAAGTTGTCGTGCTTGTATGAATAATATCGTTGTTTCAATAGGTACTTTAAAGAGTTTCAGTGATAACTAAGACAATTTAGTAAAGTATTTGTGGATATCTCTTGAAAGACTTAAGTCAAATATTACATTTTAATCTTGAAGTATGTCGAGTCTAAAATCAGAATATAATGTTTTCCTCTGGGTGTTTTCCCCCCGGTTTATGTAGAAATCTTACTGCGCACGCGCGAAACTAAATTTTACAGCAAAAGTGAATACCATATAATGGCGGAGACAAGAAGGCGCGACCGACAAGCGATTAATAGAGAGGAGGCGATGAATTTTCTTGTCAAAATAAGGACTATGTGGTCTAATTAAATATGGTCTGAGCGAAAGGATTATATTGTCACATGTATTTCGAGGTAAGCGTATGTTCAGTAGTTTTTATTAGTTTATATTTCACTGTTGACGAATCGCGCCCAGCCGCCCAACTGCTAATTTTGAAATTTATAGAGTCAAACTAGAGATTTTCTTAAGGGTGGTATGATATTAGCCGCTCAGGTATGATCGATGAACGAAGGGCGCTGAGTGCATAAACTTTCTTAGACGATAAACTCAGTACAATCATCGTCTTTTGTTTTGGTCGTTTGTGCTGCCGTGTTTAACATAATTCATCTTTTTTTCGCCTCTTCACGGTTTGGTGATTTCCAAATACTTTATATACACAACTACATTTTCATACTATTATTAAAGGCCTACGACAATTGCCTCAGACAAAATTACTAGTCACAAACGACGTGTTTCCGATAACGCAGATACGCTGTATCATAGATTCGTAGTCCAGTTTATTTTGTGTCGATTCTCAAGACTGCCGTAGTTAGTCTTTCTTTGCCGACATATAAAAGTAATGTGTATTAAATCACCGCTTGAGAAGTCGGCTGTTTCCATAATTGCATCATCGCTGTACTTTTATAGTATAAATATCATACGACATTTAATGGCTGGTTACAGACGGCGTATTTTTTTATGAAATTTCAATTCGCAGTCGAGTTTAACATATAGCCGACTCGCCTTCTTTTGTTTTTATGTCAAGATACCTCGGGCTCAGTGAAAGTCAGCTCTAGTGAAGCAGCCGCCAGCCGAGCACCAGACTTTGAATCCTTTATCAATTCGCGTAATAGATTTAAACAAAAACAGATATTTTATAATAACAGAACAGTCGAAGGTCAAATGAGTTGTTTACGTGTCATTGATACGACCGGATATGAGGGATGAAATCATGTGAGGCATATGACGCCTAGCAACGGGAACGTGATTGGCTGTCTAAATACGGAAATGAGTTTTTTGGTCACATGATATGCTGTTGTTCAGGGTTGCTAGATTGGCTTTTTCGAAGCCAAATATCTCGAATTTGGTTTGTTTTTTTCTTAATTGGCTTGGGAAAAAAGTTTTGGCCTTTTTGCCTTTTTTTGGCTTTTTAAATTATTTTTTAAATTATCAGTTCATGAGTCATGACACTTATATTTGCGTTTTGTTACTGATAATTGAAGACTTTTTAATTAAAGTAATATGTAAATGCAATATGTATATAATTTAGAATCTAAATTTTAGATGGTTATATTATATATTATACAAAGTTTAGTATATGGAAATAATAAACCTCGCAGAATATTTGGCTTTTTTTTGGCTTAATTACCAAAACATTGAGTAAGTTTGGCTTTTTTTGGCTTTTTCTCAATCGTAATTATTTGGCCTATTTTGGCTTTTTTTTCAAATGGTTTTTGGCCTTGAGCATGCGCAGCAGTCTAGCAACCCTGCTGTTGTTTTGCACGTTTTCTTTCTTTTCGACGAGGTATTCGAGAAGTGAGGTTATATCTGTGTTCTCTGCGGCTTTTTACAATCCTGCGACTCGCCAGGAAGCTTCAGTTGGTAGCGAAATGCGAGTAGATGGCCAATGTGTCAACGACACAAGGTTCAGTTGCCACGTTAGCACTTCAGGTGCAAAAGGCGATTAGATGTCAACGAACATTGCCACAACATTCAGTCGCCACGTTAGCATTTCAGATGCGAAAGGTGACGAGGTGTCAACGTGCACCGACACGTTCACGGGTCTATCACAAGGGTGAGCAATTGTGAACTCTATCAAAATCTATGTAAAATAGAACTAATACAGCAGTTAAATTGAAACATGTAACTATCAGAAATTTTTCATGTTGTTTCCTCAAGACTTTTCATTGAATTGTACAATGTATTACATGTACATGTATCGTCAAATTTAAAGCAAAATAAATCATTTGAAATGTAAAAAGCTCAAGTGTTTTTTACTTTTTTTATGTTGAAATACAGTACAGTACTGTTAATTGCTCTACGAAACTTTGCACTATCCTTGGGTTCTAGTTCCGTTTTCTTTACGCGCGAGGCCTAATTCTGTAGCTACGACTGATTTCGAGGGAAGCAGTGGGATGCACGGGACATAATGGGAGAATCAAGGATCGGGTTCACAGTCATTTCCAGGCCGCAACTGCGATGCAGGCTCTCGGCTTGATGAATTTGACGAAGTCGTCAAATCTTGACGAAGTTGGTTGGTTTTTCAACGTTCCTGATTGGCTAATTTTGCTCTAATTACGACTTACGATTGGTGTAGAGGCTGAAACGTCATTTTGCAGGATACGCGCCTTTCTGAATAATCAGTATGGTTAGCGATCGCTTCTGTGGTTCTACGAGGCCATGCGCATATTCTGTCCTTTCCATATTATTTCCCATTTGGCACAAGACCTTTATGATGAAATATTCGTGAAACTTTCATCAAGTGCTTTATGCACTGAAGATGACCTTTTACAGAGGATTGAAAAAGATATATATCGAAATATCAATTGCGAGAATTTTATACAGTGAATCAGTGATGCGCTCTGAGGTCGTCCGAGGTAAGAAACCCTACTATACTGCATGATTTGAATATCATTATAATCTTTATGATAATTTATAGATTTACTCTTGGGCTAGACTTCGCGTTTGCTTGTATTTGATCTATAACATGTTAATAATGAATTGATACTTTGCAATGAAACGTGTATCGGACGGACTAGTGTATGCTGGAAATTTTATCTTGCTTGGAGATTTCATGGTTTATTAAATTATATCAATAATATGATTAATTTTATCTTTGTGAGAGTGAGACTGTAACCTAGCCAGCCAACCTGGCAGTTAAAGCATTCTTCTCATACATTGCTAATTTCTGTTCCTTTAAATATATATACACTGTCAACATGTCATGCACTGTATGTGACCTGTCTGATTATGTGGTGTCATAATAAAGTTGATTAGTGAAATGATGATTGGTTTCTTCTTTTTTATATAAATTTACATGTGTACAGTAGCTACAGTACTAAGTGCTGATATCCACATGAACCAATAACTACATGTGCTGTATTACAATTATTATTTACATTTTATTATCTGGCTTAAATACAATATCTGCTTAATTCTAGTATTCAATGTTTATATACTTTCATAGTCTACAAAATTGAAATCATATAAGCAGGTAATGACTTAGATTAGTTGGGGGCCCAAGGGTTAGGATGACTGGGATAATGTCGAGAGTTGAGCTCGATCCTTTATGTCCATGTCGCATTATGGTCATAAATAAAAGCATTCCTTAACAAGAAATTGTCTGCTTGGGTAGATGTGTAAAAGGTGAGTATCTGGCACCTGAAAACCATACAGCTCATAGTATAGTGGCTTGGTTTAGATGTGACTTAATTTGGATAACTGGGATGATGTAGATGGTTGAGCTCCTAGAGCTGTCTTTGAAATGTTCTTTAAGTTAGTAATTAAATATAATCACATATCTCTACTGTTCATTGTATTGCCTTCTTTTTAGAAAATAATAATTACGCACTTACAAACTATTACAAGAATTCACTAATCCAAATCCAATTTTGACACTTTTTCAAAAAAAGTATAAAATGTGCTAAAAAAACATGTTTTAAAACTTCAGAAATTTTGATTAAAAGTGTTGTCAGAACACGGGAAATGCCATTTCAGAGACCCAAATTTCAAAAATTTTCCAGGGGGGCATGCCCCCGGACCCCCCTAGATAGTCTGACTAAGTGGGGGAAATTCCTAGATCCGCCCCTGTAACTAATAATGATTGAAATTGCTTAAATGAATTGGAGCACCGAATTAAAAAGTGGAGATTGTTCAAAAGCTTTATCTTTGAAATAGCTAGATTGGAAGAGTTTAGTTTGACACTTACGACCGTACGAGGAGATCTAGATTACTTTACTGATATTGCGTGTCATTCTATTGGCTTTTTTGGGTTTTACATAATCATTAACAGGTGGCAAAGCGAAAGCGGTAAAACAATAACAGCGTTTTGGGGTTCTTTGTCTGTCGCTCAAGACAAGTAATATAACAATGACTTCCAACAATAAAAACGGAACCTAGCTTTGTCTTTGAACTGAGGAAAAAGCGCCAAGAGATGGAATCCTACGAACAAGGTTACGATGTAGATCGGTTTGAGAATGACGTTAGTCAAAACTTTCATTGCCCAATTTGTCTCAACGTCTTCAAAGATCCTGTAATGTGTGAGAGAAACCAACATCTTTTCTGTCGCCCTTGCATCACTCGACATCTGGGGAATTCACCGACATGTCCTTCATGTAAGGAAGAATTGACATTGGAGACATTAAATCAAGCTCCAAGAATCGTAAGGGGGTGTCTGTCTGAGTTGAATATTCGTTGCGATTATTTCAACAGAGGTTGTCGTGAGCTTGTGCAACTGGGAAATCTTGAAAGTCACGTCAAGGATTGTGGGTTCACTCCAGTGGTGTGTTCTAACGAAGGATGTCTTGTGGAGATCAACAAACGAGATCGACTTCACCACGAGACAGAAGTTTGTGACTTCAGAAAGGTACAATGTCATAATTGTGCTGAGCTAAACAAGGAGATGGATAAAGTCAAGACTAAATTGACGGTAGTTCATAACGAAACGGGGGAACTAAAAATAAGTTTGAAGGCAGTAAATGATAAACTTGACGGCATGGAGGACATCAAGAACAGTTTGACGGAAATCAAGGAGCAGTTAGGTCAGCTTGGTCATCTTGCAACGCTAACTGATCAAATACGTAGTATGCAAACAATGCAAGAGAAAATGGAGAAAGAAATCGAAGGAATAAAAGTTGACGGAACAAACGTAAAGCATAGTGTAGTCATTGCAGGCGGTTACGTACCACGCCAGCGTGGGTTCTTGAAAACCACAAATTCCGTGGAAACATTCAGCTGTTCTAAGAATTCGTGGACACCACTATAATCAATGAAAGAATGTCGTAACGAAGCATCTGCAGTTATTTACAAAGACCAAATAATTGTATCTGGAGGTAACACTGATCATGGTATTACTGACAGCATGGAAAGTCTGGCCATTAACCCCACTATGGATTCCGCACATTGGTCTCACTTTCCCGCCAAACTTCCCAACAAGTTGTATGACCACAGCAGTGTAGTTTATAATGGACGGTTGATAGTGATAGGAGGGTATGATAGCAATGGATTCTCTGACGGTGTTCACGAAGTTTCACTTGATCCTCCTTGTACCAATAAGTTGTTAACTGGAATGCCAGAACCCAGATAGGGTCATGGTGCAGAATTATTCAACGACAAAATTTTAGTTATTGGAGGAAGGAAATCCTACAGCATTAGAGATACTCTTGATAGCGTCGCAATGTATGATATTAACAAGAACCAATGTAAACAAATAGCACCACTTCCTTTTGCTGTGTCTCAAATGGCAACAGTAAGTTGGGGTGACAATGTAATTGTAATAGGTGGTCTTGACAAAGATCATGAAGTGTTAAATACTGTTGTTATTTATAATGTTCAGTCAGAAAAGAGTCATATGTTACCTGCAATGAAATATAAGAGGGGAGGATGTGCGGCGGTTGTTACTGGGAATGCCATTGTTGTAATGGGTGGACGAGATCAGCAAGTAAAGCCCCTGAAGTCAGTTGAATCATTCAGTTTTGATCGCTATTCATGGGAAGAACTTCCCTCAATGAATTTAGCCCGATTGCGGTCTACAGCTGTAGCTTGGTAACTGTTTGTATATATAAAGTGACAATTATGAAAACTAGAGTTTGATCATGATTTGTAAGATAATTTTTGTATTCTTTTGAAACTTCAAAATAAAGTTGATTTCTACATGTCTACAATCCTGTCTTCTTCACAACGTTCACAACTGTTCTTTCAGACTGCAACAGTGCAGATGCTAGAGAACATAGCTGTATCAGTGCATGTATTGTACTGTCGTATATACCGCACTGTATAGTCCGTCCAGTGGTGTAACCGAAGCAAAGTGCGGCTAAGAGCACGAGAGTGAAAAATGACGTTATCCTTCAAAAAATTATCTAAGGGACCGATCATTATTTATGGTGTGGGTGGGGGTTGGGTGGGGGTTGGCGCCATAGCAAAATTGCTTCAAGGGCAAACAAAATTTTGAATAATTCAAAGTTGGGTTAAGGAAAATAAACCAACTCAAACTGTTGGGTACAATAAAAATTTATTAAACTTCCCAAAATGCCAATATCTTATATGTCAATATATTAAATATCAACATAATAAATGTCAATATAAAATGTCAGTCAGTCAGTTTCATCTTGATCGTTTGCCAGAATTTCCTCGCAGTGTCTCTCACGAGTGAGTAAAGCAGACAGGTCGGAATATTTTTATATTGATCACATGAAAATCTAATAATCCATATCACAAAGCAGCCATGTAAATCAAGATATCAATCTTCACATGTGAAGAGATTTCTTGTTCTGAATGAAAAAAACAACGTGATATTTTATCAATATCTATGTGTAATAAAGACATGATCTTCCCATCTTTTCACTAACACTCCTGCTGCAACAAACACATTTGCCATATTGAATAGTGTCCTTTTTTAAAATAGATTAAGTAAAATGTTTACCATAAATGCCTTTGACAAACTTAAGTTTAAGGGTGGGTATTTCTTATTTCTATTGATACTCGAGGTTGGATAATAACTTCTTATTAACCGAACGCGAGGTCTTTACAGAGAAATATCGGACCGAGGTCTTTTTGGTACAGACCGAGCCCGTAGGGCGAGGTTTGTACACAAAGACCGAGGTCTGATATTTCTCTGTAAAGACCGGGCTAGCGAGGTTAATAAAAAGTTTATTATATGGCATTTTGAAACAACAAACCTTACATTTATACCTTGTCATGATACGTACTTTAGTCAGTTTAGTGTGACCTCGAGCGTGTGACATAAACTCATCGTTTTCAATGTTGTTGCTTTTGTTGTCGTCGCTTTCGGACTCCTAAACTCGCTTCCAGATTGCTCTCGTCCCAATCATACATAATTTAGTCCTCAGGTTGTTGAATTCACAAAATTCTTGCGGTTTTCGTTCGTTGTTTAGTTGCAAACAACATGGCTGATAAGAAATTTGTTTGGTTTTTTTTCGTAATGGACCGCTGGTCCATTACGGGAAAGTAATGGACCGCTAAGAATGTTTCTAAGCCAATCACAGCGCGCTATTTCACCGGAAGTGACGCTTGCCATATAATAATTAACTATAATACCACGATCGCCTCCGATTCTTTTGTTCGCCGAGGGAATGTAAACCTCGTATTTCCCTCATCGCTCATGCAAGAGGGAAATTTATCCTTCGTCTTCTAATTTTCCTGTGCATGTTGATGAGGGAAAATTAGAAGACAAAGAAATCCTTCTAATTTTCCCGTGCATGTTGATGAGGGAAAATTAGACGACAAAGAAATCCTTTGTCTTCTTCTAAATTTCCCGCTTGCATGTATTTTTCCTCATCAACATGCACGGGAAAATTAGATGCAACTTCTCTGATCAACCGTGTAAATTTCCTGTCGGTAAAATTCTCAAAGTTTTCCTCGGCAATCATAATATTACAAACTAATAACATGACATTTCGGGAAATTAGCGATTAAATTTCCCCTTTGCCTCGGGAAGATTTGTAAAAGAGCGAGGGCACAACTCTTCCCTCGGCGGCGGGGAAATTTAATCGCTAATTTCCCTCAAGTCATGTTATTACTTATAATTATACAACGAGCCTGAGTTGTCCATGAGCTGATAGTCAATGAGGTGCAGTCAAGTTGACTATTGTTCATAGACATGAGGTAATAATTATTAAAAAAAAAATGATATTCTGAAATTAGAAATTAGTAATATTTAATGTAAAAGTGGTGATGTACAATTGTTTAAAAAATTTTCGTTTTTAGAAACAAGACTATTGGATTGACTATTTGAGTTTTATCTCCATTGAAGACATTGGGTTCAGCTACTCACTGATCATACAGGCGATGGATCATACGTAAGTACTTATTTTAGAAGGATAGCTGTCATGCCATGTGTACAATGCATAAAATTGTAATATATTATATTATTTTTTTATTTCCGGACCGGAAGTGTTATTTTGTGATTTCCTGCAATTTGATTGGCCACGCGAGCGGGCGGCTTTTTACGATATTTAGCCCGCGGGCAGGAGAGTTATTTTTTTGTTTACAAAGTTTTTACAAAGTGGCCTTTAATTTTGAAAATTGATTTAATGAGAATGTAAATTGTTCAAACTAATGAAAAAAAATGTTCTCCGATGATATCTATCATAATGAGAGCGAATTTTACTACCCAGACGATTTAAACTCTCTGGAAAACGAGCCAATTTCAGCTTCAACGAGTTACAAAAACATTGAAAATGTCAACAACGACGAAAATGTCGAAAAAAATAAATACGTTATTTACCGTTTAGGTCGGGCCGTACTGGAAAAATATTTTCCCTCGGTCTCAAAAACGACCCTCGGCCTGCGGCCTCGGGCAGTTTTTGAGACCTCGGGAAAATATTTTTCCAGTACGGCCCTCCCAGCCGGTAAATAACATATATATATTACAATATAAACTTAAAATGTCTTGTATCAAGGCAGTGTATGTAAACTTTTCTTACAACTTTTCTCGCATTGGCTTCATTTTTTGCATTTACAGTTGCACGAGCAGAAGTGTTACACTATGCAATGTTTCGTGCAACTTGTCTCACAATGGCTTAATCTCTTGCATTGCAGTTGCAAAAAAAAATGTTGCGATACAGATTACAGAGGGGTGTTACACTGTGCAATGCTTCAATAATCCGTTGCAGCGTTGCCGCAATCGTTGCCGAAAAGTAGAACCTGATTCTACTTCGTGCAACGCTTGCTGCAACAAAAATATTGCGAGACTTGATGATTGCGGACTATGTTACACTATATGCAATTTCTCTTGCAACTTACGTCGCAACAAAACTACGAGACAAGTTGCAGGAAAAACTGCGTAGTGTAACACCGACAGGGCCGTCCTTAGAAAATTTTGCAAGGGGGTTGTACGCTCAATTTTGCCGACTGCCATATAATAGTCACTCGTCAGTACTAATACTCGCCGAGTCTGACGCTTGCGGGTGCCGACTGCCGACCTAAATCTGTTGTCTGCCGACTGTAGAACAAATAAAGCAATTCTTGGGGTGGGTGGGGGTGGGGGGGGGGTGGGTGGGGGGTGGGGGGTGGGGTGGGGGTGGGGTGGTGGGGGGGGGGGTGGGTGGGGGGTGGGGGGGGGTACCCACCCCAAACACATACACACACACACACACACACCCGCAGCTCCGGCCCTGTACCGACTTTATTCCGTTATTGAGTTATAAAGCTTTATGCAATTGAGATATATGACGTTACAGGTGTGACACAGCATTACAACAACACTGCAGATTAGGCATATCTTTGGATTGGCTTGAGAGAGATACTCACTTGAGAGAGATACTCACTTTATGTGGTGACCCCATATAGTTCTTTTTTACCTTATTTTAAGAGATATCCACAAGTGTTGTGGTAACCTTAGTTTATGATAGAAAATTTGACTGGTTTTCACTTTAAACCACAGTAGCACTATACACCATGTCTTATGTCGTAGAAAGTTAACGCTTTTCAGGAACTACTTTGGAACTACGCTGAATTTATGAAGTTATATATAGGTCATGTGATCTACATCATTACATAGAGCTCTTTGGTCATTCAAACTATGTTGAGACAAAATAAACACATTTGTCTTTTCTGAGCATCACGTCCAGTAAGAATTCGAGGTCACGACCTTCTAATCACAAGACTCTAATTTATTCAGTTTCGATGGATCAAATATTCAAATTAGTCTTGTCTTACGACGTGGCAAAGTGAAAGTAAAACACTGAGAGAGCGTTTCGGGGTTCTTTGTCTGTTGCTCAAGTCAAGTACAGTAACTTATTCAAGCGATATTCTGCTACTATGTAACAATGACTTCCAACGATAAAAACGGAACCTAGCTTTGTCTTTCAGCTGAGGAAAAAGCGCCAAGAGATGGAATCCTACGAGCAAGGATACGAAGTAGATCGGTTTGAGAATGACGTTAGTCAAAACTTCCATTGCCCAATTTGTCTCAACGTCTTCAAAGATCCCGTAATGTGTGAAAGAAACCAACACTTTTTCTGTCGCTCTTGCATCACTCGCCATCTGACGAATTCACCGACTTGTCCTTCGTGTAAGGAAGAATTAACTTTGGAAACATTAACTCCAGCTCCAAGAATCGTGACGGGGTGTTTGTCTGAGCTTAATATTCGTTGTGATTATTTCAACAGAGGTTGTCGTGAGCTTGTGCAGTTGGGAAATCTTGAAAGTCACGTCAAGGATTGTGGGTTCACTCCATTGGCGTGTTCTAACGAAGGATGTCTTGTGGAGATCAACAAACGAGATCGACTTCACCACGAGACAGAAGTTTGTGAATTCAGAAAGGTACAATGTCATAATTGTGCTGAGCTAAACAAGGAGATGGATAAAGTCAAGACTAAATTGACGGTAGTTCATAATGAAACGGGAGAACTAAAAATAAGCTTGAAGGCAGTAAATGATAAACTTGACGGCATGGAGGACATCAAGAACAGTTTGACGGAAATCAAGGAGCAGTTAGGTCAGCTTGGTCATCTTGCAACGCTAACTGATCAAATACGTAGTATGCAAACAGTGCAAGAGAAAATGGAGAAAGAAATCGAAGGAATAAAAGTTGACGGAACAAACGCAAAGCATAGTGTGGTTATTGCAGGCGGTTACGTACCGCGCCAGCGTGGATTCTTGAAAACCACAAATTCCGTGGAAACATATAGCTGTTCTAAGAAGTCGTGGACACCACTGCAATCAATGAAAGAATGCCGTGGCGGAGCATCTGCAGTTATTTACAAAGACCAAATAATTGTCTCGGGAGGTGTTACTGATCTTGGTGTTACCGACAGCATGGAAAGCCTGGCCATTAACCCTACTATGGATTCCGCACAATGGTTTGACGTTCCCGCCAAACTTCCTAGCAAGTTGAAAGGACACAGCAGTGTAGTTTATAATGGACGGTTGATAGTGATAGGAGGGCTTGATGGCATGAAATGCTCTGACAGTATTCACGAAGTTTCACTTGATCCTCCTTATACCAATAAGTTGTTAACTGGAATACCAGAACCCAGAAGGGGTCATGGTGCAGAATTATTCAACGACAAAATTTCAATTGTTGGAGGAACGAAATCCTCTCGCAATAGAGATATTCTTGACAGCGTCATGTACGATATTAACAAGAACCAATGTAAACAAATGGCACCACTTCCTTTTGCTGTGTTTCAAATGGCAACAGTAAGTTGGGGTGACAATGTAGTAGTAATAGGTGGTGTTGACAAAGACGGTAAAGTGTTAAATACTGTTGTTATTTATAATGTTCAGTCAGAAAAGAGTCATATGTTACCTGCAATGAAATATAAGAGGAGAGCATGTGCGGCGGTTGTTACTGGGAATGCCATTGTTGTAATGGCCGGGGAAGATGAGCGAGGAAACTACCTTAAGTCAGTTGAATCATTCAGTTTTGATCGCTATTCGTGGGAAGAACTTCCCTCACTGAATGAAGCCCGATCGCAGGCTACAGCTGTAGCTTGGTAACTGTTTGTATATATAAAATGACAATTATGAAAACTAGAGTTTGATCATGATTTGTAAGATAATTTTTGTATTCTTTTGAAACTTCAAAATAAAGTTGATTTCTACATGTCTAGAATCTTGTCTTCACAACGTTCACAACTGTTCTTTCAGACTGCAACAGTGCAAATGCTAGAGAACATAGCTGTATCGGTGCACAGGGCCGTCGCGAAGGGGGCGTGGGGGTGTGACACTCCCTCAGCAAAACTGCTGTCGGCAAATGAAACTTTTGTCGGCAAATCTTCTTTCGGCATTTGCAAGACTGCAAATTACCACTCGAATTTCGAAAGCACCGTAATCACGAGATATACAGCAGAGGAACTGAGGTGTGAGGAACTATAGTTATGAATACACTTTCTGCTACCTTAAAGATTAAGACAGTCGGAGTTTCTGGTAGTTTGGTCGTTTTAAAATCAGACAATTTTCATGTCACCTAATGACATGTCCAAGAACACTGTGGGTTTATGACCATGCCCATTTGTCGGCAAAATTAATGCTCACACCCCACCCCCCACCCCCTGCTCAACACCTTTCGCGACCGCCCTGACAGTGCATGTATTGTACTATCGTATATACCGCACTCTATAGTCCGTCCAGTGGTGTAATGACGCAAAGTGCGACTAAGAGCATGAGAGTGAAAAATGACGCTATCCTTCAAAAAAGGGTCTAAGGGACCTGGGACCAGTCATTATTTATAGTGTGTGTGTGTAGGATGGGGGGGGGTGGGGGTGGGGGGGGTGGCACCGAAGAACAATGGCCTCAAGGGCAAACAAAGTTTTGAATAACTTAAAGGTTGGGTTAAAAAGATAAACCAACTCAAAAAATGAGCGCAATCAAGCATTTTTTCTACAAGAAGAATCTTGCGGTCAGATTTCTATTAATTTCTCATCCAAATTTTAACAAAATTCAACCAAAATGTAATGGATTGGCCGTTGGTCTATGGCCAATCCTTCTGCAAACTTTCATTAAAATCGGTGCAATACCTTTTGAGACAGACAGACAGACAGACAGACAGACAGACAGACAGACAGACAGACAGACAGACAGACAGACAGACAGACAGACAGACAGACAGACAGACAGACAGACAGACAGACAGACAGACAGACAGACAGACAGACAGACCGACCGACCGACCGACCGACCGACCGAGATGAAACCATAACCTTCTGACGGAGGTAATAATTATAAAAAAATATTTCATATCTGAAGTTAGAAATTTGTAATATTTAATGTGAAACTGTGGTGATGTAAAATTGTTTAAAATTTCTTTCCTTCTTAGAAACAAGGCTTCCATTGACTATTTGATTTTTGTTGCCATTGAATACATTGGGTTCAGCTACTCACTGATCATACAGACGATGGATCGTACGTAAGTACTTATTTTAGAAGGACAGTTGTCATGTCATGTACAATACATAAACTTGTAATATATTATAATATTGCAATATAAACTTAATATCTCTTGTAACAAGCGTTTGCGGTCAGTTTAATTTGGGTCCTTGAAAGTCAATATGCAATGAAATTTTTATAATTTTATGTCAAAGAACACTAAAAATCAGATAAAGAATGATTTTTACATTCTCTTCATATGTTAAGGCAATGGCTTAATCTCTTGCATTTGTAGTTGCACGAGAAGTGTTACACTATGCAATGATTCGTACAACTTGTCTTGCAATGGCTAAACCCTCTGCATTGCAGTTGCACGACCAGAAGTGTTACACTATGCAATGTTTCGTACAACTTGTCTTGCAATGGCTAAACCCTCTGCATTGCAGTTGCACGAGCAGAAGTGTTACAATATGCAATGTTTCGTACACCTTGTCTTGCAATGGCTAAACCCTCTGCATTGCAGTTGCACGAGCAGAAGTGCTACACTATGCAATGTTTCGTACAACTTGTCTTGCAATGGCTAAACCCTCTGCATTGCAGTTGCACGAGCAGGGGTGTTACACTATGCAATGTTTCGTACAACTTGTCTTGCAATGGCTAAACCCTCTGCATTGCAGTTGCACGAGCAGGGGTGTTACACTATGCAATGTTTCGTACAACTTGTCTTGCAATGGCTAAACCATCTGCATTGCAGTTGCACGACCAGAAGTGTTACACTATGCAATGTTTCGTACAACTTGTCTTGCAATGGCTAAACCCTCTGCATTGCAGTTGCACGAGCAGAAGTGTTACAATATGCAATGTTTCGTACAACTTGTCGTGCAATGGCTAAACCCTCTGCATTACAGTTGCACGAGCAGGGAGTGTTTATATGGAGGCGAGCCAGCCCGGGTACCCGAGCTAGCCCGCTTTGCCGAGATGGTTTTTATTGTGTTTAGATGAGAAAGCCTAGCTGGCCTGCTTGTTGTGCTAATTGCGTAATTTATCAGTTCTGGTAAAACACGAAGTCTCATTGTTTTAAATATGAACTGTACATGAACAAGCAGAACTTGTGAATTGTTAATATGTTGAAAAAAGCTGATAAAAACAAATTTTGTCGCGTGTACGAAGCTTTTAGTGCCAGCCGTGGTTAGGCGAGCTAGCCCGGTCTGGGGAAATCATGGGGGGGGGGGGGGGGGGGGACCAGCCCGGGTAACAGAGATCTCGGTCTCACAAAGCGAGATCTTGGCTAGGGGAGCTGGCTCGGCTCTCATATAAACACAAGATGAAAATTAACAAGAAATAAAGAGAGGATATTACACGGTGGTGCGAAGATATGAATTTTATCTTCGAGTGGTGAAAACAATATTTTACGAATGAGTGTAGCGAATGAGTAAAATATGGTTTTTACCACGAGAAGATAAAATTCATATCTTTAAGCCAGCGTGTAATTTTCTTTTTATTATATAGATTCAATGCAAAAAGAGGTAAAATTCTTAATGACGTCATCGATATCTTCACTAGTGAGGATATGGAAAATACGACACTGCATATTTTCTAATAAAACACTCGCATTTATATAATAATAGCAGGTTCTTACATTATGCAATGTTTCGTGCAATTTTTTTCGCCAATGTTAACGAGGAGGGCTGGAGCGGTCACAGGGAGCCCATGCATCTTGGCAGAGCGTGGGTACCTGTGGCACACTCGATCGTGGTGTGTTTAGGAAAATAATAAAGGGATGAAACACGAATTCTTCCTTGTTTTGAACATCGTTTTAAGCGGCTATAGGTATTAAAATTGTAAGACAATTAAGCGAAGTAGTTGTGATAATGATTCATTTATCAAAATATAATCAAAATGAGGCAAAATCTCACCTTTTAGCCGTGATTTTGCAGCTAAATTACATATCGTATTTTCGAGAGATGTGTTCCGCAAGTAGCTAGGACACTACGTCATCGTTGACACTTCGGATAGCTACGAAATCCTACGATAAGCTTTTCGGATAAAGCGGGAAGTCTCAGGATTATTGATTTATTGCACATTCATCTGACTCTGAGTTTCAGTAGGTTTCAGTATTCCAACGGAGGCTCCCGACGATACGAGATGTCCTGGCTACTTGCGGAACACATTCCACGTTGAACGTTTGGTGTTTCATCCCTTATATTTTTTCTCTCCCTCCCCCCTTTCCCCCGTTTTTCCCTCGCTTCCGGTAACCGTTTTCCGTATTTTTTTAAATCCCCTGCCACAGTCCCCCGCGCGTCTTTCGAGTCCGCCACAGGTGCCCAAGTGCTGCCAAGATGGGCTCCCTGTGGAGCGGTTTGCAATATGTTGCGAGACAAGTTACAAGAGGGGTGTCATACCACATATATGGTATGTCATACCTCAACACCCCATATAGTTCTTTTTTACCTTATTTTAAGAGATATCCACAAGTGTTGAGGTAACCTTAGTTTATAATAGAAAACTTGACTTGGTTTTCACTTTAAACCAGAGTAGCTCTATACACCATGTTTTATGGCGTAGAAAGTTAACGCTTTTCAGGAACTACTTTGGAACTACGCGCGATTTATGAAGTTATATATAGGTTATGGGACCTAGATCATTGCATTTAGCTCCTTGGTCATTCAAACTATGTTGAAACAAAATAAACACATTTGTGTTTTCTCAGCGTCACATCCAGTAAGAATTCGAGGTCATGCCCTTCTAATCACAAGACTCTAATTTATTCAGTTCCGATGGATCAAATTAGTCCGTCTTGTGTTACTGTGGCAAAGTGAAAGTAAAACACTGAGAGCGTTTCGGGGTTCTTTGTCTGTTGCTATATTCTACTACTATGTAACAATGACTTCCAACGATAAAAACGGAACCCAGCTTGGTCTTTGAGCTGAGGAAAAAGCGACAAGAGATGGAATCCTACGAGCAAGGATACGACGTAGATCGGTTTGAGAATGGCGTTAGTCAAAGCTTCCATTGCCCAATTTGTCTCAACGTCTTCAAAGATCCTGTAATGTGTCAGAGAAACCAACACTTTTTCTGTCGCCCTTGCATCACTCGCCATCTGACGAATTCATCGACATGTCCTTCTTGTAAGGAAGAATTGACAGTGGAAACATTAACTCCAGCTCCAAGAATCGTGACGGGGTTTCTGTCTGAGTTGAATATTCGTTGTGATTATTTCAACAGAGGTTGTCGTGAATTTGTGCAGCTAGAAAATTTTGAAAGTCACGTCCAGAATTGTGGGTTCACTCCAGTGGTGTGTTCCAACGAAGGATGTCTTGTGGAGATCAACAAACGAGATCGACTTCACCACAAGACAGAAGTTTGTGAATTCAGAAAAGTACAATGTCATAATTGTGCCGAGCTAAACAAGGAAATGGATGAAGTAAAGACGAAATTGATGGCAGTACAGAACGAAACGGGGGGACTAAAAATGAGTTTGGAAGCAGTAAATGATAAACTTGACAAAATGGAGGACATGAATAAAAGGAATCTGACAGAAATCAAAGAACAGCTGGGTCAACTGGGTCATCTTGCAACCCTACCAAATCAAATGCGTGGTATCCAAACGATGCAAGAGAAAATGGTGAAAGAAATCGAAGGAATAAAAGTTGGCGGAACAAACGTAAAGCATAGTGTGGTTATTGCAGGCGGTTGCGTAGCGAGCCAGGTCAGTTTCTTGACGAGAACAAATTCCGTGGAAACATTCAGCTGTTCTAAGAAGTCGTGGACACCACTACAATCGATGAAAGAACATCGCGACGGAGCATCTGCAGTTATTTACAAAGACGAAATAATTGTCTCTGGAGGTTACACTGAACATGATCCCATTTATAGCATGGAAAGTCTGGCCATTAACCCCACTATGAATTCCGCCCAATGGTCTCACTTTCCAGCCAAACTTACTGGTAAGTTGTATGGCCACGGCAGTGTAGTTTATAATGGACGGTTGATAGTGATAGGAGGGTGTGATGGCAGGAAATACTCTGCCAGTATTCATGAAGTTTCACTTGATCCTCCTTATACTAGTAAGTTGTTAACCGGAATGACAGAACCCAGAAGGGATCATGGTGCAGAATTATTCAACAACAGAATTTTGATTGTTGGAGGAAGAAAATCCTTCCGCATTAGAGATATTCTTGATAGCGTCATTATGTACGATATTAACAAGAACCAATGTAAACAAATGGCACCACTTCCTTTCGTTGTATCTGAAATGGCAACAGTAAGTTGGGGTGACAATGTAATTGTAATAGGTGGTGCTGACAAAGATGGTAAAGCGTTAAATACTGTTGTTATTTATAATGTTCAGTCAGAAAAGAGTCATATGTTACCTGCAATGAAATATAAGAGGAGAGGATGTGCAGCGGTTGTTACTGGGAATGCCATTGTTGTAATGGGTGGGCGAGATGAGCAAGGAGAGTACCTTAAGTCAGTTGAATCATTCAGTTTTGATCGCTATTCATGGGAAGACCTTCCCTCAATGAATGTAACCAGATGGCAGGCTACAGCTGTAGCTTGGTAACTGTTTTTATATATAAAGTGACAATAGTGAGAACTACAGTTTGATCATGATTTGTAAGATAATTTTTATATTCTTTTGAAACTTCAAAATAAAGTTGATTTCTACATGTCTACAATCTTGTCTTCTTCACAACGTTCACAACTGTTCTTTCAAACTGCAACAGTGCAGATGCTAGAGAACATAGCTGTATCAGTGCATCTATTGTATTATCGTATATACCGCACTGTATAGTCCGTCCAGTGGTGTAACGAAGCTAATAATATACATGACAAAATTACTGCGTCCTGATTGGTCGAGAGGAGTGCAATTTCAATGTAATACAGTGCAGAAAAATGAAACACAGTGCAAATTTCAATGAGTATTAAGCATTCTGATTGGCTAATAAACAACCGGAAACTACCAGAACGCCAATGAAATGCCTATGCGGACTTTGAAGGATGGTTTTTCCTTCACGAGAAAATCCAATATGGGGACCGAAACATAAAGTTGTCGAAGAACATTTCGATGAAATACAGAGTGAACTTTGCTTTAATATTGTCATAAAAGTCCCTGCAAGAAGACTAGAAGAGGTTAGATGCCATGAGTAAAACGTTTGACGTATTTAGTGAACAAAATGAAGCAGTTTTCAACCATTAAAGCTTCGAGAAGTGGAGCAATGAGTGGTATGTAACTTCGTAGCTGGAAGAACATTTTGTCTAACATTTTCATGTATATTATTAATAAGTAATAGCATGGTTTTGAGTGCAATTTTGAAAAGACACGCACTCGTGAGTTTTTCAAAGACCTCAAATAGCACTCGTCCTTCGGACTCGTGCAATTTTGATAGTCTTTGAAATACTCACTCGTGCATGTTTTTTCCAAATTGCACTCGAAACCATGCTATTACCTATACAAAGTTCGACTAAGAGCACGAGAGTGAAAAATGACATTATGCTTCAAAAAATGATCTAAGGGGCCGGTCATTATTTATAGTGTGGGTGCGTGGAGGAGGAGAGGGGGTGGCGCCGAAGAAAAATTGCTTCAAGGGCAAACAAATTTTTGAATAACTCAAAGGTTGGGTTAAAAAGATAAACCAACTCAAGTTTTGAGTGCAAAAAAGCAATTATTAAATTTCTAAAGCGTGGTTCAATCCTATATTAAACACTACAAGTCAATGCCAATATCTTATATGTCAATTTATAAAATAACATTTTGAAAACAAGCACGGCGATTGGTTGAAAGCCGTGTTTCTATAACTTTATGGAAACACGGCAAGGTTCAGGCCTTCAATACGCCATCATACGCCATTATGAAGAGTTAGAAGAATTTACGCTTTGAGGCAGTGATTATTTTTACGTTCTATACCTATTTTATAAAGGAAATAGAAAACATTTTTTCCATGTTCCCATAGAGTTATAGAAACCCACTACAATTTCTCGTTCTCCCAAACTTCCACTCGTGTTTCTATAACTCTATGGAAACACGGAAAATGTTTTCTATTTCTTAAATATTAAATGTCAACATGATAAATGGCAATATAAAATGTCAGTCGGTCAGTGTCATCTAGATCGTTTGCCAAAATTTCCTCGCAGTGTCTCTCACGAGTGAGTAAAGCAAACATGTCTGAATATTTTTATATTGAACACAAGAAAATCTAAAAATTCATATCACCAAGCAGCCATGTAAAGCAATATTTCAATCTTCACATGTGAAGAGATGAGTTGTTCTGAATGAAAAAAACTTGGTATTTTATCAATATCTATAATGTAATAAAGACACATGATCTTCCCATCTTTTCACCATCACCCTTGCTGCAACAGACACATTTGCCAAATTGAATAGTATCCTTTTTTAAAATAGATGAATTAAAATGTTAACATAAATGCCTTTGACAAATTTAAGTTTTAGGGTGGGTATTTCGTTTCTTTATTGATACTCGGGGTTGGATAATTAACAATTAGACAACGAGCCTGAGTTGTCTATGAGCTGATAGTTTGAGGTGCAGTGGAGTTGACTATCGTTCAGAGACAACGAGCGTGAGTTGTATGAGCTGATAGTCAGTTGTGAGGTGCAGTGGAGTTGACTATCGTTCATAGACAACGAGCCTGAGTTGTCTATGAGCTGATAGTCTGTGAGGTGCAGTCGAGTTGACTATTGTTCAGAGACAACGAGGACGAGTTGTCTAATTGTTTTAGTATAAACCAATTAGTCAGACAAATTATTATTTTTAAGAAACGAACTGAAACCTCAGCAAAGTGTGAGTTTTCTGCCATTGTTTTGCATTTAAAACTTGACTCTTTCTCTACTAGTGGTCTATCACCAATAGACAGTGAGTATAGCTGCATTTGTAATAGTCCACTAGTTGGTTTATACTAAAGGAAAATATTGGTCTTAAAATGTATATATTCTACACTCGAATTTTCCTTCACCCAAAATCTTTAGAACATGCTATGTAATCGAGTGAAATGCCCAATATTACTTAATATAATATACCCAATTCTCTCCTGGCATTCCCACCTTATTATATATACAGAACTGACTCGCGATCAAGCTCTCGGCAACGCCCTCCGTGGCTCAGTGGTCAAGGCATTGCACTAGAATCGCAAGGTCGTGGGTTCAATTCCTGCTGGAAAGCCTGTGTAGTTGCATTTTTTCGCAACTGGTCCTGGTTTGGTCTTAAAATGTATATATTCTACACTCGAATTTTCCTTATCAATGGTTGGGTCAGCAAAATATTCATCTAAGCAAACATTTCTCTTCGGTGCCACCCCCTGTCATAAATAATTATGATACTATAAACAAGAAGGCACTCAGAGGCTGCATATATTTCCGCAGGGGGGGGGGTGGGTGGGGTAATTTACGCATGTACGAATGAATAAAATGCTTGATTGCACGCGTACCAAAATTATGCAAAAATGTCGTTTGCATAAAATAAGGATAATGAGTGCAATCAAACATTTCTTCTACACCGAGAAGCTTAGTTAGTTTTTTATTAATTTTTCGTTCAAATTTCAACCGAATTCCACCTAAATCGAATGGGTTTGTCCTTGGTTGATTAATATATCATTAAAATATATTTAATATATCAATAAAATCAATAAGACTTTTATGAAAACCTGTGCAATATTTTGTTAGATATCCTAGGGACAGACAGACAGACAGACAGACAGGCAGACAGACAGACAGACAGACAGACAGACAGACAGACAGACAGACAGACAGACAGACAGACAGACAGACAGACAGACAGACAGACAGACAGACAGACAGACAGACAGACAGACAGACAGACAGACAGACCGACCGACCGACCGACCGACCGAGATGAAACCATAACCTTCTGACGGAGGTAATAATTATAAAAAATTATTTCATATTTTGAAATTAGAAATTCGTAATATTTAATGTAAAAGTGTGGTGATGTACAATTGTTTGTAATTTCTTTCGTTTTTAGAAACAATGCTATTGGATAACGATTACTATTCGACTTTTATCTCCATTGAGGATATTGGGTTCAGCTACTCACTGATCATACAGACGGTGGATCATAATACGTAAGTACTTATTTTAGAAGGTCAGCTGTCAGGCCATATGTGCAATACATAAAATTGTAATATATTATAATATTACAATATAAACTTAAAGTGCCTTGTATCATTAAGCACAGCAAGTGGATACAAGCGGTCAGGTTAATTGAGGCCTTGAAAGTCAATATGAAATGAAGTTTTTTATAATTTTATACCAAAGAACACTAAAAATCAGATGAAGAACGATTTTTATATCCTCTTGATATCTTAAGGCGGCAATTTTTTCGTACAACTTCTCTCGCAATGGCTAAATCCTCTGCATTTACAGTTGGACGAGCAGGGGTGTTATACTATGCAGTGTTCCTTACAACTTGTCTTGCAATGGCTTAATCTCTTCCATTTGCAGTTGCACGAGCAGAAGTGTTACACTGTGCAATGTTTCGTACAACTTGTCTCGCGAATGTGACCGAAGAGGACTGGAGCGGTTTACAAAGGGGGTGTCTTTATTGACTGATCACGCAATATGTTGTGACACAAGTTACAAAAGGGGTGTCATACACCGCGTGCAATGCTTCAATAATCCGTTGCAGCTTTACCGCAATCGTTGCTGAAAAGTAGAACTTGATTCTACTTCGTGCAACGCTTGCTGCAACAAAAAGATTGCGAGACTTGGTGATTGCGGACTATGTTACACTATATGCAATTTCTCTTATAACTTGCGTCGCAACAAAACTACGAGACAAGTTTCACGAAAAATCGCACAGTGTAACGACGCCTTTATTGAGTTTATTCCGTTCTTCAGTTATAAAGCTTTATGCAATTTGAGCTATGGCGTTACAAGTGTGACACAGCATTATAACAAAACTGAAAATCTGGCATATCTTCGGATTGGCTTGAGAGAGATACTCACTAGAGAGGGATACTCACTTCATGTGGTGACCCCATATAGTTCTTTTTTACCTTATTTTAAGAGATATCCACAAGTGTTGTGGTAACCTTAGTTTATAATAGAAAACTTGACTGGTTTTAAACCAGAGTAGCACTATACACCATGTCTTATGGCGTAGAAAGTTAACGCTTTTCAGGAACTACTTTGGAACTACGCTCAATTTATGAAGTTATATATAGTTCAATCATGTGATCTACATCATTACATAGAGCTCCTTGGTCATTCAAACTATGTTGAAACAAAATAAACACATTTGTCTTTTCTCAGCATCACGTCCAGTAAGAATTCGAGGTCACGACATTCTTATCACAAGACTCTAATTTATTCAGTTTCGATCAAATTAGTCTTGCCTTCAGTTCCTGACGTGCCGTTCCTGACTGACGTACCGTACTCTAATCAAGTACAATAACCTATTCAAGTGATATTCTACTACTATGTAACAATGACTTCCAACGATAAAAACGGAACCTAGCTTTGTTTTTGAGTTGAGGAAAAAGTGCCAAGAGATGGAATCCTACGAGCAAGGATACGACGTAGATCGGTTTGAGAATGACGTTAGTCGAAACTTTCACTGCCCAATTTGTCTCAACGTCCTCAAAGATCCCGTAATGTGTCAGAGAAACAAACACTTTTTCTGTCGCCCTTGCATCACTCGCCATCTGACGAATTCACCGACATGTCCTTCGTGTAAGGAAGAATTGACTTCGGAAACATTAACTCCTGCTCCACGAATCGTGACGGGGTGTTTGTCTGAGTTGAATATTCGTTGTGATTATTTCAACAGAGGTTGTCGTGATCGTATGCAGCTGGGAAATCTTGAAAGTCACGTCAAGGATTGTGGGTTCACTCCAGTGGTGTGTTCCAACGACGGATGTCTTGTGGAGGTCAACAAACGAGATCGAATTCACCACGAGACAGAAGTTTGTGAATTCAGAAAAGTGCAGTGTCATAATTGTGCTGAGCTGAAGACCAATTTGATGGCAGTACAGATGGAAACGGGGGAACTGAAAATGAGTTTGAAAGCAGTAAATGATAAACTTGACAAAATAGAAGACATGAATAAAAGGAATCAGACAGAAATCAAAGAACAGCTGGGTCAACTGGGTCATCTTGCAACCCTATCAAATCAAATGCGTGGTATCCAAACGATGCAAGAGAAAATGGTGAAAGAAATCGAAGGAATAAAAGTTGTCGGAACAAACGCAAAGCATAGTGTAGTTATTGCAGGCGGTTGGGTAGCGAGCCAGGGCATGTTCGTGACAAAAACAAATTCCGTGGAAACATTCAACTGTTCCAAGAAGTCGTGGACACCACTGCAATCAATGAAAGAATGTCGTGACGAAGCATCTGCAGTTATTTACAAAGACCAAATAATTGTCTCGGGAGGGTACACTGATCATGGTCTTACTGACAGCATGGAAAGTCTGACCATTAACCCAACTATGGATTCCGCACATTGGTCTCACTTTCCCACCAAACTTCCTGGCAAGTTGCAAGGACATAGCAGTGTAGTTTATAATGGACGGTTGATAGTGATAGGGGAGAAGACGGTAGGAAATACTCTGACAGTATTCACGAAGTTTCACTTGATCCTCCTTATACCAATAAGTTGTTAACCGGCATGCCAGAACCAAGAGGATATCATGGCGCAGAATTATTCAACGACAAAATTTCGATTATTGGAGGAAGGAAATCTGGCTACTGTAAAGATAGTGTTGATAGCGTCCTAATGTATGATATTAACAAGAACCAATGTGAACAAATGGCGCCACTTCCTTTTGCTGTGTCTGAAATGGCAACAGTAAGTTGGGGTGGCAATGTCATTGTAATAGGTGGTGTTGACAAAGATAGGAAAACGTTAAATACTGTTGTTATTTATAATGTTCAGTCAGAAAAGAGTCATATGTTACCTGCAATGAAATATAAGAGAACTGGATGTGCGGCGGTTGTTACTGAGAATGCCATTGTTGTAATGGGTGGGCTTGATGAGCGAGGAAACTACCTTAAGTCAGATGAGTCATTCAGTTTTGATCGCTATTCATGGGAAGACCTTCCCCGAATGAATGAAGCCCGAGCGTTTGCTACAGCTGTAGCTTGGTAATTGTTTGTATATATAAAGTGACAATTATGAAAACTAGAGTTTGATCATGATTTGTAAGATAATTTTTGTATTCTTTTGACACTTCAAATTAAAGTTGATTTCTACATGTCTACAATCTTGTCTTCTTCACAACGTTCACAACTGTTCTTTCAGACTGCAACAGTGCAGATGCTAGAGAACATAGCTCAGCAGGGGCGGATTTAGGGTACGTCAAACACGTCACGCGACGTAGATAAAAATCCCAGACTAATTTATTCATGAATTAATTAGTTGGAAACATTTGAAATTTGAAAATTTCCAATTTTAAAAATATTTAAATTTTTAAAAATTTTATATGAATTTATGAATTTTTGAAATATTCAAAAATTTCATTTTTGTACGTATTTAGCGCTGCTAAATCGAGGGAAAAATTCATTCCCAGTCCTCGGCTGGAGGACACTTAGTCTACTTCATGTAGCCTGAACGAAACTGTTCATACGGTAGGGTTAGAGAGGGATGCTATTTACAAATGTGGATAATTAAACTACGTCAAAATGGCCGACTACGTCAAGATAACGAGCACTGATTGGACAAAGACAATAGAGATACGGCGGAAGTAGTGGGACTACGTCGGAAGTAAAATATTTTGACGTTCTTGGCTTTTGATTGGCTAGGAAAGGATATTTCGACGTACACGGACTACGGGCCTGAGCCAGCAGTCAATCTTCTGCTTGAGTTCTTTTATGGCGTTCTAAGAGACACAGAATGAAAACGATGAATTGTCGAAGACGATCTGTTGCGATTTGACAAAGAAACTCCAATCGTGATTCCTCGTGGGTCAAGAGTTTTCGGCGCAGATTGGCAAGCCATTTATACATCGGGTGATCGGGATATCGACGCAGGCATATATTCCTCAGGCTCAGTATGCTAAAGCTGTTTCTTGAAAGAAAGTTAAGAAACGTTGTATTGCTTTAAGGTGAGTGGATACTATCTTATCTTTAGTTCCTCAGACTTGTGCAACCATAAAAAGCGTAAATTATTTAAATTAGATGGGATATGTAGAGCTCTCAAGTATATTTATGAATAATTCATCATATAATTATTAAGATAATGAGATGTGTTACAAATATAAGTAATCCATCACTGAACATTATAATTAAATAATCTTAGCTACTGTAGCCGAAAGTTTGGAACAATTTTAGATCAATAGCAACAGAATGTAAATTTAAAAAAAGGTAAACATTAATTTATTAAAAAAAGGCAGAAATTAGGCTTATATACTATTTCATCATCATTATTATTATATATACAATATATGTGAAGTAGCAATTTTCTAGGCTATACCAACAATGTTATATTATTAAGTTACTTAATATGACAGTAAATACCTTCTTGGGCTGATTATGCAACATCGATAACTTAGATGTTGTGTAGTGGGCTTGAGGGGGTATATATTGTCCATAGTTTGTTAATTATTAATGTATATACTACATGTAGTTCTATTTTCAATAAAAGGGATCTACAGCAAACAAGCAAATTTTGCTTTCTTGTAGATTCCCCATCACTGTAAATTATTATTTTCTTCTTTCATATCTATTTGTACTATCTATATTATCTTGTGATGAAATAAAGTACATTATATATATATATATATATATATATATATATATATATATATATATATATATATATATATATGTAGTATATATAGATTTTCGCTTACCTCAAAAGTCTGCTACAGGCTGTTTCATCTAAAAGGAATCTTCAGGCAGAAGATTCTGCCTGAAGATTCTTCTTTTTTAGATGAAACATTCTTTTTTAGATGAAACAGCCTTTTTTTTTCTTTTTTAGATGATTCTTTTTCTTTTTTTTAGATGAAACAGCCTGTAGCAGACTTTTGAGGTAAGCGAAAATCTATATTTGCTCTAACTATATGTTATCGAGCACTCTTTGCGTTTCGTAGACCAAAAACCCACACGTATGTAGTATATATATATATATATATATATATATATATATATATATATATATATATATTATTTCGGGGCGGAAGAGAAAAAAATACTTGGTAGTTACTAGTTAGTATGACTTGGGATGATGTAGAGAGATGAGCTTCTCTATGTCCATGAAATGTCCCATGTGGTCTATTGATACTAAAACTTCTTCTAATCAGATAGTGTTTGGCTGGATAGAGGTATTAGGCGAGTATCTGGTGCCTCAAAACCAGACAACTCAGAGTAAATAAGGGGTAAATATTAGGTAGTTAAGAATTAAGATGACTAGGATGCCCATGAAATGTCACATATGGTCTATCCATATTGCTTCTTCTAATCAGACAGTGACTGGCTGGATAGAGGTATGTGTTAAGGCAAGTATCTGGTGCCTCAAAACCAGACAGCTTGGCAGCTAAGGGATTGCAGCAAGTGGCTGTGATTGACCTTACAAAATATTTTGGAGCCTTGGCTGTCCATGTCGAATTCACTGTACAACAGTGATTCGTAGGCATGCTGATGATGAGCTCTGATATGGAGCAAAACAGTCCTAAAAAGTTGTCTCCAATAATGATAAAAAAAAATGCAAAAGCCAAGTCCTTAAAAAATCATAAAACGTTGTATAAAAAACACAAGTTAAAACTGTAAGATTTTTCTAAATAGTCTTGTCAGAATGCAGGAAATGCCATTTCAGGGAACCAAATTTTAAAAAATTTCCGGGGGGCATGCCCCCGGACCCCCCTAGAGATAATATTTCCGGGTTTGACGTACTCTGAAAAATTCCTGGATCCGCCCCTGCATAGCTGTATCAGTGCATGTATTATACTATCGTATATACCGCACTGCATAGTCCGTCCAGAGGTGCAACGAAGCAAAGTGCGACTAAGAAGCACGAGAGTGAAAAATGACGCTATCCTTAAAAAAAGGATGAGTGTAGGAGGGGGGGGGGATGGCGAAGAAAACTTGCTTCAAGGGCAAACAAATTTTTGAATAACTCAAAGGTTGGGTTAAAAAGATAAACCATCTCAAGCTTTGAGTACAAAAAAACAAATTATTAAATTTCCAAAGCGTGGTTCAATCATAAATTAAACACTACAAATCAATGCCAATATCTTATTTGTCAATATATTAAATGTCAACATAATAAATGTCAGTATAAAATGTCAGTCAGTCAGTCAGTCAGTCGGTCGGTCGGTCGGTCGGTCGGTCGGTCGGTCGGTCGGTCGGTTGGTCGGTCGGTCGGTCGGTCGGTCGGTCGGTCAGTCAGTGTCATCTAGATCGTTTGCCAGAATTTCCTCGCAGTGTCTCTCACGAGTGAGTAAAACAAACAGGTCTGAATATTTTTATATTGAACACAAGAAAACCTAAAAATTCATGTCACTAAGCAGCCATGTAAATCAATGTAAAGAGATTACTTGTTCTGAATGAAAAACACAACAACTTATGAATATCTATGTAATAAAGACACATGAGCAACAGACATATTTCCCAATTGAATAGTGTCCTTTTTAAAATAGATGAATTAAAATGTTAACATAAATGCCTTTGACAAATTTAAGTTTTAGGGTGGGTATTTCGTTTCTTTATTGATACTCGTGGTTGGATAATTAACAATTAGACAACGAGCCCGAGTTGTCTATGAGCTGATAGTCTGTGAGGTGCAGTGGAGTTGACTATTGTTCATAGACAACGAGCCCAAGTTGTCTATGAGCTGATACTGAACGAGTAGCAGTCGAGTTGACTATCGTTTATAGACAACGAGTCCGAGTTGTCTATGAGCTGATAGTGAACGAGTAGCAGTCGAGTTGGCTATCGTTTATAGACAACGAGCCCGAGTTGTCTATGAGCTGATAGTCTGTGAGGTGCAGTGGAGTTGACCATCGTTCATGGGCAAGGAGGACGAGATGTCTATGAGCTGGTAGTCTGTGAAGTGCAGTGGAGTTGACCATCGTTCATGGGCAAGGAGGACGAGATGTCTATGAGCTGGTAGTCTGTCGGAGGTACAGTCGAGTGGACTATTGTTCATAGACAACGGGCGTGAGTTGTCTATGAGCTGATAGTCTGTGAGGTGCAGTCGAGTTGACTATTGTTCATAGACAAGGAGGACGAGTTGTATAATTGTTTTAGTATAAACCAATTAGTCAGACAAATTATTATTTTTAAGAAACGAAGTGAAACCTCAGCAAAGTGTGAGGCTTTCTGCCATTGTCTTGCATTTAAAACTTGACTCTTTCGCTACTAGTGGTCTATCACCAATAGACAGTGAGTATAGCTGCATTTGTAATAGTCCACTAGTTGGTTTATACTAAAGGAAAATATTGGTCTTAAAATGTATATATTCTACACTCGAATTTTCCTTCACCCAAGACGTTATTAATGGTTGGGTCAGCAAAATATTAGGATGAGTGCAATCAAGCATTTCTTCTACACCGAGAATCTTGTGGTCAGTTTTTTATTAATTTTTCATTCAAATTTCAACCAAATTCCACCTAAATCGAATGGGTTTGTCCTTGGTTGATTAATAAATATATCATTAAAATATATTTAATATATCAATAAAATCAATAAGACTTTTATGAAAACCTGTGCAATATTTTGTTAGATATCCTAGCGACGTTCGACAGACAGACAGACAGACAGACAGACAGACAGACAGACAGACAGACAGACAGACAGACAGACAGACAGACAGACAGACAGACAGACAGACAGACAGACAGACAGACAGACCGACCGACCGACCGACCGACCGACCGACCGACCGAGATGAAACCATAACCTTCTGACGGAGGTAATAATTATAAAAAAATATTTCATATCTGAAGTTAGAAATTTGTAATATTTAATGTGAAACTGTGGTGATGTAAAATTGTTTAAAATTTCTTTCCTTCTTAGAAACAAGGCTTCCATTGACTATTTGATTTTTGTTGCCATTGAATACATTGGGTTCAGCTACTCACTGATCATACAGACGATGGATCGTACGTAAGTACTTATTTTAGAAGGACAGTTGTCATGTCATGTACAATACATAAACTTGTAATATATTATAATATTGCAATATAAACTTAATATCTCTTGTAACAAGCGTTTGCGGTCAGTTTAATTTGGGTCCTTGAAAGTCAATATGCAATGAAATTTTTATAATTTTATGTCAAAGAACACTAAAAATCAGATAAAGAATGATTTTTACATTCTCTTCATATGTTAAGGCAATGGCTTAATCTCTTGCATTTGTAGTTGCACGAGAAGTGTTACACTATGCAATGATTCGTACAACTTGTCTTGCAATGGCTAAACCCTCTGCATTGCAGTTGCACGACCAGAAGTGTTACACTATGCAATGTTTCGTACAACTTGTCTTGCAATGGCTAAACCCTCTGCATTGCAGTTGCACGAGCAGAAGTGTTACAATATGCAATGTTTCGTACACCTTGTCTTGCAATGGCTAAACCCTCTGCATTGCAGTTGCACGAGCAGAAGTGCTACACTATGCAATGTTTCGTACAACTTGTCTTGCAATGGCTAAACCCTCTGCATTGCAGTTGCACGAGCAGGGGTGTTACACTATGCAATGTTTCGTACAACTTGTCTTGCAATGGCTAAACCCTCTGCATTGCAGTTGCACGAGCAGGGGTGTTACACTATGCAATGTTTCGTACAACTTGTCTTGCAATGGCTAAACCATCTGCATTGCAGTTGCACGACCAGAAGTGTTACACTATGCAATGTTTCGTACAACTTGTCTTGCAATGGCTAAACCCTCTGCATTGCAGTTGCACGAGCAGAAGTGTTACAATATGCAATGTTTCGTACAACTTGTCGTGCAATGGCTAAACCCTCTGCATTACAGTTGCACGAGCAGGGAGTGTTTATATGGAGGCGAGCCAGCCCGGGTACCCGAGCTAGCCCGCTTTGCCGAGATGGTTTTTATTGTGTTTAGATGAGAAAGCCTAGCTGGCCTGCTTGTTGTGCTAATTGCGTAATTTATCAGTTCTGGTAAAACACGAAGTCTCATTGTTTTAAATATGAACTGTACATGAACAAGCAGAACTTGTGAATTGTTAATATGTTGAAAAAAGCTGATAAAAACAAATTTTGTCGCGTGTACGAAGCTTTTAGTGCCAGCCGTGGTTAGGCGAGCTAGCCCGGTCTGGGGAAATCATGGGGGGGGGGGGGGGGACCAGCCCGGGTAACAGAGATCTCGGTCTCACAAAGCGAGATCTTGGCTAGGGGAGCTGGCTCGGCTCTCATATAAACACAAGATGAAAATTAACAAGAAATAAAGAGAGGATATTACACGGTGGTGCGAAGATATGAATTTTATCTTCGAGTGGTGAAAACAATATTTTACGAATGAGTGTAGCGAATGAGTAAAATATGGTTTTTACCACGAGAAGATAAAATTCATATCTTTAAGCCAGCGTGTAATTTTCTTTTTATTATATAGATTCAATGCAAAAAGAGGTAAAATTCTTAATGACGTCATCGATATCTTCACTAGTGAGGATATGGAAAATACGACACTGCATATTTTCTAATAAAACACTCGCATTTATATAATAATAGCAGGTTCTTACATTATGCAATGTTTCGTGCAATTTTTTTCGCCAATGTTAACGAGGAGGGCTGGAGCGGTCACAGGGAGCCCATGCATCTTGGCAGAGCGTGGTATCCTGTGGCACACTCGATCGTGGTGTGTTTAGGAAAATAATAAAGGGATGAAACACGAATTCTTCCTTGTTTTGAACATCGTTTTAAGCGGCTATAGGTATTAAAATTGTAAGACAATTAAGCGAAGTAGTTGTGATAATGATTCATTTATCAAAATATAATCAAAATGAGGCAAAATCTCACCTTTTAGCCGTGATTTTGCAGCTAAATTACATATCGTATTTTCGAGAGATGTGTTCCGCAAGTAGCTAGGACACTACGTCATCGTTGACACTTCGGATAGCTACGAAATCCTACGATAAGCTTTTCGGATAAAGCGGGAAGTCTCAGGATTATTGATTTATTGCACATTCATCTGACTCTGAGTTTCAGTAGGTTTCAGTATTCCAACGGAGGCTCCCGACGATACGAGATGTCCTGGCTACTTGCGGAACACATTCCACGTTGAACGTTTGGTGTTTCATCCCTTATATTTTTTCTCTCCCTCCCCCCCTTTCCCCCGTTTTTCCCTCGCTTCCGGTAACCGTTTTCCGTATTTTTTTAAATCCCCTGCCACAGTCCCCCGCGCGTCTTTCGAGTCCGCCACAGGTGCCCAAGTGCTGCCAAGATGGGCTCCCTGTGGAGCGGTTTGCAATATGTTGCGAGACAAGTTACAAGAGGGGTGTCATACCACATATATGGTATGTCATACCTCAACACCCCATATAGTTCTTTTTTACCTTATTTTAAGAGATATCCACAAGTGTTGAGGTAACCTTAGTTTATAATAGAAAACTTGACTGGTTTTCACTTTAAACCAGAGTAGCTCTATACACCATGTTTTATGGCGTAGAAAGTTAACGCTTTTCAGGAACTACTTTGGAACTACGCGCGATTTATGAAGTTATATATAGGTTATGGGACCTAGATCATTGCATTTAGCTCCTTGGTCATTCAAACTATGTTGAAACAAAATAAACACATTTGTGTTTTCTCAGCGTCACATCCAGTAAGAATTCGAGGTCATGCCCTTCTAATCACAAGACTCTAATTTATTCAGTTCCGATGGATCAAATTAGTCCGTCTTGTGTTACTGTGGCAAAGTGAAAGTAAAACACTGAGAGCGTTTCGGGGTTCTTTGTCTGTTGCTATATTCTACTACTATGTAACAATGACTTCCAACGATAAAAACGGAACCCAGCTTGGTCTTTGAGCTGAGGAAAAAGCGACAAGAGATGGAATCCTACGAGCAAGGATACGACGTAGATCGGTTTGAGAATGGCGTTAGTCAAAGCTTCCATTGCCCAATTTGTCTCAACGTCTTCAAAGATCCTGTAATGTGTCAGAGAAACCAACACTTTTTCTGTCGCCCTTGCATCACTCGCCATCTGACGAATTCATCGACATGTCCTTCTTGTAAGGAAGAATTGACAGTGGAAACATTAACTCCAGCTCCAAGAATCGTGACGGGGTTTCTGTCTGAGTTGAATATTCGTTGTGATTATTTCAACAGAGGTTGTCGTGAATTTGTGCAGCTAGAAAATTTTGAAAGTCACGTCCAGAATTGTGGGTTCACTCCAGTGGTGTGTTCCAACGAAGGATGTCTTGTGGAGATCAACAAACGAGATCGACTTCACCACAAGACAGAAGTTTGTGAATTCAGAAAAGTACAATGTCATAATTGTGCCGAGCTAAACAAGGAAATGGATGAAGTAAAGACGAAATTGATGGCAGTACAGAACGAAACGGGGGGACTAAAAATGAGTTTGGAAGCAGTAAATGATAAACTTGACAAAATGGAGGACATGAATAAAAGGAATCTGACAGAAATCAAAGAACAGCTGGGTCAACTGGGTCATCTTGCAACCCTACCAAATCAAATGCGTGGTATCCAAACGATGCAAGAGAAAATGGTGAAAGAAATCGAAGGAATAAAAGTTGGCGGAACAAACGTAAAGCATAGTGTGGTTATTGCAGGCGGTTGCGTAGCGAGCCAGGTCAGTTTCTTGACGAGAACAAATTCCGTGGAAACATTCAGCTGTTCTAAGAAGTCGTGGACACCACTACAATCGATGAAAGAACATCGCGACGGAGCATCTGCAGTTATTTACAAAGACGAAATAATTGTCTCTGGAGGTTACACTGAACATGATCCCATTTATAGCATGGAAAGTCTGGCCATTAACCCCACTATGAATTCCGCCCAATGGTCTCACTTTCCAGCCAAACTTACTGGTAAGTTGTATGGCCACGGCAGTGTAGTTTATAATGGACGGTTGATAGTGATAGGAGGGTGTGATGGCAGGAAATACTCTGCCAGTATTCATGAAGTTTCACTTGATCCTCCTTATACTAGTAAGTTGTTAACCGGAATGACAGAACCCAGAAGGGATCATGGTGCAGAATTATTCAACAACAGAATTTTGATTGTTGGAGGAAGAAAATCCTTCCGCATTAGAGATATTCTTGATAGCGTCATTATGTACGATATTAACAAGAACCAATGTAAACAAATGGCACCACTTCCTTTCGTTGTATCTGAAATGGCAACAGTAAGTTGGGGTGACAATGTAATTGTAATAGGTGGTGCTGACAAAGATGGTAAAGCGTTAAATACTGTTGTTATTTATAATGTTCAGTCAGAAAAGAGTCATATGTTACCTGCAATGAAATATAAGAGGAGAGGATGTGCAGCGGTTGTTACTGGGAATGCCATTGTTGTAATGGGTGGGCGAGATGAGCAAGGAGAGTACCTTAAGTCAGTTGAATCATTCAGTTTTGATCGCTATTCATGGGAAGACCTTCCCTCAATGAATGTAACCAGATGGCAGGCTACAGCTGTAGCTTGGTAACTGTTTTTATATATAAAGTGACAATAGTGAGAACTACAGTTTGATCATGATTTGTAAGATAATTTTTATATTCTTTTGAAACTTCAAAATAAAGTTGATTTCTACATGTCTACAATCTTGTCTTCTTCACAACGTTCACAACTGTTCTTTCAAACTGCAACAGTGCAGATGCTAGAGAACATAGCTGTATCAGTGCATCTATTGTATTATCGTATATACCGCACTGTATAGTCCGTCCAGTGGTGTAACGAAGCTAATAATATACATGACAAAATTACTGCGTCCTGATTGGTCGAGAGGAGTGCAATTTCAATGTAATACAGTGCAGAAAAATGAAACACAGTGCAAATTTCAATGAGTATTAAGCATTCTGATTGGCTAATAAACAACCGGAAACTACCAGAACGCCAATGAAATGCCTATGCGGACTTTGAAGGATGGTTTTTCCTTCACGAGAAAATCCAATATGGGGACCGAAACATAAAGTTGTCGAAGAACATTTCGATGAAATACAGAGTGAACTTTGCTTTAATATTGTCATAAAAGTCCCTGCAAGAAGACTAGAAGAGGTTAGATGCCATGAGTAAAACGTTTGACGTATTTAGTGAACAAAATGAAGCAGTTTTCAACCATTAAAGCTTCGAGAAGTGGAGCAATGAGTGGTATGTAACTTCGTAGCTGGAAGAACATTTTGTCTAACATTTTCATGTATATTATTAATAAGTAATAGCATGGTTTTGAGTGCAATTTTGAAAAGACACGCACTCGTGAGTTTTTCAAAGACCTCAAATAGCACTCGTCCTTCGGACTCGTGCAATTTTGATAGTCTTTGAAATACTCACTCGTGCATGTTTTTTCCAAATTGCACTCGAAACCATGCTATTACCTATACAAAGTTCGACTAAGAGCACGAGAGTGAAAAATGACATTATGCTTCAAAAAATGATCTAAGGGGCCGGTCATTATTTATAGTGTGGGTGCGTGGAGGAGGAGAGGGGGTGGCGCCGAAGAAAAATTGCTTCAAGGGCAAACAAATTTTTGAATAACTCAAAGGTTGGGTTAAAAAGATAAACCAACTCAAGTTTTGAGTGCAAAAAAGCAATTATTAAATTTCTAAAGCGTGGTTCAATCCTATATTAAACACTACAAGTCAATGCCAATATCTTATATGTCAATTTATAAAATAACATTTTGAAAACAAGCACGGCGATTGGTTGAAAGCCGTGTTTCTATAACTTTATGGAAACACGGCAAGGTTCAGGCCTTCAATACGCCATCATACGCCATTATGAAGAGTTAGAAGAATTTACGCTTTGAGGCAGTGATTATTTTTACGTTCTATACCTATTTTATAAAGGAAATAGAAAACATTTTTTCCATGTTCCCATAGAGTTATAGAAACCCACTACAATTTCTCGTTCTCCCAAACTTCCACTCGTGTTTCTATAACTCTATGGAAACACGGAAAATGTTTTCTATTTCTTAAATATTAAATGTCAACATGATAAATGGCAATATAAAATGTCAGTCAGTCAGTGTCATCTAGATCGTTTGCCAAAATTTCCTCGCAGTGTCTCTCACGAGTGAGTAAAGCAAACATGTCTGAATATTTTTATATTGAACACAAGAAAATCTAAAAATTCATATCACCAAGCAGCCATGTAAAGCAATATTTCAATCTTCACATGTGAAGAGATGAGTTGTTCTGAATGAAAAAAACTTGGTATTTTATCAATATCTATAATGTAATAAAGACACATGATCTTCCCATCTTTTCACCATCACCCTTGCTGCAACAGACACATTTGCCAAATTGAATAGTATCCTTTTTTAAAATAGATGAATTAAAATGTTAACATAAATGCCTTTGACAAATTTAAGTTTTAGGGTGGGTATTTCGTTTCTTTATTGATACTCGGGGTTGGATAATTAACAATTAGACAACGAGCCTGAGTTGTCTATGAGCTGATAGTTTGAGGTGCAGTGGAGTTGACTATCGTTCAGAGACAACGAGCGTGAGTTGTATGAGCTGATAGTCAGTTGTGAGGTGCAGTGGAGTTGACTATCGTTCATAGACAACGAGCCTGAGTTGTCTATGAGCTGATAGTCTGTGAGGTGCAGTCGAGTTGACTATTGTTCAGAGACAACGAGGACGAGTTGTCTAATTGTTTTAGTATAAACCAATTAGTCAGACAAATTATTATTTTTAAGAAACGAACTGAAACCTCAGCAAAGTGTGAGTTTTCTGCCATTGTTTTGCATTTAAAACTTGACTCTTTCTCTACTAGTGGTCTATCACCAATAGACAGTGAGTATAGCTGCATTTGTAATAGTCCACTAGTTGGTTTATACTAAAGGAAAATATTGGTCTTAAAATGTATATATTCTACACTCGAATTTTCCTTCACCCAAAATCTTTAGAACATGCTATGTAATCGAGTGAAATGCCCAATATTACTTAATATAATATACCCAATTCTCTCCTGGCATTCCCACCTTATTATATATACAGAACTGACTCGCGATCAAGCTCTCGGCAACGCCCTCCGTGGCTCAGTGGTCAAGGCATTGCACTAGAATCGCAAGGTCGTGGGTTCAATTCCTGCTGGAAAGCCTGTGTAGTTGCATTTTTTCGCAACTGGTCCTGGTTTGGTCTTAAAATGTATATATTCTACACTCGAATTTTCCTTATCAATGGTTGGGTCAGCAAAATATTCATCTAAGCAAACATTTCTCTTCGGTGCCACCCCCTGTCATAAATAATTATGATACTATAAACAAGAAGGCACTCAGAGGCTGCATATATTTCCGCAGGGGGGGAGGTGGGGGGGGGGGTAATTTACGCATGTACGAATGAATAAAATGCTTGATTGCACGCGTACCAAAATTATGCAAAAATGTCGTTTGCATAAAATAAGGATAATGAGTGCAATCAAACATTTCTTCTACACCGAGAAGCTTAGTTAGTTTTTTATTAATTTTTCGTTCAAATTTCAACCGAATTCCACCTAAATCGAATGGGTTTGTCCTTGGTTGATTAATATATCATTAAAATATATTTAATATATCAATAAAATCAATAAGACTTTTATGAAAACCTGTGCAATATTTTGTTAGATATCCTAGGGACAGACAGACAGACAGACAGACAGACAGACAGACAGACAGACAGACAGACAGACAGACAGACAGACAGACAGACAGACAGACAGACAGACAGACAGACAGACAGACAGACAGACAGACAGACAGACAGACAGACAGACAGACAGACAGACAGACAGACAGACCGACCGACCGACCGACCGAGATGAAACCATAACCTTCTGACGGAGGTAATAATTATAAAAAATTATTTCATATTTTGAAATTAGAAATTCGTAATATTTAATGTAAAAGTGTGGTGATGTACAATTGTTTGTAATTTCTTTCGTTTTTAGAAACAATGCTATTGGATAACGATTACTATTCGACTTTTATCTCCATTGAGGATATTGGGTTCAGCTACTCACTGATCATACAGACGGTGGATCATAATACGTAAGTACTTATTTTAGAAGGTCAGCTGTCAGGCCATATGTGCAATACATAAAATTGTAATATATTATAATATTACAATATAAACTTAAAGTGCCTTGTATCATTAAGCACAGCAAGTGGATACAAGCGGTCAGGTTAATTGAGGCCTTGAAAGTCAATATGAAATGAAGTTTTTTATAATTTTATACCAAAGAACACTAAAAATCAGATGAAGAACGATTTTTATATCCTCTTGATATCTTAAGGCGGCAATTTTTTCGTACAACTTCTCTCGCAATGGCTAAATCCTCTGCATTTACAGTTGGACGAGCAGGGGTGTTATACTATGCAGTGTTCCTTACAACTTGTCTTGCAATGGCTTAATCTCTTCCATTTGCAGTTGCACGAGCAGAAGTGTTACACTGTGCAATGTTTCGTACAACTTGTCTCGCGAATGTGACCGAAGAGGACTGGAGCGGTTTACAAAGGGGGTGTCTTTATTGACTGATCACGCAATATGTTGTGACACAAGTTACAAAAGGGGTGTCATACACCGCGTGCAATGCTTCAATAATCCGTTGCAGCTTTACCGCAATCGTTGCTGAAAAGTAGAACTTGATTCTACTTCGTGCAACGCTTGCTGCAACAAAAAGATTGCGAGACTTGGTGATTGCGGACTATGTTACACTATATGCAATTTCTCTTATAACTTGCGTCGCAACAAAACTACGAGACAAGTTTCACGAAAAATCGCACAGTGTAACGACGCCTTTATTGAGTTTATTCCGTTCTTCAGTTATAAAGCTTTATGCAATTTGAGCTATGGCGTTACAAGTGTGACACAGCATTATAACAAAACTGAAAATCTGGCATATCTTCGGATTGGCTTGAGAGAGATACTCACTAGAGAGGGATACTCACTTCATGTGGTGACCCCATATAGTTCTTTTTTACCTTATTTTAAGAGATATCCACAAGTGTTGTGGTAACCTTAGTTTATAATAGAAAACTTGACTGGTTTTAAACCAGAGTAGCACTATACACCATGTCTTATGGCGTAGAAAGTTAACGCTTTTCAGGAACTACTTTGGAACTACGCTCAATTTATGAAGTTATATATAGTTCAATCATGTGATCTACATCATTACATAGAGCTCCTTGGTCATTCAAACTATGTTGAAACAAAATAAACACATTTGTCTTTTCTCAGCATCACGTCCAGTAAGAATTCGAGGTCACGACATTCTTATCACAAGACTCTAATTTATTCAGTTTCGATCAAATTAGTCTTGCCTTCAGTTCCTGACGTGCCGTTCCTGACTGACGTACCGTACTCTAATCAAGTACAATAACCTATTCAAGTGATATTCTACTACTATGTAACAATGACTTCCAACGATAAAAACGGAACCTAGCTTTGTTTTTGAGTTGAGGAAAAAGTGCCAAGAGATGGAATCCTACGAGCAAGGATACGACGTAGATCGGTTTGAGAATGACGTTAGTCGAAACTTTCACTGCCCAATTTGTCTCAACGTCCTCAAAGATCCCGTAATGTGTCAGAGAAACAAACACTTTTTCTGTCGCCCTTGCATCACTCGCCATCTGACGAATTCACCGACATGTCCTTCGTGTAAGGAAGAATTGACTTCGGAAACATTAACTCCTGCTCCACGAATCGTGACGGGGTGTTTGTCTGAGTTGAATATTCGTTGTGATTATTTCAACAGAGGTTGTCGTGATCGTATGCAGCTGGGAAATCTTGAAAGTCACGTCAAGGATTGTGGGTTCACTCCAGTGGTGTGTTCCAACGACGGATGTCTTGTGGAGGTCAACAAACGAGATCGAATTCACCACGAGACAGAAGTTTGTGAATTCAGAAAAGTGCAGTGTCATAATTGTGCTGAGCTGAAGACCAATTTGATGGCAGTACAGATGGAAACGGGGGAACTGAAAATGAGTTTGAAAGCAGTAAATGATAAACTTGACAAAATAGAAGACATGAATAAAAGGAATCAGACAGAAATCAAAGAACAGCTGGGTCAACTGGGTCATCTTGCAACCCTATCAAATCAAATGCGTGGTATCCAAACGATGCAAGAGAAAATGGTGAAAGAAATCGAAGGAATAAAAGTTGTCGGAACAAACGCAAAGCATAGTGTAGTTATTGCAGGCGGTTGGGTAGCGAGCCAGGGCATGTTCGTGACAAAAACAAATTCCGTGGAAACATTCAACTGTTCCAAGAAGTCGTGGACACCACTGCAATCAATGAAAGAATGTCGTGACGAAGCATCTGCAGTTATTTACAAAGACCAAATAATTGTCTCGGGAGGGTACACTGATCATGGTCTTACTGACAGCATGGAAAGTCTGACCATTAACCCAACTATGGATTCCGCACATTGGTCTCACTTTCCCACCAAACTTCCTGGCAAGTTGCAAGGACATAGCAGTGTAGTTTATAATGGACGGTTGATAGTGATAGGGGGAGAAGACGGTAGGAAATACTCTGACAGTATTCACGAAGTTTCACTTGATCCTCCTTATACCAATAAGTTGTTAACCGGCATGCCAGAACCAAGAGGATATCATGGCGCAGAATTATTCAACGACAAAATTTCGATTATTGGAGGAAGGAAATCTGGCTACTGTAAAGATAGTGTTGATAGCGTCCTAATGTATGATATTAACAAGAACCAATGTGAACAAATGGCGCCACTTCCTTTTGCTGTGTCTGAAATGGCAACAGTAAGTTGGGGTGGCAATGTCATTGTAATAGGTGGTGTTGACAAAGATAGGAAAACGTTAAATACTGTTGTTATTTATAATGTTCAGTCAGAAAAGAGTCATATGTTACCTGCAATGAAATATAAGAGAACTGGATGTGCGGCGGTTGTTACTGAGAATGCCATTGTTGTAATGGGTGGGCTTGATGAGCGAGGAAACTACCTTAAGTCAGATGAGTCATTCAGTTTTGATCGCTATTCATGGGAAGACCTTCCCCGAATGAATGAAGCCCGAGCGTTTGCTACAGCTGTAGCTTGGTAATTGTTTGTATATATAAAGTGACAATTATGAAAACTAGAGTTTGATCATGATTTGTAAGATAATTTTTGTATTCTTTTGACACTTCAAATTAAAGTTGATTTCTACATGTCTACAATCTTGTCTTCTTCACAACGTTCACAACTGTTCTTTCAGACTGCAACAGTGCAGATGCTAGAGAACATAGCTCAGCAGGGGCGGATTTAGGGTACGTCAAACACGTCACGCGACGTAGATAAAAATCCCAGACTAATTTATTCATGAATTAATTAGTTGGAAACATTTGAAATTTGAAAATTTCCAATTTTAAAAATATTTAAATTTTTAAAAATTTTATATGAATTTATGAATTTTTGAAATATTCAAAAATTTCATTTTTGTACGTATTTAGCGCTGCTAAATCGAGGGAAAAATTCATTCCCAGTCCTCGGCTGGAGGACACTTAGTCTACTTCATGTAGCCTGAACGAAACTGTTCATACGGTAGGGTTAGAGAGGGATGCTATTTACAAATGTGGATAATTAAACTACGTCAAAATGGCCGACTACGTCAAGATAACGAGCACTGATTGGACAAAGACAATAGAGATACGGCGGAAGTAGTGGGACTACGTCGGAAGTAAAATATTTTGACGTTCTTGGCTTTTGATTGGCTAGGAAAGGATATTTCGACGTACACGGACTACGGGCCTGAGCCAGCAGTCAATCTTCTGCTTGAGTTCTTTTATGGCGTTCTAAGAGACACAGAATGAAAACGATGAATTGTCGAAGACGATCTGTTGCGATTTGACAAAGAAACTCCAATCGTGATTCCTCGTGGGTCAAGAGTTTTCGGCGCAGATTGGCAAGCCATTTATACATCGGGTGATCGGGATATCGACGCAGGCATATATTCCTCAGGCTCAGTATGCTAAAGCTGTTTCTTGAAAGAAAGTTAAGAAACGTTGTATTGCTTTAAGGTGAGTGGATACTATCTTATCTTTAGTTCCTCAGACTTGTGCAACCATAAAAAGCGTAAATTATTTAAATTAGATGGGATATGTAGAGCTCTCAAGTATATTTATGAATAATTCATCATATAATTATTAAGATAATGAGATGTGTTACAAATATAAGTAATCCATCACTGAACATTATAATTAAATAATCTTAGCTACTGTAGCCGAAAGTTTGGAACAATTTTAGATCAATAGCAACAGAATGTAAATTTAAAAAAAGGTAAACATTAATTTATTAAAAAAAGGCAGAAATTAGGCTTATATACTATTTCATCATCATTATTATTATATATACAATATATGTGAAGTAGCAATTTTCTAGGCTATACCAACAATGTTATATTATTAAGTTACTTAATATGACAGTAAATACCTTCTTGGGCTGATTATGCAACATCGATAACTTAGATGTTGTGTAGTGGGCTTGAGGGGGTATATATTGTCCATAGTTTGTTAATTATTAATGTATATACTACATGTAGTTCTATTTTCAATAAAAGGGATCTACAGCAAACAAGCAAATTTTGCTTTCTTGTAGATTCCCCATCACTGTAAATTATTATTTTCTTCTTTCATATCTATTTGTACTATCTATATTATCTTGTGATGAAATAAAGTACATTATATATATATATATATATATATATATATATATATATATATATATATATATATATATATATGTAGTATATATAGATTTTCGCTTACCTCAAAAGTCTGCTACAGGCTGTTTCATCTAAAAAGGAATCTTCAGGCAGAAGATTCTGCCTGAAGATTCTTCTTTTTTAGATGAAACATTCTTTTTTAGATGAAACAGCCTTTTTTTTTCTTTTTTAGATGATTCTTTTTTTTTTTTTTAGATGAAACAGCCTGTAGCAGACTTTTGAGGTAAGCGAAAATCTATATTTGCTCTAACTATATGTTATCGAGCACTCTTTGCGTTTCGTAGACCAAAAACCCACACGTATGTAGTATATATATATATATATATATATATATATATATATATATATATATATTTCGGGGCGGAAGAGAAAAAAAATACTTGGTAGTTACTAGTTAGTATGACTTGGGATGATGTAGAGAGATGAGCTTCTCTATGTCCATGAAATGTCCCATGTGGTCTATTGATACTAAAACTTCTTCTAATCAGATAGTGTTTGGCTGGATAGAGGTATTAGGCGAGTATCTGGTGCCTCAAAACCAGACAACTCAGAGTAAATAAGGGGTAAATATTAGGTAGTTAAGAATTAAGATGACTAGGATGCCCATGAAATGTCACATATGGTCTATCCATATTGCTTCTTCTAATCAGACAGTGACTGGCTGGATAGAGGTATGTGTTAAGGCAAGTATCTGGTGCCTCAAAACCAGACAGCTTGGCAGCTAAGGGATTGCAGCAAGTGGCTGTGATTGACCTTACAAAATATTTTGGAGCCTTGGCTGTCCATGTCGAATTCACTGTACAACAGTGATTCGTAGGCATGCTGATGATGAGCTCTGATATGGAGCAAAACAGTCCTAAAAAGTTGTCTCCAATAATGATAAAAAAAAATGCAAAAGCCAAGTCCTTAAAAAATCATAAAACGTTGTATAAAAAACACAAGTTAAAACTGTAAGATTTTTCTAAATAGTCTTGTCAGAATGCAGGAAATGCCATTTCAGGGAACCAAATTTTAAAAAATTTCCGGGGGGGCATGCCCCCGGACCCCCCTAGAGATAATATTTCCGGGTTTGACGTACTCTGAAAAATTCCTGGATCCGCCCCTGCATAGCTGTATCAGTGCATGTATTATACTATCGTATATACCGCACTGCATAGTCCGTCCAGAGGTGCAACGAAGCAAAGTGCGACTAAGAAGCACGAGAGTGAAAAATGACGCTATCCTTAAAAAAAGGATGAGTGTAGGAGGGGGGGGGGATGGCGAAGAAAACTTGCTTCAAGGGCAAACAAATTTTTGAATAACTCAAAGGTTGGGTTAAAAAGATAAACCATCTCAAGCTTTGAGTACAAAAAAACAAATTATTAAATTTCCAAAGCGTGGTTCAATCATAAATTAAACACTACAAATCAATGCCAATATCTTATTTGTCAATATATTAAATGTCAACATAATAAATGTCAGTATAAAATGTCAGTCAGTCAGTCAGTCAGTCGGTCGGTCGGTCGGTCGGTCGGTCGGTCGGTCGGTCGGTCGGTCGGTCGGTCGGTCGGTCGGTCGGTCGGTCGGTCGGTCGGTCGGTCGGTCGGTCGGTCGGTCGGTCGGTCGGTCAGTCAGTGTCATCTAGATCGTTTGCCAGAATTTCCTCGCAGTGTCTCTCACGAGTGAGTAAAACAAACAGGTCTGAATATTTTTATATTGAACACAAGAAAACCTAAAAATTCATGTCACTAAGCAGCCATGTAAATCAATGTAAAGAGATTACTTGTTCTGAATGAAAAACACAACAACTTATGAATATCTATGTAATAAAGACACATGAGCAACAGACATATTTCCCAATTGAATAGTGTCCTTTTTAAAATAGATGAATTAAAATGTTAACATAAATGCCTTTGACAAATTTAAGTTTTAGGGTGGGTATTTCGTTTCTTTATTGATACTCGTGGTTGGATAATTAACAATTAGACAACGAGCCCGAGTTGTCTATGAGCTGATAGTCTGTGAGGTGCAGTGGAGTTGACTATTGTTCATAGACAACGAGCCCAAGTTGTCTATGAGCTGATACTGAACGAGTAGCAGTCGAGTTGACTATCGTTTATAGACAACGAGTCCGAGTTGTCTATGAGCTGATAGTGAACGAGTAGCAGTCGAGTTGGCTATCGTTTATAGACAACGAGCCCGAGTTGTCTATGAGCTGATAGTCTGTGAGGTGCAGTGGAGTTGACCATCGTTCATGGGCAAGGAGGACGAGATGTCTATGAGCTGGTAGTCTGTGAAGTGCAGTGGAGTTGACCATCGTTCATGGGCAAGGAGGACGAGATGTCTATGAGCTGGTAGTCTGTCGGAGGTACAGTCGAGTGGACTATTGTTCATAGACAACGGGCGTGAGTTGTCTATGAGCTGATAGTCTGTGAGGTGCAGTCGAGTTGACTATTGTTCATAGACAAGGAGGACGAGTTGTATAATTGTTTTAGTATAAACCAATTAGTCAGACAAATTATTATTTTTAAGAAACGAAGTGAAACCTCAGCAAAGTGTGAGGCTTTCTGCCATTGTCTTGCATTTAAAACTTGACTCTTTCGCTACTAGTGGTCTATCACCAATAGACAGTGAGTATAGCTGCATTTGTAATAGTCCACTAGTTGGTTTATACTAAAGGAAAATATTGGTCTTAAAATGTATATATTCTACACTCGAATTTTCCTTCACCCAAGACGTTATTAATGGTTGGGTCAGCAAAATATTAGGATGAGTGCAATCAAGCATTTCTTCTACACCGAGAATCTTGTGGTCAGTTTTTTATTAATTTTTCATTCAAATTTCAACCAAATTCCACCTAAATCGAATGGGTTTGTCCTTGGTTGATTAATAAATATATCATTAAAATATATTTAATATATCAATAAAATCAATAAGACTTTTATGAAAACCTGTGCAATATTTTGTTAGATATCCTAGCGACGTTCGACAGACAGACAGACAGACAGACAGACAGACAGACAGACAGACAGACAGACAGACAGACAGACAGACAGACAGACAGACAGACAGACAGACAGACAGACAGACAGACAGACAGACAGACAGACAGACAGACAGAACCTCAGACAGAACCTCAGACAGAACCTCAGACAGACAGACAGACAAACAGACAGTCAGTCAGACAGACAGACAGACAGACAGACAGACAGACAGACAGACAGACAGACAGACAGACAGACAGACAGACAGACAGACAGACAGACAGACAGACAGACAGACAGACAGACAGACAGACAGACAGACAGGCAGGCAGGCAGGCAGGCAGGCAGGCAGACAGACAGACAGACAGACAGACAGACAGACAGAACCTCCTGACGGAGGTAATAATTATAAAAACTTATTTCATATTTTGAAATTAGTAATATTTAATGCAAAAGTGTGGTGATGTACAATTGTTTGTAATTTCTTTCGTTTTTAGAAACAAGGCTATTGGATAACGATTAACTATTCGATTTTTATCTCCATTGAGGATATTGGGTTTAGCTACTCACTGATCATAATACGTAAGTATTTATTTTAGAAGGTCAGCTGTCATGCCATATGTGCAATACATAAAATTGTAATATACAGTATTATAATATATTATAATATTACAATATAAACTTAAAATGTCTTGTATCATTAAGCACAGGAAGTGCATACAAGCGTTTGCGGTCAGGTTAACTGAGGCCTTGAAAGTCAATATGAAATGAAAATTTTTATAATTTTATGTCAAAGAACACTAAAAATCAGATAAAGAATGATTTTTACATCCTTTTGATATCTTAAGGCGGTATATGCAAATGTTTCGTACAACTTGTCTCGCAATGGCTAAACCCTCTGCATTTGCAGTTGCACAAACAGGGGTGTTACACTATGCAATTTTTCGTACAACTTCTCTCGCAATGGCTTAATCTCTTGCATTACAGTTGCACGACCAGGGGTGTCACACTATGCAATGTTCCTTACAACTTCTCTCGCAATGGCTTAATCTCTTCCGTTTACAGTTGCACAAGCAGAAGTGTTACACTATGCAATGTTCCTTACAACTTCTCTCGCAATGGCTTAATCTCTTGCATTTACAGTTGCACAAGCAGAAGTGTTACACTACGCAATGTTTCTTACAACTTCTCTCGCAATGGCTTAACCTCTTGCATTTACAGTTGCAGTTGCACAAGCAGAAGTGTTACACTATGCAATGTTCCTTACAACTTCTCTCGCAATGGCTCAATCTCTTCCATTGCAGTTGCACAAACAGGAGTGTTACACTACGCAATGTTTCGTGCAACTCTTCTTGCAATGGCTTAAATCTCTTGCATTGCAGTTGCACGAGCAAGAGTGTTACACTATGCAATGTTCCTTACAACTTGTCTCGCGAATGTGACCGAAGAGGACTGGAGCGGTTTACAAAGGGTGTCTTTATTGACTGATCGCGCAATATGTTGCGAGACAAGTTACAAGAGAGGTGTCATACACCGCGTGCAATGCTTCAATAATCCGTTGCAGCTTTGCCGCAATCGTTTCCGAAAAGTAGAACTTGATTCTACTTCGTGCAACGCTTTCTCCAACAAAAATATTGCGAGACTTGGTGATTGCGGACTATGTTACACTATATGCAATTTATCTTGCAACTGGCGTCGCAACAAAACTACAAGACAAGTTGCACAGTGTAACACCGCCTTGATTCCGTTCAGTTCAGTTATAAAGCTTTATGTAATTTGAGCTATGACATTACAAGTGTGACACAGCATTGTAACAACACTGAAAATCTGGCATATCTTCGGATTGGCTTGAGAGAGAGATACTCACCTTATGTGGTGACCCCATATAGTTCTTTTTTACCTTATTTTAAGAGATATCCACAAGTGTTGTGGTAACCTTAGTTTATAATAGAAAACTTGACTGGTTTTCACTTTAAACCAGAGTAGCTCTATACACCATGTTTTATGTCGTAGAAAGTTAACGCTTTTCAGGAACTACTTTGGAACTACGCTGAGTTTATAAAGTTATATATAGTTCATGTGATCTTGGTCATTCAAACTATGTTGAAACAAAATAAACACATTTGTCTTTTCTCAGCAAATTCGAGGTCACGACTTTCTAATCTGACAAGAGTCTAATTTTATTCAGTTTCGATGGATCAAATATCCAAATTAGTCTTGTCTTACTGACGTGGCAAAGTGAAAGTAAAACACTGAGAGAGCGTTTCGGGGTTCTTTGTCTGTTGCTCTAATCAAGTACAGTAACCTATTCAAGCGATATTCTACTACTATGTAACAATGACTTCCAACGATAAAAACTGAACCTAGCTTTGTCTTTGAGCTGAGGAAAAAGCGCCAAGAGATGGAATCCTACGAGCAAGGTTACGATGTAGATCGGTTTGAGAATGACGTTAGTCAAAACTTTCATTGCCCAATTTGTCTAAACGTCTTCAAAGATCCCGTAATGTGTCAGCGAAACCAACACTTTTTCTGTCGCCCTTGCATCACTCGCCATCTGACGAATTCACCGACATGTCCTTCGTGTAAGGAGGAACTTACTTTGGAAACATTAACTCAAGCTCCGCGAATCGTGACGGGGTATCTGTGCGAGTTGGATATTCGTTGCGATTATTTCAACAGAGGTTGTCGTGATCGTGTACAGCTGGGAAATCTTGAAAGTCACGTCAAGAATTGTGGGTTCACTGCAGTGGTGTGTTCCAACGAAGGATGTCTTGTGGAGATCAACAAACGAGATCAAATTCACCACGAGACAGAAGTTTGTGAATTTAGAAAGGTACAATGTCATAATTGTGCTGAGATAAGCAAGGAAATAGATGAAGTCAAGAGGAAATTGATGGCAGTACAGAACGAAACGGGGGGACTAAAAGTGAGTTTGAAGGCAGTAAATGATAAACTTGAGACAATGGAGGAACAGCTCGGTCATCTTGCAACACTACCAGATCGTATCCAAACGATGCAAGGGGAAATGGTGAAAGAAATCGAAGGAATAAAAGTTAACGGAACAAACGTAAAGCATGGTGTAGTTATTGCAGGCGGTTGCATACAGGACCAGGGAATTTACGGCTTGACAAGAACAAATTCCGTGGAAACATTTAGCTGTTCCAAGAAGTCGTGGACACCACTACAATCAATGAAAGAATGTCGTAACGAAGCATCTGCAGTTATTTACAAAGACCAAATAATTGTCTCGGGAGGCGAGACTGATTATGGTGTTGTTACTGATAGCATGGAAAGTCTGGCCGTCAAACCCACTATCGAATCCGCGGAATGGTCTCACTTTCCCGCCAAACTTCCGAGCAAGTTGCAAGGACACAGCAGTGTAGTTTATAATGGACGGTTGATAGTGATAGGAGGGTTTGATGGCAAGAAATGCTCTGACAGTATTCATGAAGTTTCACTCAATCCTCCTTTTGCCAATAAGTGGTTAACTGGAATGCCAGAACCCAGAGCGTTTCATGGCGCAGAATTATTTAACGACAAAATTCTTATTGTTGGAGGAAGGAAATCTGACTACTATAAAGATAGTGTTGATAGCATCCTAATGTACGATATTAACAAGAACCAATGTAAACAAGTAGCACCACTTGCTTTTGCTTTGTCTAACATGGCAACAGTAAGTTGGGGTGACAATGTAATTGTAATAGGTGGTGCTGACAAAGATAGTAAAGCGTTAAATACTGTTGTTATTTATAATGTTCAGAAAGAAATGAGTCATATGTTACCTGCAATGAAATATAAGAGGAATGGATGTGCAGCGGTTGTTACTGGGAATGCCATTGTTATAATGGGTGGACGAGAGACCCATCTAGGAAGCCTTCTTAAATCAGTTGAATCATTCAGTTTTGATCGCTATTCATGGGAAGAGCTTCCCTCAATGAATGAAGCCCGGTGGCTGGCTACAGCTGTAGCTTGGTAACTGTTTGTATATATAAAATGACAATTATGAAAACTAGAGTTTGATCATGATTTGTAAGATAATTTTTGTATTAAAATGTCAACGTAATAAATATCAATAGAAAATGTTAGTCAGTCAGTGTCATCTATATAGTTTGACAGAATTTCCTCGCAGTGTCTCTCACGAGAGAGTAAAGCAAACAGGTCTGAATATTTTTATATTGAATACAAGAAAATCTAAAAATTCATATCACCAAGCAGCCACATGTAAATCAAGATATCAATCTTCACATGTGAAGAGATTACTTGTTCTGAATGAAAGAAACAACAACTTGGTATTTTATCAATATCTATGTGTATTAATAGAGACACATGAAGATCTTCCCATCTTTTCACCAACACCTCTGCTGCAACAGACATATTTGCCAAATTCTTAGGTTTCAATCACATGACCTTTTGCTTGAGATTTCGTTTCTGATTTGAAGATGGTGGTCGGGGAAAAAATAGATCTATTTGTACAATCTGAGGACAACGCAAGCGCAAGGTGTTTTCCAACACAAACGTAAACAACTCTAGGGTGTCAATATCGTGTGAATATTTTTAAACGGTAATTGACCTAGCCATTTGACTTTGACCACAATCTGAACAGATAAAATGGAAGTGACGTCACGTGAAAGTAAGAAATTGAATAGTATTCATTTTTACAGATGAATTAAAATGTTAAGAGAAATCCCTTGGCCTAGTTTTAGGGTGGGAATTTAAGCACAGGAAGTGCATACAAGCGTTTGCTGTTGCCCGAAAAATATCATAATTCACATCACCCAAAGACCCAAAGACCCAAAGACCCAAAGACCCAAAGACCCAAAGACCCAAAGACCCAGAGACCCAGAGACCCAGAGACCCAGAGACCCAGAGACCTAAAGACCCAAAGACGCGGAGACCTAAAGACCCAAAGACCCAGAGACCCAGAAACCCAAAGACCCAAAGACCCAGAGACCCAAAGACCCAAAGACCCATAGACCCATAGACCCAGAGACCCAGAGACCCAAAGACCCAGAGACCCAAAGACCCAGAGACCCAAAGACCCAGAGACCCAAAGACCCAGAGACCCAGAGACCTGAAGACCCAGAGACCTGAAGACCCAGAGACCCGAAGACCCAGAGATCCAGAGACCCAAAGACCCAAAGACCTAAAGACCCAAAGACCCAGAGACCCAAAGACCCAGAGACCTAAAGACCCAGAGACCTAAAGACCCAGAGACCGAAAGACCCAAAGACTCAAAGACCCAAAGACCCAAAGACCCAGAGACCTAAAGACCCAGAGACCGAAAGACCCAAAGACTCAAAGACCCAGAGACCCAGAGACCCAAAGACCCAAAGATCCAGAGACCCAAAGACCCAAAGACCCAGAGACCCAAAGACCCAGAGACCCAGAGACCCAAAGACCCAAAGACCCAGAGACCCAAAGACCCAGAGACCCAAAGACCCAAAGACCCAGAGACCTAAAGACCCAAAGACCCACAGACCCAGAGACCCATAGACACAGAGACACAGAGACCCAGAGACCTAAAGACCCAAAGACCCAAAGACCCAGAGACCCAGAGACCCAGAGACCTAAAGACCCAGAGACCCAAAGACCCAGAGACCCATAGACACAGAGACCTAAAGACCCAGAGACCCAGAGACCCAAAGACCCAGAGACCTAAAGACCCAAAGACACAGAGACCCATAGACCCAAAGACCCAGAGACCCAGAGACCCAGAGACCCAGAGACATAAAGACCCAAAGACCCAGAGACCTAAAGACCCAAAGACCTAGAGACCCAAAGACCCAGAGACCCAGAGACCAAAAGACCCAGAGACCAAAAGACCCAGAGACCCAAAGACCCAGAGACCCAGAGACCCAAAGACCCAGAGACCTAGAGACCTAGAGACCCGAAGACCCCGAGACCCAGAGACCCAAAGACCCAAAGACCCAAAGACCCAAAAACCCAAAGACCCAAAGACCCCGAGACCTTGAGACCCAAAGACCCAAAGACCCAAAGACCCAAAGACCCAAAGACCCAAAAACCCAAAGACCCAAAGACCCCGAGACCTTGAGACCCAAAGACCCCAAAACCCAAAGACCCAAAGACCCCGAGACCTTGAGACCCAAGACCCCAAAACCCAGAGACCTAGAGACCTAGCGACCCAAAGACCCCAAAACCCCGAGACCTTGAGACCCAAAGACCCCAAAACCCAGAGACCTAGAGACCCAAAGACCTAGCGACCCAAAGACCCCAAAACCCCGAGACCTAGAGACCCAAAGACCTAGAGACCAAAAGACCTAGAGACCCAGAGACCCAAAGACACAGACCCAAAGACGCAATGCCACAAATGCATATTTATCGATACCCAATCCTAGTTGCCCTCCGCTATAATAATTCTAATTATGCATTCAATTCATGTATGCCTTCTAATTATTATAATTATTCTTGACGTCACCGGTGACTTGCTATATGGCACATCAACCCTTTTGCCAGGAGGGGCAAGGGGGCAGAAGTGCCCTTTGGGTTTTAAAAATATACTTGAATGTCAAATACTACCCAAACTGTTTCATATGGTCTAACTTGCGCATTTGAGCTTCGACACACTGCAAAGAAACATAGTAAACTGTAAACATATCTGATATAGGAGAATCTTTTAAAGCGCTTAGCTATGTATAAAGTGCGTGACGTGACTCGATACAAGTTTGACCCAAGTGAGTCAATTTTATAAAATCTGCTATTTTTCTCGCAACGTAAACGCCTCTTAAGTACAGTAAAATCTCCATTGTTTGCTAAATACATTACTTTACAGTTCATCATTATTATCAACCATTTTGGAAGTAGTGTTTTTCGAAAGAAAAACGAGTAGTGTTTTCCGAAAGAAAAACACCTTGCATGTCCGCGAATCGTACATTCCTACGGGTTTATGAATAAAGGTATGAACGTTGTTGCACTTACTGTTAGTTTAGCTAATAAATTAGCTTAGTAAATAACTAAATACATAAAAAAATTACATGTATACTTACATGGTAAGTTAAGGTAACCTAGCAGTAGTAAAAAAAATAGATATCAATAAAGTGCCCTTTGACAGGAGTTTGCCCCTCTTGCCTTTTATCGTTCTGGCAATCCCTGTACTTACTTGAGAGAGATACTCACTTTATGTGGTGACCCCATATAGTTCTTTTTACCTTATTTTAAGAGATATCCACAAGTGTTGTGGTAACCTTAGCTTATAACAGACAACGTCTGGCAAAAACCTTTCACTGTAGGCGTAGAGTATGGGGGGGGGGGGGGGGGGGCTGAGGGGCTTTAGCCCCCGGAGAAATCTCAATGGGGGGCTGAGCCCCCCCTGAAATTTTGCAGCAACTGACTCATCAATCACCATTCACAAATTATAGGTTACTCGTTAGGCTAAAGTAACTGTTACAGCTTCATTCCTGTCAGCCAAAAGCACCCATATACAGTGATGTCAACCCTGTAAACACAACATCGAAAAATTGTTGAAATGTGTTGTATTTTAACTAGTTTTTATGACATTTCATGACCTTCAATGTTCTTAAAAATCACCCCTCAGAATGCAGGAAATGGCATTTCCAAGACTCTAAATTTCAAAAATTTCCGAGGGGGCATGCCCCCGGACCCCCTGGAAGAGTCCCTTTTTGTAAACGCCCCCCCTCGGAAAATTCTTAGATAGGAAAATTCTTAGATAGGCCCTGTTCAGCACTTCAGCGCCCCCTAGATAAAAACAAAACTCTACGCCTATGCCCTTCACGTTTCTCTCAGACGAAGGGCCTTTACTCGAAACGTTAGAAACTACGTTCAATAGTTTCGGTTTGTATTTCAACACTGCCTACGCAGCACACTACTTTTATTTCACTGTTTAGTTTATAATAGAAAACTTGACTGATTTTCACTTTAAACCAAAGTAGTACTATACACCATATCTTATGTCGTAGAAATTTGACACTTTTGAGGAACTACTTTGCAACTACGATCAATTTATGAAGTTATATATAGATCATGAAACAAAATAAACATCACGTCCAGTAAGAATTCGAGGTCACGACCTTCTTAATCACAAGACCCTAATATATTGAGCTTCGATGGATCAAATATTCAAATTAGTCTTGTCTTTCTGACGTGGCAATTAGTGAAAGTAAAACGCAGAGAGCGTTTCGGGGTTCTTTGCCTGTTGCTCAAGTCAAGTACAGTAACTTATTCAACCGATATTCTACTACTATGTAACAATGACTTCCATCGATAAAAACGGAACCTAGCTTCGTCATTGAGCTGAGGAAAAAGTGCCAAGAGATGGAATCCTACGATCAAGGTTACGATGTAGATCGGTTTGAGAATGACGTTAGTCAAAACTTCCATTGCCCAATTTGTCTCAACGTCTTCAAAGATCCCGTAATGTGTCAGCGAAACCAACACTTTTTCTGTCGCCCTTGTATCACTCGCCATCTGACGAATTCACCGACATGTCCTTCGTGTAAGGAAGAATTGACTTTGGAAACATTAACTCCAGCATCACGAATCGTGACGGGGTGTTTGTCTGAGCTTAATATTCGTTGTGATTATTTCAACAGAGGTTGTCGTGATCGTGTGCAGCTGGGAAATCTTGAAAGTCACGTCAAAGATTGTGGGTTCACTCCAGTGGTGTGTTCCAACGAAGGATGTCTTGTGGAGATCAACAAACGAGATCAAATTCACCACGAGACAGAAGTTTGCGAATTCAGAAAGGTACAATGTCATAATTGTGCTGAGCTAAACAAGGAAATGGAGACTAAATTGACGGCAGTTCATAACGAAACGGGGGAACTTAAAATTAGTTTGAAGGCAGTAAATGATAAACTTGACGGCATGGAGAACATCAAGAACAATTTGACGGAAATCAAGGAGCAGCCAGGTCAGCTTGGTCAGCTTGCAACGCTAACTGATCAAATACGTAGTATGCAAACAGTGCAAGAGAAAATGGTGAAAGAAATCGAAGGAATAAAAGTTGACGGAACAAACGTAAAGCCTAGTGTAGTCATTGCAGGCGGTTACGTACCGGGCCAGTGTTATGCCTTGGAAACCACAAATTCTGTGGAAACATTCAGCTGTTCTAAGAAGTCGTGGGAGCCACTACAACCCATGAAAGAATATCGTGACACAGCATCTGTAGTGATGTACAAAGACCAAATAATTGTCTCTGGAGGTAACACTGAACATGTTATTACTGACAGCATGGAAAGTCTGGCCATTAACCCTACTATGAATTCCGCACAATGGTCTCACTTTCCCGCCAAACTTTCCTGCAAGTCGTATGGACACAGCTGTGTAGTTTTTAATGGACGGTTGATAGTAATAGGAGGGCATGATGGCAGGAAATTCTCAGACAGTATTCATGAAGTTTCACTTGATTCTCCTTATACCAATAAGTTATTAACCGGAATGCCAGAACCTAGAGCGTTTCATGGCGCAGAATTATTTAACGACAAAATTTTGATTGTTGGAGGGGGTAGATCCGACCGCTATAAAGATAGTCTTGATAGCGTCATGATGTACGATATTAACAAGAATGAATACAAACAAATGGCGCCACTTCCTTTTGCTGTGTGTGAAATGGCAACAGTAAGTTGGGGTGACCATATAATTGTAATTGGTGGTGTTGACAAAGATGAAAAAGTGTTAAATACTGTTGTTATTTATAATGTTCAGTCAGAAAAGAGTCATATGTTACCTGCAATGAAATATAAGAGGGGAGGATGTGCGGCGGTTGTTACTGGGAATGCCATTGTTGTAATGGGTGGACGAGATCAGCAAGTAAAGCCCCTGAAGTCAGTTGAGTCATTCAGTTTTGATCGCTATTCATGGGAAGAACTTCCCTCAATGAATTTAGCCCGATTGCGGTCTACAGCTGTAGCTTGGTAACTGTTTGTATATATAAAGTGACAATTATGAAAACTAGAGTTTGATCATGATTTGTAAGATAATTTTTGTATTCTTTTGACACTTCAAAATAAAGTTGATTTCTACATGTCTACAATCTTGTCTTCTTCACAACGTTCACAACTGTTCTTTCAGACTGCAACTAGCTGTATCAGTGCATGTATTGTACTTTCTCATACTCATTAATAATTCATGAGATAATCAATCAATCAGAAGCGCTGAATTGCACCACGTGAAGGGACTTGAAATACCAGGGAAGTACTGGGCAGAGGACTTGAAATATTATTTCCAGTCCAAGGACTGGAACTTGAAATATTAAGGACTTGAAATATTATTTCCAGTCCAAGGACTGGAAATAATATTTCAAGTCCTTGGACTTGAAATATTACTTCACACAATCGGTTATTCATCCATACACTAATTACTAATGCACTAATTCATTTTTGGAATACACTAAGTGATTTTGAGAAGTCATGTAAAGGCCTCCAATTCGGACTAGACCGGGTTTTCAAGTACTCGGAATTCATTCCAGTCCTCGGCTTCGCCTCGGATTGGAACGAATTCCTCGTACTTGAAAACCCGGTCTAGTCCTCATTGTCGACCTTTACATATTACATCGTATATATCGCACTGTATAGTCCATCCAGTGGTGTAACGAAGCAAAGTGCGACTAAGAGCACGGTCATTATTTATAGTGTGGGTAGGTATAGGAGGTGGAGAGGGGGGGGGGGGGGGCGAAGAAAACTTGCCTCTGCTTCAAGGGCAAACAAATTTTGAATAACTCAAAGGTTGGGTTAAAAGGATAAACCAATTCAAGCTTTGAATACAAAAAAAAAATTATTAAATTTCCAAAGCGTGGTTCAATCATATATTAAACACTACAAGTCAATGCCAATATCTTATATGTCAATATATTAAATGTCAACATAATATACTGAAATGTCAATATAAAATGTCAGTCAGTCAGTGTCATCTGGATCGTTTGCCAGAATTTCCTCGCAGTGTGTCTCACGAGTGAGTAAAGCAGACAGGTCGGATTATTTTTATGTTGATCACAAGAAAATCTAAAAATTCTTAAATACTTATTGAGTCGGTTTTCTTTGTTCTTGCGAGGGTTGTATATAGCATACAACCCTATGAATACTAATTAGAAAAGAAATGAAGAAAAAAACTAGGAAAATCTTTGTCCAAGGTAGAAAAAATAGACAAAACTTTGTTGGAAAACCTCCTCAATAAGTATTTAAGTCGGATAAAACCCTCGAACGTCGGGATTTATGCTATATAAAGCCCTCGGACGCTTCGCGTCCTCGGGTCTTTATATAGCATAAATCCCTCGTTCTCGGGCTTTATTCTATACATATCACCAAGCCATGTAAATCAAGATATCAATCTTCACATGTGAAGAGATTTCTTGTTCTGAATGAAAAAAGACAACTTGGTATTTTATCAATATCTATGTGTAATAAAGACATGATCTTCCCATCTTTTCACCAACACTCCTGCTGCAACAAACACATTTGCCATATTGAATAGTGTCCTTTTTTAAAATAGATTAATTAAAATGTTTAACATAAGTGGCTTTGACAAATTTAAGTTGAAGGGTGGGTATTTCTTATTTTTATTGATACTCGAGGTTGGATAATTAACTATAATACCATGATCGCCTCGGATTCTTTTGTTCGCCGAGGGAATGTAAACCTCGTATTTCCCTCATCGCTCATACAAGAGGGAAATTTATCCTTTGTCTTCTAATTTTCCCGTGCATGTTGATGAGGGAAAATTAGACGACAAAGAAATCCTTTAAGGATTTAGGGTGAAGGAAAATTCGAGTGTAGAATATATACATTTTTTAAGACCAAACCGGGAGCAGTTGCGAAAAATGCAACTACACAGGCCCTCCGGCAGGAATTGAACCCACGACCTTGCGATTCTAGTGCAATGCTCTGACCACTGAGCCACGGAGGCCGTTGCCGAGAGCTTGATCGCGAGTTCTGTATATATAATGAGGTGGTAATGCCAGGAGAGAATTGGGTATATTATAAATGATATTGGGCATTTCACTCGATTACATAGCATGTTCTAAGGATTTAGGGTGAAGGAAAATTCGAGTGTAGAATATATACATTTTTTAAGACCAAACCGGGAGCAGTTGCGAAAAATGCAACTGCACAGGGCCTGTGTAGTTGCATTTTTCGCAACTGCTCCCGGTTTGGTTTTAAAAAATGTATGTATTCTACACTCGAATTTTCCTTCACCCTAAATCCTTAGAACATGCTATGTAATCGAGTGAAATGCCCAATATCATTTAAAGAAATCCTTTGTCTTCTTCTAAATTTCCCGCTTGCATGTATTTTTCCTCATCAACATGCACGGGAAAATTAGATGCAACTTCTCTGATCAACCGTGTAAATTTCCTGTCGGTAAAATTCTCAAAGTTTTCCTCGGCAATCATAATATTACAAACTAATAACATGACTTTTCGGGAAATTAGCGATTAAATTTCCCCTTTGCCTCGGGAAGATTTGTAAAAGAGCGAGGGCACAAATCTTCCCTCGGCGGCGGGGAAATTTAATCGCTAATTTCCCTCAAGTCATGTTATCACTTATAATTATACAACCAGCCTGAGTTGTCTATGAGCTGATAGTCAGTGAGGTGCAGTCAAGTTGACTGTTGTTCATAGACATGAGGTAATAATTATTAAAAAAAAATGATATTCTGAAATTAGAAATTAGTAATATTTAATGTAAAAGTGTTGTGATGTACAATTGTTTAAAAAATTTTCGTTTTTAGAAACAAGACTATTGGATTGACTATTTGATTTTTATCGCCATTGAAGACATTGGGTTCAGCTACTCACTGATCATATACCGACGATGGATCATACGTAAGTACTTATTTTAGAAGGACAGCTGTCATGCCATATGTACAATGTATAAAATTGTAAGATATTATAATATTACAATATAAAGTTAAAATGTCTTGTATCAAGGCAGTGTATGTAAACTTTTCTTACAATTTGTCTCGCAATGGCTTTATTTTTTGCATTTGCAGTTGCACGAGCAGGAGTGTTACACTATACACTTGTTGACTGGCGCCGAGGGAAACATCGAGTTTTACGGACCCGAAGGCTTCAATGTCACCCGAGGGCTTTAGCCCAAGGGTGACATTGAAGCCTGAGGGATTGTAAAACTCGATGTTTCTCAGGCAAAATTCAACAAGCGTTTTGTTATATACCAAAGACTTTTAAAATACAAAATACAAAACTGCCTTGAAACTTGCAAATGGCGAAAAGACTTACCAAATCACTTTGTCTTCGTCATTTCAATTCAAGTCATTCAACTAAACAAACACTAAGAACAGCTTTAAATTTTTCCAAGTGTTTTTTCAGAACTTCTTTGGAGATATGTATAGAAATTCCTTCTTTCGGAAAATGGACTATTTCGTACCAAAGAAGCTCGAAACAAGCTCAATGCCCGTAGAGTCCAAAGCTCTTGATCTGATGCAATCGTGTATTTGCGTGAACAACACATGATTAAAGCGACGTCAGAGGGAAACATTGCACTGTTTCCCTCTTCATTGTTGACGTCAGAGGGAAACAGTGCAATGTTTCCCTCGGCAGAAAGAAACATTGAGTTTGTTGAACAACACGTGACCATGATTTGACCAATAGGATCTCATTATTGGCAAACGAAAGTCTTTGGTATATAACAATATGCAATGTTTCGTGCATTGCAGTTGCAAAAAAAAATGTTGCGATACAGATTACAGAGGGGTGTTACACCGTATAATGCTTCAATAATCCGTTGCAGCTTTACCGCAATCGTTGCCGAAAAGTAGAACTTGATTCTACTTCGTGCAACGCTTGCTGCAACAAAAATGCTGCGAGACTTGGTGATTGCGGACTATGTTACACTATATGCAATTTCTCTTGCAACTGGCGTCGCAACAAAACTACGAGACAAGTTGCAGGAAAAACTGCAGTGTAACGCCGACAGGGCCGTCCTCAGAAAATTTTGCAAGGGGGTTGTACGCTCAATTTTGCCGACTGCCATATAATAGTCACTCGTCAGTACTAGTACTCGCCGAGTCTGGCCGCTGGCGGGTGACGACTGAAATCTGTCTGCCGCCTATAGAACAAATAAAGCAATTCTTGCGGGGGCGGGGTGTGCCCACCCCAAACACACACACACACACACACACACACACACACACACACACACACGCGCGCGCGCGCACGCGCACGCACGCACGCACGCACGCACGCACGCAGCTCCGGCCCTGCACCGACTTTATTCCGTTATTGAGTTATAAAGCTTTATGCAATTGAGTTATATGACGTTACAAGTGTGACACAGCATTACAACAACACTGCAGATTAGGCATATCTTCGGATTAGCTTGAGAGAGATACTCACTAGCTTGAGAGGATACTCACTTTATGTGGTGACCCCATATAGTTCTTTTTTAATAGATATGCACAAATGTTGTGGAAATCTTAGTTTATAATAGAAAACCTGACTGGTTTTCACTTTAAACCAGAGTAGCACTATACTCCATCTCTTATGTCGTAGAAAGTTCACGCTTTTGAGGAACTACTTTGGAACTACGCTGAATTTATAAAGTGATATGTAGTTCATGGGACCTACATCATTCAAATTATGTTGAAACAAAATATAAACACATTTGTCTTTTCAACGACCTTCTAATCACATGACTCTAATTTATTCAGTTTCGATTGATCAAATATTCAAATTAGTCTTTGTCTTACTGACGTGGCAAAGTGAAAGTAAAACACTGAGAGAGCGTTTCGGGGTTCTTTGTCTGTTGCTCTAGTCAAGTACAATAACCTATTCAAACGATATTCTACTACTATGTAACAATGACTTCCAACGATAAAACGGAACCTGGCTTTGCCTTTGAGCTGAGAAAAAAGCGCCAAGAGATGGAATCCTACGAGCAAGGTTACGATGTAGATCGGTTCGAGTATGCCGTTAGTCAAAACTTTCATTGCCCAATTTGTCTCAACGTCTTCAAAGATCCCGTAATGTGCCAGAGAAACCAACACTTTTTCTGTCGCCCTTGCATCACTCGCCATCTGACGAATTCACCAACATGTCCTTCGTGTAAGGAAAAATTGACTTTGGAAACATTAACTCCAGCTCCAAGAATCGTGACGGGATGTTTATCTGAATTGAATATTCGTTGTGATTATTCCAACAGAGGCTGTCGTGACTTCGTGCAGCTGGGAAATCTTGAAAATCACGTAAAGAATTGCGGGTTCACTCCAGTGGTGTGTTCCAACGAAGGATGTCTTGTGGAGATCAACAAACGAGATCGAACTCACCACGAGACAGAAGTTTGTGAATTCAGAAAAGTACAATGTCATAATTGTGCTGAGCTAAACAAGGAAATGGATAAAGTCAAGACGAAATTGATGGCAGTACAGAACGAAACGGGGGAACTAAAAATAAGTTTGAAGGCAGTAAATGAGAAACTTATCAAGCTTGACGAAATGGAGGACATTAAGGCGAATCTGACAGAAATTAAGGAACAGCTTGGCCATCTTGCAACACTACCAGATCAATTGTACCGTGGTATTCAAACGATGCAAGAGAAAATAGTGAAAGAAATCCAAGGAATGAAAATTGACGGAACAAACGTGAAGGATAGTGTAGTTATTGCAGGCGGTTGCATACCGGACCATTATGGTATCTTGAAAACCACAAATTCCGTGGAAACCTACAACTGTTCCAAGAAGTCGTGGCCACCACTGCAATCAATGAAAGAATGTCGTGAAGAAGCATCTGCAGTTATCTACAAAGACCAAATAATTGCCATGGGAGGCAGGACTAATCATGGTCCTACTGACAGCATGGAAAGTCTGGCCATTAACCACACTATGGATTCCGCGCAATGGTTTGACTTTCCCGCCAAACTTCCTGGCACGTTGCTTGGACACAGCAGTGTAGTTTACAATGGACGGTTGATAGTGATAGGAGGGAGAGATGACAGGAACTACTCTGACAGTATTCATGAAGTTTCACTTGATCCTCCTTATACCAATAAGTTGTTAACCGGAATGCCAGAACCCAGAGGGTGTCATGGCGCAGAATTATTTAACGACAAAATGTTGATTGTTGGAGGAAGGAAATCTGACTGGTTTAAAGATAGTGTTGATAGCGTTCTGATGTATGATATTAACAAGAACCAATGTAAGCAAATGGCGCCACTTCCTTTTGCTGTGTGTGAAATGGCAACAGTAAGTTGGGGTGACAGTTTAATTGTAATAGGTGGTGCTGACAAAGGTGGTAAAGCGTTAAATACTGTTGTTATTTATAATGTTCAGACAGAAAAGAGTCATATGTTGCCTGCAATGAAATATAAGAGGAATGGTTGTGCAGCGGTTGTTACTGGGAATGCCATTCTTGTAATGGGAGGCGTAGATGAGGGAGGGCACTACCTTGATTCAGTTGAGTCATTCAGTTTTGATCGCTATTCATGGAAAGACCTTCCCCCAATGAATGAAGCCCGATGGCAGGCTACAGCTGTAGCTTGGTAACTGTTTTATATATATAAAGTGACAATTTTGAAAACTAGAGTTTGATCATGATTTGTAAGATAATTTTTGTATTCTTTTGAAACTTCAAAATAAATTTGATTTCTACATGTCTACAATCCTGTCTTCTTCTCAACGTTCACAACTGTTCTTTCAGACTGCAACAGTGCAGATGCTATTGTCAACATTGCATTGCATGACATGACATTACACTACACTACATTACATTACATTACATTGCGTTGCGTTGCGTTGCGTTGCGTTACGTTACATTACGTTACGTTACGTTACATTACGTTACATTACATTACATTACATTACATTACATTACATTACATTACATTACATTACATTACATTACATTACATTACACAGTACACATTACACAGTACATTTCATCACATTACATTACATTACATTACATTACATTACATTACATTACATTACATTACGGTTAGATTACATTACAATATACTCCACATTACAATATACACTACATTACGTTATATCCATATAAAATTTGGTGTAAAAAGCAGAGTGCTGTGTAGGCAGTGTTTTAGAGCAAAGTAAAAAGATGGTAAACTGCCAAGAATAGTTTTATAACGAAATACCGACGTTTTGAGCGGAACCCTTTATCAGTAAAATGTGATAAAATAACGAATGACTCCGCTCGAAACGTCAGTATTGAGTATTTCGTTACCAAAACTACTCTCGGCAGTGGACCACTTTTTCACTTTGATCTAAAATTTAGTGTGCTGGTTAGTGATCATATAAGCAACTACATTATTCTTTGAAATATAATAAGGTTAGATATACTGCCGAGACAGAGAAAGTAGAACCCTTTGTTAGAGAGAAATGTGACGAAGGGCCTTCGCTCGAAACGTTAGACTCCTACGTTCTCTGTTTCGGCAGTATATCTAACCTTACTATATTTCGATTGTTGTTTCTACACTGCCTACGCAACACGCTACTTTTATTTCACTATTTACATTTTTCCTTGTGTGAGAGTGGTTTGATACGTCACGCTTCTTGAACCCGTCCGCTCAGGTTTAGCCTTGTGACTTCCTGTTCCTGAGACAATATCCCTTATCGAAAGTAGAAGCAAGAAAGCCAGCTGTGGCAATTGCACAAAATGTTGTACAGAAACCAACTTGTCACAATGTATTTGGTCGCCGTCATGCTTTTCGGTAAGAAATAATCCTAAACTATGCACAGAAATAATAAAAGAATATAGATAAGCAACATAAACATTGTTATTGTATTGTTATTGTTATTGAAGTTAAGACTCAAGATATTTGGGTTGTTCATCCATCGTTTTAACTGCTGTTTTAAGTTACTGTATTAATACCTTTGTACTGCTAAAATTCTGTAAACTAGTGAACGCGGAATTGATGATATTCTGCAGGGAACACTTTTCGGTTAAAACTTTTGAAAAAGCCGAAGGCGATGCATGTATGAAATTTGATACCGATTGAGGCATATTGCTTACCGTATTTACTCGTTTAACTCTTTCTTGTCCGAATTGGTCTTTAGTATTTTATTCTGGCTAACGCCAGACGATTTTATTCACCTCTGGGGAAGCCCCCGGACAGGAATGAGTTATAAACTATCTCTTTAAATTTTTAGTGTTTCGGATGCGGCGCTTATTTGAGGGAGGCGCTTATTTGAGGGCGGCGCTCTTTAAAAATTATTTTATTTGTAGAGAGAGTTAAATGGGAGAGCATTGAAATATACTCACTTTGAACTTAAAAACACTGTAATACAGGAGAATAAATTTCCGAGGTGGATTTAAGATTGAGATGTACAGTAGTTGTTTTTTAGTTTGACTTCTCGAGTTCTCGAGACGGTGCTTCGATTAAGCGCCGCATTGTTGTGAATAAGTGCGGCGCTTATTCGAGGGCGGCGCTCTTTAATATTTTTTGCTCTCATATGCGGCGCTTAATCGGGGGCGGCGCTTAAACGAGTAAATACGGTAATAGTGGAAGTTTCCTCACATTGAAGAATCTTTTATCGGTTGAATGTGATTTTTCTGGTTAACTTTTTAATACTGACGTTTTGGTAGCGTGTTTAGCTGCTATCTTACGGAGCTAAACACAACAACAACAACAACAACAACAACAACAACAACAACAACAACAACAACAACAACAACAACAACAACAACAACAGCAACAACAACAACAACAACAACAACAACAACAACAACAACAACAACAACAACAACAACAACAACAACAACAACACCAACAACACCAGCAACAACAACAACAACAATAACAACAACAACACCACCACCAACACCAACAACAACAACAACAGCTACAACAATAACAATAACAATAACAATAACAATAACAATAACAATAACAATAACAATAACAATAGCAATAACAATAACAATAACAATAACAATAACAATAACAACAACAACAACACAACAACACGACACCACAACAACACAGCACTACAACACTACAACAACAACACACCATAACATAAGTGTGCTAACGATATTTAGACCGTTGTCGAAATATTGCAAGAAAACACCCATTCCCACAGCCAATTAAGCCAGGAATCCCTATAGGATTCCGCAGGCTTACACTTTATAAAAAATAGCATATATTTTTAGTTCTAGAACTAATATGTTCTCATGGCTACGACGTTGAGAGGAGGGGAAGGACTTGGTTCGTCTCTCTGAGTGGCAACGACACGACAAACTGCGGATTGACTGAAGCACATTCTTGTAAGACCATTCGTCACACTGTTTCAAAATCTAGCGAGAACGACTCCATCATATTAAATGGTTTACATAGGAACACGTTTATCGACGAGTGTGGCGTTAAACTGGACAGCGCCATTCATATCAAGCACAATATCACCATTGAATCTAAAATAACCGGAGACCGTCCTGCGATTATTGATTGTCAGAATGGCTATGGATTTCTTTTAAACGCTCCTCTCACGGTAAAAAACGTGATCATTCAAAATGCTCGTACGGTTTTTATCCAAAACAGTGGCGTCCTTACACTCGAGAATGTGACAATACAGGGTAACTATTATGGCGTAGCATGCCCGGCACTTTTGAGACCTGAGTCTATCTCTGGTAACAGCTCAGTCAGTATCCGTGCAACGAGGTGTCACTTCTTAAACAATACAAGAAGCGTTACTACACTTGAAAATTCCGTTAATTCTGCTGACTTCTTGGACGTGGAATTTAACTGGTGTATCTTCCACGACTCGCCTTTTACTTTATTTGCTCTGAAGTATTTCCGGATAGTGTCTACGGACACTCATTACAGCGGCGCCGGAGACTCGCCAAACAAGCCTTGCCCAATGCGGATCTACACAACTGCCCCAAAGGCCTTCATTTTGTTTCTGCGTGGTTCCTTTGACGCGTTTCCAACGGCTAATGATTACACTGCATCTCTATTGTGGATTAGTATGTTTGTAGTTGGAGAAACACCACCAATTCGTCGACTAGATATGTCATTTATCGATGTAGTTTTTCAAAACAGTCAAAGCTCCAAGTGGTCCCCGATTCTTGTTGGCGGTGGCTGTGACGTATATTTCGGTAGGATATCATTCGAGAACTGTACATTCCGAAATAACAGTGGCAGATACGGGATGGTGCGGGTCGCTTCTGATATGCCTTGCCCGATTCACTTCAGTAACTGTACTTTTCAGAATAACTTTGTTTCGGCCGTGGGTGGAGCTATTAAGATTGGTAGTAACACGGATGTAATTATCAGTAACTCTCGGTTCTTCAACGACTCCGCGCTGTACGCTGGTGGGACGATCTATTCGGAGGGTTCTCTGACGCTGTCGAATACTATTCTCGAGAACAGTCCTAAGCATTCTTTGCAAGGAGATATATTTTTTGGTACGGGGGAAATCAATCTAATGGGAGACGTCATTTTTTCAGCAAAGCACTCTGTTGACGACAGCGCAATTTTCTGGGCAGATATAGCGAAAATTAAAATCCACGGCAATTATACACTGGTATGGTAATATAATACAGTTGTTTGCACCTAACTCGAAACACCGCCCGTCAAAACATGTTCTATTTCAACGTCAAACATAAAAGTTTTCCTTGGAAACATATTATGCTTCCCTTCGATACGTACATGTTTGTGCTCTTAGCCAATCACGTCTTGCCAATCCCACGCTGTCAATTTCAAAACGGTTAACTTTGAACATGTTTTGAATATGATTTGACGGGCGATGTTTCCACTTAGGTGCAAACAACAGTAATCACGGCGAGGATGACCACAACAACAAATAACAACAACAACAACAACAACAACAACAACAACAACAACAACAACAACAACAACAACAACAACAACAACAACAACAACAACAACAACAACAACAACAACAACAACAACAACAACAACAACAACAACAACAACAACAACAACAACAACAACAACAACAACAAATACAACAACAACAAATACAACAACAGCAGCAACACGTGACGACAACGATGACAAATCAACAACAACAACAACAACAACAACAACAACAACAACAACAACAACAACAACAACAACAACAAATAACAGCAACAACAAACAAACAAACAAACAAACAAACAAACAAACAAACAAACAAACAAACAAACAAACAAACAAACAAACAAACAACAGCAGCAGCAACAATAACAATAAAATAACAGCAGCAGCAGCAACAACCACGACGACAACAGCAACACTACCAACAACAGCACTAACAACACCCGCCGCCAACAACAACAACACGAACAACAACCAACAACACCGAGAACACCAACACTAAAACACCTACAATAACAACAATAACAACAAACAACAACCAGCAGCAACAGCAACAACAACAACGACGGCGACACTGATAACAAACAACCACCATGCACCACAACAAACAACAACAATGTGTAATTAGTATGATTGTTATATAGCTAGAGTTTCGCTGGATACCACGATGACTGTCATTGGTTGGTTTGTGGTCACATGACCTTAGCTAAATTTCAATGTCTACTGAGCGGTCAATAATTGAGAACTTATTGCCTGCTCGGGCAATAAGTTTTCAATTGTTGACCGCTAGAAGTTTGAACTCTTCACGGTTTCCTATAAACAAAGGCTTGTTTGGTAAGAAAAAAAGAATATTTATAGGTCTTCAAAGCATGTGTGAAGATTAACTGGAGAAATGTATTGCTGTTCTTTTGTTCGGAGACTTATATTTGTTTGGTTGAAGTGAAATTACGGAGCCAGGCGAAATGTTTTGGTTAAGTCTTAGCGTTTGTCTTTTGTGTACTTTCCCTGGATAAACGTCGAAATTATTCAGCGAAACTCAAGCTATATAACAAAACACTTAATGCCTGCTCCCTCGGGAAACAGTTAGTTATGTTTTCCCTCGAGTCGCGATGTTTCCCTCGACTTCGTCTCGGGAAATATCAAGACTCTCGGGAAAACAAAACTGTTTCCCTCGGGAGCAGACAGTAAGTGTATATTATTCCTATTATAGGTATGTCCTAAGGAACGTATACTTAGTGAGATCAATGCCTCACCACTAGATCCTAAAACTGGCACCTCTATGCTTGCCTACTATTGTAAAACATGCGGTGCCAACGAGTACACGTTTGACCAGGGCACTGTTGTGACTGGTAACCTTTCAGAACATGGCCAATGTTACCCTTGCCCGTTTGGGGCAGTCTGTACAAAAGGCCACATTGCTGCTACGCCGACATTTTGGGGCTATAGACACCCTGATGGTATGGTCGCGCTTTTGAGTTGTCCAAGTGGCTACTGTGGTTCCGATAAACAAGAATGCCGGGAGTATAATTCGTGTAGAGCGACACGCCGAGGCACGTTATGCGGGGAGTGTTTATCCGGCTACAGCGAAACCTTGCTGTCTTCGAAATGTAAAAGCGACAAGGAGTGTCATGATTCCTGGGTATGGCTAATCGCCTTGATCCTTGTCGTGGCCTTCGTCCTATTTTTGCTTTACGGTGATGAAGTTGAGGCTTTTCTTTATCGTCAGATTTTCTGGTGGCAAAGGGGGAAAGGAGAAGCCTTACATAAAACAACTTTAATCCAATCAAACAAGGATTCCGAATTGGAGGATTTGTCTAAGAGCTACGATACAAAAAGCATTGCACCCGAAACAAGCAACAATGGTTGCAAAGTCATAATCTTCTATTACTACCAAGCTGCCAGTTTCCTCCGTATTCAACCAGTATTTCACAACCACTCGACTTACGCAAGTCCTGTTAACTCGCTTCTCGCACTTTTCAAACTACAGCCATTTTTTCTCGGATCCTCGCAAGGTTATGTTTGTCCTGTGACCGGGCTAACAGCTTTGGGTAAAATCCTGGTACTCGGCTTTTCAACAGTCTTACCACCAATCATCGTCCTCGGTGTGATCTACGTCATATATCGCGCGGTGGACTGGTACAGAACAGCGAGACGTCCCGCTGTCGAGCATGCGTCCACGCTCGATTACGAAACCAAGTGTATTACGACTCTCCTCAGCTTATTTCTCCTATCTTATGCAAGTATGGCATCGATGACATTTACGTTACTTCACTGCGTTCAAGTGGGGGACTCGAATGTGTTATTCAAAGTCGGTTATCTTGCGTGTTACCAATCGTGGCAATACTTTGTTATGGTTTACGCCGCCGTTTCTGTCTTCCCTTTGTGGGTCGTTGTCGGCGTTGCCCCGTACCTCGTTCGAGCCGGCCTGGCATCGACCAAAGAGGTGATTTGCGCATGTGTGTTACCGTTACCTGTACTAGTACTCTGGCTGGTGAAATGGCTCCAGAGAAAACGCCATACCGCAGAGTTCCAAGCTATTGTTCCTCAACGTCAAGAGATGCAACTCCGTGCTATATCAGTATTAGACGGTCCGTTTTTCACTGCGGGGAGCGAAGGACTTGGCCCTATTTACTGGCAAGGTATATTCACTGCGCGAAGACTTGCCTTGGCAAGTATCAGTGTTTTTGTTCGTGATCCTGCAATCAAGCTACTTTGTTTGACTCTAGTTTGTGTCTTTATCTTGTGTCACCATATTTGGATCAAACCATTCAATACGCAATTCGCAAACAACCTCGAAACGGCTTCCTTGGTATCGCTCAGCGTACTCGCCTTAATGAACCTCGTTAAGGGTGTTCTCAACTCCGGTGGCTACGAACTTAGACAGAGCAGTGATTTGGAGAAACTCGTCGAGGCAACTGAATGGTGGGAGAGCGTTGTGTTGTGGTTGCCGTTAGTCTTGGTCTTCCTGTTTGTCTTGTTCAGCCAGTTTCTTCGTCTTATAATACTAGTAGCTGAAAACATAAAGAAGCGTTGTTACTGTTGTAACAAATCGTATTGACCACTGACCTATACTGGACTGCGGCTCCCGTCAAAATGTGACCGAACAAACATGGCGGAAATACTGGTCTTTTTTTCACGGTAGTGACCGCTGACCCTATATGTCCAATATGTTTACTTTGACTGTGGGCTCGCCGCTTCCCCAGGAAAGATTATCAGGCTAAATATGCTAATTATTACAATGCGTTGCCGTCAAATCTGTCAAAATAACATAGGTATACACATATTACAAACCAACTAATGACTCTGTCTCTCGATTTACCATGTATTCTGCACTTTAAACATCAAAAATTGAGTATAGTGACCACAAGACTACGTCAATATTTTTTAAGCTGACATAAATTATTTCCCCTAAAACCTGAATTTAGTTTATGCAAGAACAAGCAATCACACAAGTGTTTACCGCTGACATATATAACTAGATTGCGGGTCCCCTTCAAAAAAGTGACTGAACAAAGATGGGAGAAATATGAGTCTTTTCCATTGAACTCTAAAGTAGACTGGAACGATAACTCGCTTGCACGTTTTCAAGCCAAAAATGGCGGACATGCATGGGGGCAGCCATGCACGTCAACCCCAGTCCCTTTTACTTTGTAACCGAGAAAAAATGATGCTGAATATGGTGAAATGGGGTGCAAAACCAGCTTCAAATCAAAGATATTAAAAAAAAATCGAGGAGAAAAAAAGTTAACGGGGTTAGCCTTTACTTTTTGAACGATTTTGGTCACTTTTGAAACTTTTGAGTTAGGATCAAAAACGGTTAAATAAAGTTGTTTTAAACCTTCTGTGAAAAGGAGAAGGCTGTACTTTGGCTAAAAATATTTTTTTGGATTTTTTGAAAAAAATACGGAAAAAAAAAGTAAAGGGGTTAGCCTTTACTTTTTGACCGATTTTGGTCACTTTTGAAACTTTTGAGTTAGGGTCAAAAACGGTTAAATAAAGTCGTTTTAAACCTTCTGTGAAAAGGAGAAGGCTGTATTTTGGCTAAAAATATTTCTTTGGATTTTTGGAAAAAAATCCGGAAAAAAAAGTAAAGGGGTTAGCCTTTTACTTTTTGACCGATTTTGGTCACTTTTGAAACTTTTGAGTTAGGGTCAAAAACGATTAAAGAAAGTTGTTTTAAACCTTCTGTGAAAAGGAGAAGGCTGTATTTTGGCTAAAAATATTTCTTTGGATTTTTTGAAAAAAATCCGGAAAAAAAAGTAAAGGGGTTAGCCTTTTACTTTTTGACCGATTTTGGTCACTTTTGAAACTTTTGAGTTAGAGTCAAAAACGATTAAAGGAAGTCGTTTTAAACCTTCTGTGAAAAGGAGGCTGTATTTTGGCTAAAAATATTTTTTTGGATTTTTGGAAAAAAATCCGGAGAAAAAAAGTAAAGGGGTTAGCCTTTACTTTTTGACCGATTTTTTGGTCACTTTTGAAACTTTTGAGTTAGGGTCAAAAACGATTAAAGAAAGTTGTTTTAAACCTTCTGTGAAAAGGAGGCTGTATTTTGGCTCCGGAAAAAAAAGTATTTACTTTTTGGGAAACTTTTTTGAAAAAAAAACCTCTGTGAAAGGAGAAGGCGTATTTTGAAAAAATTTTTTTGATTTTTTGAAAAATAAAAAAAAAGTAAAGGGGTTAGCCTTTACTTTTTGACCGATTTTGGTCACTTTTGAAACTTTTGAGTTAGGGTCAAAAACGGTTAAATAAAGTCGTTTTAAACCTTCTGTGAGAAGGAGAAGGCTGTATTTTGGCTAAAAATATTTTTTTTGATTTTTTGAAAAAAATATGGGGGAAAAAAAAGTAAAGGGGTTAGCCTTTACTTTTTGACCGATTTTGGTCACTTTTGAAACTTTTGAGTTAGGGTCAAAAACGGTTAAATAAAGTCGTTTTAAACCTTCTGTGAAAAGGAGAAGGCTGTGTTTTGGCTAAAAATATTGTTTTTGATTTTTTGAAAAAAATCCGGGGAAAAAAAGTAAAGGGGTTAGCCTTTACTTTTTGACCGATTTTGGTCACTTTTGAAACTTTTGAGTTAGGGTCAAAAACGGTTAAATAAAGTCGTTTTAAACCTTCTGTGAAAAGGAGAAGGCTGTATTTTGGCTAAAAATATTTTTTTGGATTTTTTGAAAAAAATCTGGGGAAAAAAAGTAAAGGGGTTAGCCTTTACTTTTTGACCGATTTTGGTCACTTTTGAAACTTTTGAGTTAGGGTCAAAAACGGTTAAATAAAGTCGTTTTAAACCTTCTGTGAAAAGGAGAAGGCTGTATTTTGGCTAAAAATATTTTTTTGGATTTTTTGAAAAAAATCCGGGAAAAAAAAGTAAAGGGGTTAGCCTTTACTTTTTGACCGATTTTGGTCACTTTTTAAACTTTTGAGTTAGGGTCAAAAACGGTTAAATAAAGTCGTTTTAAACCTTCTGTGAAAAGGAGAAGGCTGTATTTTGGCTAAAAATATTTTTTTTGATTTTTGGAAAAAAATCCGGAAAAAAAAAGTAAAGGGGTTAGCCTTTACTTTTTGACCGATTTTGGTCACTTTTGAAACTTTTGAGTTAGGGTCAAAAACGGTTAAATAAAGTCGTTTTAAACCTTCTGTGAAAAGGAGAAGGCTGTATTTTGGCTAAAAATATTTTTTTGGATTTTTTGAAAAAAATCCGGGAAAAAAAAGTAAAGGGGTTAGCCTTTACTTTTTGACCGATTTTGGTCACTTTTGAAACTTTTGAGTTAGGGTCAAAAACGGTTAAATAAAGCCGTTTTAAACCTTCTGTGAATAGGAGAAGGCTGTATTTTGGCTAAAAATATTTTTTTTGATTTTTTGAAAAAAATCCAGAAAAAAAAGTAAAGGGGTTAGCCTTTACTTTTTGACCGATTTTGGTCACTTTTTAAACTTTTGAGTTAGGGTCAAAAACGGTTAAATAAAGTCGTTTTAAACCTTCTGTGAAAAGGAGAAGGCTGTATTTTGGCTAAAAATATTTTTTTTGATTTTTGGAAAAAAATCCGGAAAAAAAGTAAAGGGGTTAGGGTTTACTTTTTGACCGATTTTGGTCACTTTTGAAACTTTTGAGTTAGGGTGAAAAACGGTTAAATAAAGTCGTTTTAGACCTTCTGTGAAAAGGAGAAGGCTGTATATTGGCTAAAAATATTTTTTTGGATTTTTTGAAAAAAATCTGGGGAAAAAAAGTAAAGGGGTTAGCCTTTACTTTTTGACCGATTTTGGTCACTTTTGAAACTTTTGAGTTAGGGTCAAAAACGGTTAAATAAAGTCGTTTTAAACCTTCTGTGAAAAGGAGAAGGCTTTGTTTTGGCTAAAAATATTGTTTTTGATTTTTTGAAAAAAATTCGGGAAAAAAAAGTAAAGGGGTTAGCCTTTACTTTTTGACCGATTTTGGTCACTTTTGAAACTTTTGAGTTAGGGTCAAAAACGGTTAAATAAAGTCGTTTTAAACCTTCTGTGAAAAGGAGAAGGCTGTATTTTGGCTAAAAATATTTTTTTTGATTTTTTGAAAAAAATCTGGGGAAAAAAAGTAAAGGGGTTAGCCTTTACTTTTTGACCGATTTTGGTCACTTTTGAAACTTTTGAGTTAGGGTCAAAAACGGTTAAATAAAGTCGTTTTAAACCTTCTGTGAAAAGGAGAAGGCTGTGTTTTGGCTAAAAAAATTTTTTTTGATTTTTTGGAAAAAAAAACGGGATTAATGATCCAACTCCTTATACGCATATTTTGCGACACTAAGAATACAGCTATGACACACACGCAATGTTTTTGTGGGAGAAGGGTTCGGGGAGAAGTACTCCGAATGGTGAAAATTGTGGTCAGCCTCATCCCAACAACTCAACGTTACGGTCTTAGTTGTCCTATAGGGGTAATAATCCCCAAGTAGGACTCTAGTCTAATGTCCTAGGGGTGGTAGATCCCCATGTTGGACTTTGCCCAAGGGGTCGTAGTTCCCCAAGGGCATCCTACATGTCCAAGGGGTAATAGATCCCCGAGTTGGACATTCCTTACTTTCGACTAATTCTTATAATTACATCAATTCGTATGAGTCTATGGGGTTGAGGGTGACCTTTGGGAGCACTTCATCCCCAAACCAAATCTTTATTAAAATAGTAATGCTATGTACAAAATTGATTCATATATTAAGATAATTAAGTGTCCACGATAAGTCATCTGACGCAGTTCGCATGACAGACTCTATATAGGAGTAGTGTTTTTGTGAAAACTTTTTAACCAACATATACAGTTTCTTTGTTGGTTTGTTTGTTTTTTGTTATGTTTTTTTTTTGTTGTTGTTTTTTTTTGTTTTTTTTTGTTTGTTTTTTGTTTTGTTTTGTTTTGTTTTGTTTTGTTTTGTTTTGTTTTGTTTTGTTTTGTTTTGTCTTGTTTTGTTTTGTTTTGTTTCTTGTTTTTTGTTTTTGTTTTTGGTTGTTTGTTTGCTGTTGTTTTTTGTTGTTTGTTTTTTGTTTTAAATAAAGATGTGCAGAATCGTTGAATGGGTGGGATGGGAGGTAATTTGTTCGCTTTACCGAGCTTACGCATAGCTTATTGTGTAAAGCTCTTGATCACAATGGTTCATATGGTGCGTGTTGAAGTCTTATAAGGACGACTAGGTGAAATTTGATTGGTAGATTTTCCCGCGGAAAAGAGGAAATACCGTTTCCATTGGCAGACTATTCATTGCCTTGTGTTCTGCACGTGCGGAGTCGTGCTGGTCGGAAAGACTGACCTTTATACCCGTCTGGGGTTTATTTGAGTTGCTGACAGCCGAGAAATTGATCTTTGTCCGCATCCCTGCCGATTTACAAGGCCTTTACGCAGCTTTACATTTTGCTTAGACGTTTTTGTCTCATTAACTTAAATTTATATTTGCTATAGGCGTATATAAATTGGCTAAAAAAAGTAAAGGGGTTAGCCTTTACTTTTTGACCGATTTTGGTCACTTTTGAAACTTTTGAGTTAGGGTCAAAAACGGTTAAATAAAGTCGTTTTAAACCTTCTGTGAGAAGGAGAAGGCTGTATTTTGGCTAAAAATAGTTTTTTTTTTATTTTTTGAAAAAAATCGGGGAAAAAAAAAGTAAAGGTAACGCCTTTACTTTCTGACTGATTTTGGTCACTTTTGAAACGTTTGAGTTAGGGTCAAAAACGGTTAAATAAAGTCGTTTTAAACCTTCTGTGAAAAGGAGAAGGCTGTATTTTGGCTAAAAATAGTTTTTTTTTTATTTTTTGAAAAAAATCGGGGGGAAAAAAAGTAAAGGGGTTAGCCTTTACTTTCTGACTGATTTTGGTCACTTTTGAAACGTTTGAATTAGTGTCAAAAACGGTTAAATAAAGTCGTTTTAAAGCTTCTGTGAAAACGAGAAGGCTGTATTTTGGCTAAAAATAGTTTTTTTGATTTTTTGAAGGAAATCCGGAAAAAAAAGTAAAGGGGTTAGCCTTTACTTTTTGACCGATTTTGGTCACTTTTGAAACTTTTGAGTTAGGGTCAAAAACGGTTAAATAAAGTCGTTTTAAACCTTCTGTGAAAAGGAGAAGGCTGTATTTTGGCTAAAAATATTTTTTTGGATTTTTTTGAAAAAAATCTGGGGAAAAAAAGTAAAGGGGTTAGCCTTTACTTTTTGACCGATTTTGGTCACTTTTGAAACTTTTGAGTTAGGGTCAAAAACGGTTAAATAAAGTCGTTTTAAACCTTCTGTGAAAAGGAGAAGGCTGTATTTTGGCTAAAAATATTTTTTTGGATTTTTTGAAAAAAATCCGGGAAAAAAAAGTAAAGGGGTTAGCCTTTACTTTTTGACCGATTTTGGTCACGTTTGAAACTTTTGAGTTAGGGTCAAAAACGGTTAAATAAAGTCGTTTTAAACCTTCTGTGAAAAGGAGAAGGCTGTATTTTGGCTAAAAATATTTTTTTGGATTTTTTGAAAAAAATCTGGGGAAAAAAAGTAAAGGGGTTAGCCTTTACTTTTTGACCGATTTTGGTCACTTTTGAAACTTTTGAGTTAGGGTCAAAAACGGTTAAATAAAGTCGTTTTAAACCTTCTGTGAAAAGGAGAAGGCTGTGTTTTGGCTAAAAAAATTTTTTTTGATTTTTTGGAAAAAAAAACGGGATTAATGATCCAACTCCTTATACGCATATTTTGCGACACTAAGAATACAGCTATGACACACACGCAATGTTTTTGTGGGAGAAGGGTTCGGGGAGAAGTACTCCGAATGGTGAAAATTGTGGTCAGCCTCATCCCAACAACTCAACGTTACGGTCTTAGTTGTCCTATAGGGGTAATAATCCCCAAGTAGGACTCTAGTCTAATGTCCTAGGGGTGGTAGATCCCCATGTTGGACTTTGCCCAAGGGGTCGTAGTTCCCCAAGGGCATCCTACATGTCCAAGGGGTAATAGATCCCCGAGTTGGACATTCCTTACTTTCGACTAATTCTTATAATTACATCAATTCGTATGAGTCTATGGGGTTGAGGGTGACCTTTGGGAGCACTTCATCCCCAAACCAAATCTTTATTAAAATAGTAATGCTATGTACAAAATTGATTCATATATTAAGATAATTAAGTGTCCACGATAAGTCATCTGACGCAGTTCGCATGACAGACTCTATATAGGAGTAGTGTTTTTGTGAAAACTTTTTAACCAACATATACAGTTTCTTTGTTGGTTTGTTTGTTTTTTGTTATGTTTTTTTTTTGTTGTTTTTTTTTTTTGTTTTTTTTTGTTTTTTGTTTTGTTTTGTTTTGTTTTGTTTTGTTTTGTTTTGTTTTGTTTTGTTTTGTTTTGTTTTGTTTCTTGTTTTTTGTTTTTGTTTTTGGTTGTTTGTTTGCTGTTGTTTTTTGTTGTTTGTTTTTTGTTTTAAATAAAGATGTGCAGAATCGTTGAATGGGTGGGATGGGAGGTAATTTGTTCGCTTTACCGAGCTTACGCATAGCTTATTGTGTAAAGCTCTTGATCACAATGGTTCATATGGTGCGTGTTGAAGTCTTATAAGGACGACTAGGTGAAATTTGATTGGTAGATTTTCCCGCGGAAAAGAGGAAATACCGTTTCCATTGGCAGACTATTCATTGCCTTGTGTTCTGCACGTGCGGAGTCGTGCTGGTCGGAAAGACTGACCTTTATACCCGTCTGGGGTTTATTTGAGTTGCTGACAGCCGAGAAATTGATCTTTGTCCGCATCCCTGCCGATTTACAAGGCCTTTACGCAGCTTTACATTTTGCTTAGACGTTTTTGTCTCATTAACTTAAATTTATATTTGCTATAGGCGTATATAAATTGGCTAAAAAAAGTAAAGGGGTTAGCCTTTACTTTTTGACCGATTTTGGTCACTTTTGAAACTTTTGAGTTAGGGTCAAAAACGGTTAAATAAAGTCGTTTTAAACCTTCTGTGAGAAGGAGAAGGCTGTATTTTGGCTAAAAATATTTTTTTGGGTTTTTTGAAAAAAATCCGGGGAAAAAAAGTAAAGGGGTTAGCCTTTACTTTTTGACCGATTTTGGTCACTTTTGAAACTTTTGAGTTAGGGTCAAAAACGGTTAAATAAAGTCGTTTTAAACCTTCTGTGAGAAGGAGAAGGCTGTATTTTGGCTAAAAATATTTTTTTGGATTTTTTGAAAAAAATCTGGGGAAAAAAAGTAAAGGGGTTAGCCTTTACTTTTTGACCGATTTTGGTCACTTTTGAAACTTTTGAGTTAGGGTCAAAAACGGTTAAATAAAGTCGTTTTAAACCTTCTGTGAAAAGGAGAAGGCTGTGTTTTGGCTAAAAATATTGTTTTTGATTTTTTGAAAAAAATCCGGGAAAAAAAGTAAAGGGGTTAGCCTTTACTTTTTGACCGATTTTGGTCACTTTTGAAACTTTTGAGTTAGGGTCAAAAACGGTTAAATAAAGTCGTTTTAAACCTTCTGTGAAAAGGAGAAGGCTGTATTTTGGCTAAAAATATTTTTTTGGATTTTTTGAAAAAAATCTGGGAAAAAAAGTAAAGGGGTTAGCCTTTACTTTTTGACCGATTTTGGTCACTTTTGAAACTTTTGAGTTAGGGTCAAAAACGGTTAAATAAAGTCGTTTTAAACCTTCTGTGAAAAGGAGAAGGCTGTATTTTGGCTAAAAATATTTTTTTTGATTTTTTGAAAAAAATCCGGGAAAAAAAAGTAAAGGGGTTAGCCTTTACTTTTTGACCGATTTTGGTCACTTTTGAAACTTTTGAGTTAGGGTCAAAAACGGTTAAATAAAGCCGTTTTAAACCTTCTGTGAATAGGAGAAGGCTGTATTTTGGCTAAAAATATTTTTTTTGATTTTTTGAAAAAAATCCAGAAAAAAAAGTAAAGGGGTTAGCCTTTACTTTTTGACCGATTTTGGTCACTTTTTAAACTTTTGAGTTAGGGTCAAAAACGGTTAAATAAAGTCGTTTTAAACCTTCTGCGAAAAGGAGAAGGCTGTATTTTGGCTAAAAATATTTTTTTTGATTTTTGGAAAAAAATCCGGAAAAAAAAAGTAAAGGGGTTAGCCTTTACTTTTTGACCGATTTTGGTCACTTTTGAAACTTTTGAGTTAGGGTCAAAAACGGTTAAATAAAGTCGTTTTAAACCTTCTGTGAAAAGGAGAAGGCTGTATTTTGGCTAAAAATATTTTTTTGGATTTTTTGAAAAAAATCTGGGGAAAAAAAGTAAAGGGGTTAGCCTTTACTTTTTGACCGATTTTGGTCACTTTTGAAACTTTTGAGTTAGGGTCAAAAACGGTTAAATAAAGTCGTTTTAAACCTTCTGTGAAAAGGAGAAGGCTGTGTTTTGGCTAAAAATATTGTTTTTGATTTTTTGAAAAAAATCCGGGGAAAAAAAGTAAAGGGGTTAGCCTTTACTTTTTGACCGATTTTGGTCACGTTTGAAACTTTTGAGTTAGGGTCAAAAACGGTTAAATAAAGTCGTTTTAAACCTTCTGTGAAAAGGAGAAGGCTGTATTTTGGCTAAAAATATTTTTTTGGATTTTTTGAAAAAAATCTGGGGAAAAAAAGTAAAGGGGTTAGCCTTTACTTTTTGACCGATTTTGGTCACTTTTGAAACTTTTGAGTTAGGGTCAAAAACGGTTAAATAAAGTCGTTTTAAACCTTCTGTGAAAAGGAGAAGGCTGTATTTTGGCTAAAAATATTTTTTTGGATTTTTTGAAAAAAATCCGGGAAAAAAAAGTAAAGGGGTTAGCCTTTACTTTTTGACCGATTTTGGTCACTTTTGAAACTTTTGAGTTAGGGTCAAAAACGGTTAAATAAAGCCGTTTTAAACCTTCTGTGAATAGGAGAAGGCTGTATTTTGGCTAAAAATATTTTTTTTGATTTTTTGAAAAAAATCCAGAAAAAAAAGTAAAGGGGTTAGCCTTTACTTTTTGACCGATTTTGGTCACTTTTTAAACTTTTGAGTTAGGGTCAAAAACGGTTAAATAAAGTCGTTTTAAACCTTCTGTGAAAAGGAGAAGGCTGTATTTTGGCTAAAAATATTTTTTTTGATTTTTGGAAAAAAATCCGGAAAAAAAAAGTAAAGGGGTTAGCCTTTACTTTTTGACCGATTTTGGTCACTTTTGAAACTTTTGAGTTAGGGTCAAAAACGGTTAAATAAAGTCGTTTTAAACCTTCTGTGAAAAGGAGAAGGCTGTATTTTGGCTAAAAATATTTTTTTGGATTTTTTGAAAAAAATCTGGGGAAAAAAAGTAAAGGGGTTAGCCTTTACTTTTTGACCGATTTTGGTCACTTTTGAAACTTTTGAGTTAGGGTCAAAAACGGTTAAATAAAGTCGTTTTAAACCTTCTGTGAAAAGGAGAAGGCTGTATTTTGGCTAGAAATATTTTTTTTGATTTTTTGAAAAAAATTCGGGAAAAAAAAGTAAAGGGGTTAGCCTTTACTTTTTGACCGATTTTGGTCACTTTTGAAACTTTTGAGTTAGGGTCAAAAACGGTTAAATAAAGTCGTTTTAAACCTTCTGTGAAAAGGAGAAGGCTGTATTTTGGCTAAAAATATTTTTTTTGATTTTTGGAAAAAAATCCGGAAAAAAAAAGTAAAGGGGTTAGCCTTTACTTTTTGACCGATTTTGGTCACTTTTGAAACTTTTGAGTTAGGGTCAAAAACGGTTAAATAAAGTCGTTTTAAACCTTCTGTGAAAAGGAGAAGGCTGTATTTTGGCTAAAGATATTTTTTTGGATTTTTTGAAAAAAATCTGGGGGAAAAAAGTAAAGGGGTTAGCCTTTACTTTTTGACCGATTTTGGTCACTTTTGAAACTTTTGAGTTAGGGTCAAAAACGGTTAAATAAAGTCGTTTTAAACCTTCTGTGAAAAGGAGAAGGCTGTGTTTTGGCTAAAAAAATTTTTTTTGATTTTTTGGAAAAAAAAACGGGATTAATGATCCAACTCCTTATACGCATATTTTGCGACACTAAGAATACAGCTATGACACACACGCAATGTTTTTGTGGGAGAAGGGTTCGGGGAGAAGTACTCCGAATGGTGAAAATTGTGGTCAGCCTCATCCCAACAACTCAACGTTACGGTCTTAGTTGTCCTATAGGGGTAATAATCCCCAAGTAGGACTCTAGTCTAATGTCCTAGGGGTGGTAGATCCCCATGTTGGACTTTGCCCAAGGGGTCGTAGTTCCCCAAGGGCATCCTACATGTCCAAGGGGTAATAGATCCCCGAGTTGGACATTCCTTACTTTCGACTAATTCTTATAATTACATCAATTCGTATGAGTCTATGGGGTTGAGGGTGACCTTTGGGAGCACTTCATCCCCAAACCAAATCTTTATTAAAATAGTAATGCTATGTACAAAATTGATTCATATATTAAGATAATTAAGTGTCCACGATAAGTCATCTGACGCAGTTCGCATGACAGACTCTATATAGGAGTAGTGTTTTTGTGAAAACTTTTTAACCAACATATACAGTTTCTTTGTTGGTTTGTTTGTTTTTTGTTATGTTTTTTTTTTGTTGTTGTTTTCTTTTGGTTTTTTTTGTTTGTTTTTTGTTTTGTTTTGTTTTGTTTTGTTTTGTTTTGTTTTGTTTTGTTTTGTTTTGTTTTGTTTTGTTTTGTTTTGTTTCTTGTTTTTTGTTTTTGTTTTTGGTTGTTTGTTTGCTGTTGTTTTTTGTTGTTTGTTTTTTGTTTTAAATAAAGATGTGCAGAATCGTTGAATGGGTGGGATGGGAGGTAATTTGTTCGCTTTACCGAGCTTACGCATAGCTTATTGTGTAAAGCTCTTGATCACAATGGTTCATATGGTGCGTGTTGAAGTCTTATAAGGACGACTAGGTGAAATTTGATTGGCAGATTTTCCCGCGGAAAAGAGGAAATACCGTTTCCATTGGCAGACTATTCATTGCCTTGTGTTCTGCACGTGCGGAGTCGTGCTGGTCGGAAAGACTGACCTTTATACCCGTCTGGGGTTTATTTGAGTTGCTGACAGCCGAGAAATTGATCTTTGTCCGCATCCCTGCCGATTTACAAGGCCTTTACGCAGCTTTACATTTTGCTTAGACGTTTTTGTCTCATTAACTTAAATTTATATTTGCTATAGGCGTATATAAATTGGCTAAAAAAAGTAAAGGGGTTAGCCTTTACTTTTTGACCGATTTTGGTCACTTTTGAAACTTTTGAGTTAGGGTCAAAAACGGTTAAATAAAGTCGTTTTAAACCTTCTGTGAAAAGGAGAAGGCTGTATTTTGGCTAAAAATATTTTTTTGGATTTTTTGAAAAAAATCTGGGGAAAAAAAGTAAAGGGGTTAGCCTTTACTTTTTGACCGATTTTGGTCACTTTTGAAACTTTTGAGTTAGGGTCAAAAACGGTTAAATAAAGTCGTTTTAAACCTTCTGTGAAAAGGAGAAGGCTGTATTTTGGCTAAAAATATTTTTTTGGATTTTTGGAAAAAAATCCGGGAAAAAAAAGTAAAGGGGTTAGCCTTTACTTTTTGACCGATTTTGGTCACTTTTGAAACTTTTGAGTTAGGGTCAAAAACGGTTAAATAAAGTCGTTTTAAACCTTCTGTGAAAAGGAGAAGGCTGTGTTTTGGCTAAAAATATTGTTTTTGATTTTTTGAAAAAAATCCGGGAAAAAAAAGTAAAGGGGTTAGCCTTTACTTTTTGACCGATTTTGGTCACTTTTGAAACTTTTGAGTTAGGGTCAAAAACGGTTAAATAAAGTCGTTTTAAACCTTCTGTGAAAAGGAGAAGGCTGTATTTTGGCTAAAAATATTTTTTTTGATTTTTTGAAAAAAATCCGGGAAAAAAAAGTAAAGGGGTTAGCCTTTACTTTTTGACCGATTTTGGTCACTTTTTAAACTTTTGAGTTAGGGTCAAAAACGGTTAAATAAAGTCGTTTTAAACCTTCTGTGAAAAGGAGAAGGCTGTATTTTGGCTAAAAATATTTTTTTTGATTTTTGGAAAAAAATCCAGAAAAAAAAGTAAAGGGGTTAGCCTTTACTTTTTGACCGATTTTGGTCACTTTTTAAACTTTTGAGTTAGGGTCAAAAACGGTTAAATAAAGTCGTTTTAAACCTTCTGTGAAAAGGAGAAGGCTGTATTTTGGCTAAAAATATTTTTTTGGATTTTTTGAAAAAAATCTGGGGAAAAAAAGTAAAGGGGTTAGCCTTTACTTTTTGACCGATTTTGGTCACTTTTGAAACTTTTGAGTTAGGGTCAAAAACGGTTAAATAAAGTCGTTTTAAACCTTCTGTGAAAAGGAGAAGGCTGTATTTTGGCTAAAAATATTTTTTTGGATTTTTTGAAAAAAATCCGGGAAAAAAAAGTAAAGGGGTTAGCCTTTACTTTTTGACCGATTTTGGTCACTTTTGAAACTTTTGAGTTAGGGTCAAAAACGGTTAAATAAAGCCGTTTTAAACCTTCTGTGAATAGGAGAAGGCTGTATTTTGGCTAAAAATATTTTTTTTGATTTTTTGAAAAAAATCCAGAAAAAAAAGTAAAGGGGTTAGCCTTTACTTTTTGACCGATTTTGGTCACTTTTTAAACTTTTGAGTTAGGGTCAAAAACGGTTAAATAAAGTCGTTTTAAACCTTCTGTGAAAAGGAGAAGGCTGTATTTTGGCTAAAAATATTTTTTTTGATTTTTGGAAAAAAATCCGGAAAAAAAAAGTAAAGGGGTTAGCCTTTACTTTTTGACCGATTTTGGTCACTTTTGAAACTTTTGAGTTAGGGTCAAAAACGGTTAAATAAAGTCGTTTTAAACCTTCTGTGAAAAGGAGAAGGCTGTATTTTGGCTAAAAATATTTTTTTGGATTTTTTGAAAAAAATCCGGGAAAAAAAAGTAAAGGGGTTAGCCTTTACTTTTTGACCGATTTTGGTCACTTTTTAAACTTTTGAGTTAGGGTCAAAAACGGTTAAATAAAGTCGTTTTAAACCTTCTGTGAAAAGGAGAAGGCTGTGTTTTGGCTAAAAATATTGTTTTTGATTTTTTGAAAAAAATCCGGGAAAAAAAAGTAAAGGGGTTAGCCTTTACTTTTTGACCGATTTTGGTCACTTTTGAAACTTTTGAGTTAGGGTCAAAAACGGTTAAATAAAGTCGTTTTAAACCTTCTGTGAAAAGGAGAAGGCTGTGTTTTGGCTAAAAATATTGTTTTTGATTTTTTGAAAAAAATCCGGGAAAAAAAAGTAAAGGGGTTAGCCTTTACTTTTTGACCGATTTTGGTCACTTTTTAAACTTTTGAGTTAGGGTCAAAAACGGTTAAATAAAGTCGTTTTAAACCTTCTGTGAAAAGGAGAAGGCTGTGTTTTGGCTAAAAATATTGTTTTTGATTTTTTGAAAAAAATCCGGGAAAAAAAAGTAAAGGGGTTAGCCTTTACTTTTTGACCGATTTTGGTCACTTTTGAAACTTTTGAGTTAGGGTCAAAAACGGTTAAATAAAGTCGTTTTAAACCTTCTGTGAAAAGGAGAAGGCTGTATTTTGGCTGAAAATTTTTTTTTTGATTTTTTGAAAAAAATCCAGAAAAAAAAGTAAAGGGGTTAGCCTTTACTTTTTGACCGATTTTGGTCACTTTTGAAACTTTTGAGTTAGGGTCAAAAACGGTTAAATAAAGTCGTTTTAAACCTTCTGTGAAAAGGAGAAGGCTGTGTTTTGGCTAAAAATATTGTTTTTGATTTTTTGAAAAAAATCCGGGAAAAAAAAGTAAAGGGGTTAGCCTTTACTTTTTGACCGATTTTGGTCACTTTTTAAACTTTTGAGTTAGGGTCAAAAACGGTTAAATAAAGTCGTTTTAAACCTTCTGTGAAAAGGAGAAGGCTGTATTTTGGCTAAAAATATTTTTTTTGATTTTTGGAAAAAAATCCGGAAAAAAAAAGTAAAGGGGTTAGCCTTTACTTTTTGACCGATTTTGGTCACTTTTGAAACTTTTGAGTTAGGGTCAAAAACGGTTAAATAAAGTCGTTTTAAACCTTCTGTGAAAAGGAGAAGGCTGTATTTTGGCTAAAAATATTTTTTTGGATTTTTTGAAAAAAATCTGTGAAAAAAAAGTAAAGGGGTTAGCCTTTACTTTTTGACCGATTTTGGTCACTTTTGAAACTTTTGAGTTAGGGTCAAAAACGGTTAAATAAAGTCGTTTTAAACCTTCTGTGAAAAGGAGAAGGCTGTATTTTGGCTAAAAATATTTTTTTGGATTTTTGGAACAAAATCCGGAAAAAAAAAGTAAAGGGGTTAGCCTTTACTTTTTGACCGATTTTGGGCACTTTTGAAACTTTTGTTATTTTAAGTGTTCTTTCAAATAAAACAAACATATATCATATACGCTTTAATACTAATATCATAATTATAAACAAAGTTTCTTATACATTTAGCATCCAGATATATCCTTCCTCTTGCCTTTGCGAAACCATCTCGTCTCATTTGGATCAAAACCTCGGTGGTTATTGCCAAAGATTGCCCAAGCTGGGGTCTCCTCCATATAGTCCAGAGAGCTGAATGTTTTCTTTCTATTTGAACTTTCATACTCTTTCACCTAAAAAGATCATTAAAATACTCATTAATAATTCATGAAGAAAACACAAAAGAAATCATGACCGTGAAGGAGGTTGTATATCTGAAACGAACCACGCGTGGTTGTACATAATTTGATACAACCACTAGTGGTTGTATATCAGGTCTATCTCAGCTCTAAAACATTGAAATTGAGCTTTTTCTGAATTAATCTGAACAAATATTACTCATATTTACATACTCGGAGTATTTTAAGCTATTTACAATATTCGTGTCCGTGTTGTATTGGATATGACAATCTCTCGCCTTCAACTCGAGCTTGTATATCCAATACAACACGGCCACTCATATTGTAAATAGTACTTATGCAATCAATCTCCTGTCATAAAACTTAGTTTGTTTTTTTAAAAATTTTTTTTTAATTTAAGACATTTGCAACAAAAGACAAGTTGACAGGAGACAAGCAATAGGACACATGGTCCCTTACAAGGCTTGACTCCAGATTACAACATATATAACAGGCAACATAATGTACAAACAGTTACGTAACGTAAATTTTTAAAATGTTAAGTCAGCAGCTACAAGCTGCGTCCACATTAGGGCAAATGGGACAGATTAAGACTCGCTGTGGAACCTCGGGGATGGATCTCCGCTTAAATTTCGCTCGAACATCTACATTTCGCGAATCATTTTTCATTCGTATTTGTCCTATGTGGAATGCGTTACCTCTTGATATACGTACTTCAGAGCGCACATCAGTTTTTAAGACCCGACTGAAAAAGTTACTCTTTGCTCGCCTTCAGTCCACATTCGACTCGGAAAATACACGTACGTGGCATATTAGAGTGTGAAAATTGTACAAATCTTGATATGTCGAGACGTATTTCGTCATTTATACAACGGAAAAGAAAAAGGAGATCAAGATATTCTAGGAAGTAGCACAGGGGTAATAACTTTAGTTGAATGAGCCGGCACTTGTAGTCGAGTTAAAATCCACGAAGGATGAAACGTGTAGCCCTTCTTTGTACTTTCTCCAAACTTCGCATCAGGTAAATAGAACCACGAAAACAGGGTGACCATACTTGGCCGGCATAGATAAGATGTGATCTTACCAGCGAGATGTAAAGAGTTTTTTGTAGTTAGTGAAGTATTGGTGGCACACACTGACCTATATATTATATGGTCATACATATAAGTGGTCACCCTATAGAGGGGTCATCTCCACTTGCCTGGTGTTAAACTTAAACTTGAAAGCAGCAAGAAATCATTTTATTATTATTTAGAAATCATTTTATTTTATTATTATTTATTATTATTATATATGCATTGTATATAATAATTATTTGTAATAGTTTGTAGATAATTTTTAGTGTGTTTTATATGTAGTAATATCTAAGGTTTAGCTTCGTTAGTTTGTTTAGTTACTTGATAAAGGACCGAGGCTAATCGTCTTTAGTTGCAGCCAGTGGCTGAATTGCGAAGGACGCAGATTAGCGTGGCCGTGTCGATTTATCTATCTATATTTATAACATAGCTTTGATATAGCAACGTTTTTGATTGGCTGTCGTGCGTGCTCCATAACTCGATGGAGCACGGCAAAAAAGCGCGGGGGAAAATTTCAAAACAAAACTGAGTTTTAAATTGACTTTTTATGGCCTTTTATATTATCAAAATACCGAGTCATTTAATTTTATTGAGTAATAAAGAACAACGACCCAGAAGACATAAACTGGGTCTGGGTAACCGAGTTTAAACTGTCCTTTTGGTTGGGTTTTAGTGAACAAAAAAGACTTGGCTACGAAAGTAAAAAAACACAACAACCAAAACGATTCGTCGGCTTGTGAAAGGATTTAATGCTATGTTATAAAAGAAATAGCTCATGGTTTAGTGTGCTCCATCGAGTTATGGATGCACTTGGGAAATTGGTCTAGGGTTGGTCTCGGCTACGCCTCTACTAACTCTTACGATTTTTTCGTGCTCTCGCAATTTCCCGCGTGCATCCATAACTCGATGGAAGCACGCTAAACCATGAGCCAACTGGACTGCGGGTCCTGCCCAAAAATCGGCCACTTTCATAGGCAGTTCGCAGTCCACGTGTGTGCAGCCAGCACTTGAGCCACAAGTGAGTTGTCGGCCGTGTATTGATGACATTTACACGCACGATATTCGTTCTATGCGTGCGTGTAGCTAATACAGGTCAGCCCGTATTTCGCGAGCCTCGACAACCGCCATTTCCAATCGTGTATAGCTCTGATCTGGTCAAAAGACCGCGTAGGAGACTGGAACTATACGTACTTCAAGCCTACATGTCCGCCATGTTTCGCTTCAATCTTTGCCGGTCAATGACCAGCAGATATATCACTCCAGTTAATTATATATAAAGCTCACTGGTCTTTTCTATCATGGTAACTACTATAAGACCATGGGGACCAGGTCACCCCCTAGTGGTGGCACAATGCTTAGCGTACACATGCTTTTCATCTTTGGGATCATAGTTAGTGGAAGGGGATGGTTTGGAAACTCGGCAAAAGTCATCGTTCCACGCTTTTGTTCAATTTGTCTAATTTCACCGTCACTGAACGTATTGTATTTTCTGTATAATGGCGTAGTCATCCAATACCAACGTTCGGGTTTAATTAGTGTAGTCCTTTGTCGCCACGTGTTGTAAGTCCTTTGTTCGTTGTGTAGTCCTCGTCACGTGTCCATAGAATTTCCTTTCTTCAACCAATTGCCTTCCTCCAACATGAACTATTGTGTTCATCAACATGACCATCGCATACTCTTGAAAGACAATGTAGCTTCCAAACCATGCCCCTCCACTAACTATGTTGGGACCCAGGTCGCATATGAGAAGAGTGCTTCCAATTTGACTTAACCAAACACCACATGTTTCCTCCTCTAGCCCCAGGCAGGGATCAAACCTGCATAATGACCCGTTAGACCCTCTAACCATTGAGCCACTAACCCTACAACTTTTTTTAGCCAGAGTGCAATATAATTCCAAAAACTTGGTCTGACATTATGTCAGACCAACCCAGGTTTTGGTCGGACGTGATCGGACACTAATTATTTTTGAATTCAATGGAGAAAATTTTTTTTAATTTTAATTTAGCAACTTAAAAGAAAAGTAAATAAACTTAAATAGAACAGTGGTAAATAGAACAACAACTTAGTCACAGTATAAATATAAAATACTTATCCTAATACATAAACAAAAATGTTAACAGGTATTACTAATTTACTATATAACATAATATAAGTTCAGTACTAAGTACTTAATTAAGCAGATTACACGGACAGTTTGAGAAATTAGCTTCGAAGTTTAAAAACAAGCGAATAAGCGATATTTCGCACTTGACGACTCAAAACAGAGTGCGCTAGAAAAGGCTGGCTCAGTGCGGGAAAACATTTTCCCTTGCACGTGTAACCGATTACGTTTTGGTTTTGGTTTTGCAAGAATGAGGGAGAAATTACTGCGGCAAAATGGACGGCCAAAATGTCCGTGCAGAGCAATCAGTGGACGGCCATATCCACGTTTTGCGCGGAAAATGGCCGGTGGCCGACCGTTATATTGCACTCTGTTAGCCAAAGCAAAATCGTGTGATATAAAAACACGTCGTTTGACCCGTAATCAAAAACTTGTAATCAACATTAGGTAAACATTGATATAGATAATGTACATACCAGTTCATGAAATTTGGCATAATCAATCCATGTGCACCATTTTCCATTTACTTTAAACTGAAATAAAAGACAATATACAATATATTTAAACAAATAGTCACTTTAACTCGTCGTCTTGAGTCATGTTCACAATTGTTGTAACATTGTTGTTCATCGTTGTTACTTCGTCATGCTGTTACATGTTGTATCATGTGTGAACAACGTTGGCTATAAAAAATGTACTGTTGGAACAACTTGTCCATGACTGTTGATTTATCCGTGAACAAGTTGTTCGAACTATAAGTGAACAACTTGTTCGCGGGGTGCAGCACAACATTGTTCACGGGGTGCATCACAACATTGTTCACGCCTGTTAACAAACGTGCGCTTTTACGCGTGTAGGTGGGTAGGTAGGGTGGGTTAGATAGGTGGGTGGTAGTTTGGTAGTGAGTAAGAAGACAGGTCGACAAGGTGAGTAGATAGCTAGTTAGGTGGGGTGGATAGTTGGTGGATAAGTGGGTGTAAAGGTAGGCAGGCAGGCAGGCAGGCAGGTAGGTAGGTAGGTAGGCAGGCGGGCGGGCGGGGGGGGCGGGCGGGTGGGTGGGTAGGTAGGTAGGTAGGTAGGTAGGTAGGTAGATACGTATAGAGAAATAGATCAAATTGTTTAATAGAGTATTGGTTACAATTACCTTTTTGTTCGCAATGAGAAGACAATTTGAATGTTCGTGTTCACATGCTATCTCATACTCTGGTAGAACATCTGTAATCTGTTTCACAAACCCAATGACCTGGGAAAAAACCCGTAAACAAATCATACAATAAGAAAAAAATAGAATCGTGTCAATACTAATAATTGATGAAAGTGTGTCTATGAAAGTATACGTAAACGTCTATCTTTATAATCGCAAGACTAAACTCTTCCATGCATGTATTACTTCTTTCTTGAAATATGCCTAGGATGTCTTAGGGTTCTCCCCTTGAGGAGTAAAATCATGTGGCGTTAGACAGAGTAAAACAACGAAAAGGTAGTTTTTGGCCAGCTCAGGCACGAATGGATCAATCACTTGAATAACCAATTGCTGCTTAGAATGTCTGAGGGTTGAGGGTCCTCCCTTGGACGAGTAAAATCGTTCAGCATTAGACAGTAAAACAATCTGGCGTTAGACAGAGTAAAACAACAAAGAAGCCATTTGGGGCTAGCCTGTGTCACAGCCCTAACTTGGTAAGAGTAAGGTCTGTGAATACTCGAGCGATTGCTTGTTCTTGCCGGGAGAAGACTAGGAACGATATTAGAGCTAAATATGTTAATTATTATCATGCAACGCGATCAAATCCACCAAAATAACATAGGTATACACATATTACAAACCAACTACTGACTCTGTCTCTCGATTTACCTTGTCTTTGTCGCTTTAAACACGTAAACGTGGGTATAGTGACCACAAAACTAAGTCATTATTTTTTAATTATTTCCCCCAAAACATGGGATTTAATTTATGCAAGAACAAGCAATCGTTCGAGTGTTCACAGACCTTATTCTTACCGAGTTAGGGCTGTGACACAGGCTATTTTGTGCCGACTCAGGCAGGAATGGGTCAAGATATGCTTGATATAGGAAATGGGACAATCCTAGCCTAGTTTCTAGGCCTTTCGTTTCCGCCATGAGCTTGGCCGCATTTGGGTTCTTGGGAAGACTGGGGAGAGGCTGGAAACGAGAAGGCCTAGCAACATTCGCAAAAAGGTCCTGCCCAGAATCGTTCTGGCCCTTCGAGTGTTCCTGGGATCTAGCGTAGCGACAGTATATTATATAAAAATCATAAGGATGTCTGCAAAGATTTTACCAAAGATCTTGGCGATCGAAAAAAGGAAATTATGGAATATATTCCAATTGGAGCTCTGTTTAACTTTCAACTTTTGGCGGTTGCAGAAGGAAAGCTAGTGATAAGAAGCTAGGACAGTGAACGTCGTCGATCAGAGGTGAGTAGGCTTGTATTATTTTATGCAGATGGAATAGTAAGTGTCGGGAAACACTTAGAACGTCATAACATCACAATTCTTCCTCAATAAACAACTGAGCTGGAAAGTGAAAGTGTTTAACGAATTTTGCTAGGCCTTCCCCAGACGGATCACTTCCGAAACGTGTCAGGGAGGGAGGCTTAGAAACTAGGCTAGGACAATCCTACATTGGATACTTTAATTACCTCTTCATGCCAGGGTACATTCTTCATAGTAAGTGAAGAAGCTTTGGAATCTCCACAAAATGTCACGCCCTACAATGTAAAACAATTTTCTATTAATCCAACCCGACCTGCGTTTCTTTTTATCATAAAATCTATGTCTAAAATCTGAAGTCATAAAATTTTAAACCGAAACCTCCTCACCTTCACTTCAATAAAATCGGGCTTTCCTAAAGCCACCAAGTCGGCATAAGCTTTTATTTCTTCCACATTCCACCCTTTAACTAAGGTCAGACGGTAAACAGTTCTTTGGCCCTGCGACAAAAACATCACAAATATAAAATATTTTTCGCGGTAAGCCTGTCGCTGAAAGATATACCCCCAAGAGCGGATTGCCCTTTTGATATCCCAAAAGTCACTTTCCAATCTGGATAGTATTGCACTTCGGAGTTTGGGAAACTCTTCCCATTTACATAGACGTTTGTCAAGCTTAAACTCTCAGGGAACATTTCTGCATAGTTTTTGAACTTGACAAAGGTCTATCAAACGTCTGTTATATTACACCATGCTTACAAACGTACAACGTGCACTATATTGGTAGAACTCGTATCACTTTAAAGTGCCTATGAAGCGAAAATTATTATTGTCTTAAATGAAAGAACTCTTAAAATTACAACGTAACATCTTTTGCAGATCTTCGTTTTCGTGCTTCGTTGTTGAGATATTTCAGTTTCTTTGATATACAAATTAAACACTTTGACATCACACGTGTAGAATGAGTTATCGGAGAAAGTTCTATATCTTTGCTATTATCAAACGAAATCACTTCGAAGCCGATCCTGTGTCTATTTCGCATACAGCATTAGACATACAGATTTTTAAGTGATTTCGTTTGATAGTAGCAAAGATACCGAACCTTCTCTGATAACTCATTATACACGTGTGATGTCAAAGTGTTTAATTTGCATATCAAAAAAACTGAAATATCTCAACGAGGCACGGAAACGAAGATCTGCAAAAGATGTTACTTTGTCGTTTTGAGAGTTCGTTCATTTAAGACAATAATAATTTTCGCTTCATAGGCACTTTAACTACAAGCGCACTACAGCTTAGGAAACACAGATAACTATAAATTTGCAACGTTAGCTCTCCACCCCAATCTCAATGATTAAAGCATCCAACAGGCCATCAAGAGATTACAGATTCAATCCCTGGCTGAGACTCAGAAACATACCACATGTAAACGTACAACTAAATAATATCCCATCACACAAATATGCATCTTAGAGACATTAACCCGTGCCTGCATGGCTATACCTTTTTAGTCAGTTTCAGCTTGCTTTTGAAATTCGTTTGTCAACATTCGTTGGAAGGTTGGGAACTTGGTACGGAAGTTCGTTGTGAAGTTCGTCGTGAAGTTCGAATTTAATAAGCTTTGAATTGAATTCCTTTGGTAAAATCACGGAGAAGAAGATTATTTGTTGTATAGAATATAATAGTAGATATAAACGTAGCGTGCTGCGTAGGCAGTGTTAAAACAACAATCGAAATATAGTAAGGTTAGATATACTGCCGAAACAGAGAACGTAGGAGTCTAACGTTTCGAGCGATGACCCTTCATCAGAGAGAAACGTGTTTCTCTCTGACGAAGGGCCTTCACGTGTTTCTCTCTGACGAAGGGCCTTCACGTGTTTCTCTCTGACGAAGGGCCTTCGCTCGAAACGTTAGACTCCTACGTTCTCTGTTTCGGCAGTATATCTAACCTTACTATATTTCGATAATAATAGATACTTGGTTAAATCTACAGTACCTCGCAACGTAGTTCGGAACATTGCAACGTAGTTCGGAATGTTCATTTCAATTATACGTATCGGATTTCAAAAGCAAGCTGAAACGGACTATAAATAGCTGCTCGATTATTGCTTTGAACTACTCGGACCATTCAAAAGTGTGTGTTAAATACCATACTTGCAGACCCACTTTAATACGTTTATTGAAGAGGGTTTGGTTGTTACTGATTTTAATAACTACAACTACCAGAATGTTTGCTAGCTTCCTAGACCTAGTGCTGGTAAATGGAAGAAACTGGCAAAGCATTGTGGTAGTTGTAGTCATTTGTACGATGACGTAATGTGGCGTATTGTGTTTTTCTTATTAATTATTGAGTCGAACAATCAAACATCATACCTTTTGCGATAATGCTTCAAGACTCTTCAGAAATCGTGGCCAAAAGTCTCTAAAAAGAGGACGATCTATTTTCTTTAAGCTCTCCTTTGTACTAGCATCAACGCTGACGTAGAGTTGAGTAACTGGAGAAAGATTTCTAAAAACAAAATAGAATGAATAAAAGACAGGAAGGTGGGAAGAAAGAAAAGAATAAAGATGGATATATGGTGAAACAAACAAAAGCATAAGAAGAAAAAAGGACAACAAACAAACACACAAAAAACAATGGACAGACAAACAAACAAACAAACAAACAAACAAACAAACAAACAAACAAACAAACAAACAAACAAACAAACAAACAAACAAACGAACAAATACACAAACAAAAAACAAACAAACATGAAACAAACACATGAACAAACAAACAAACAAACAAACAAACAAACAAACAAACAAACAAACAAACAAACAAACCAAAACAAAACAAAACAAAACAAAACAAAACCAAACAAAACAAAACAAAACAAAACAAAACAAAACAAAACAAAACAAAACAAAACAAAACAAAAATCTACCTGATTGCCTCAGGAAATTGAGCATTAGTGACAAGAAAAGTAGAGATGCCACGATGATGAAGTAACTGAACAAGTTCATTGATTTTTGGATACATAATGGGCTCACCTATAATACAAATTAATAATTAAGGAAAATAAATTGATATAACCGCATGAGCATACTGATTAACATTCATTTCTTTTGAATTTTCTTCATGAATTATTAACCTATTCCTGCCTGAACTCTGTCTAACACCAGACTATTTTTCTTGTCAAAGGAAGAACCCTCAGGCATCCTAGGCAGCAAATGGTTAACAAGCAATTAACCCAGTAGCTTCCAGACAATATCTACTTTCAAGAACTTTCTCCGTCGAACATATTTTTCTTTACTTCTTTCAGTTTTTGATATAAACATGCCATGTACTTGGTCTCTTGTACATGACTGTCCTTGTCACAGAGATTAGTTGCTGTATATAGAGGGGGGGGGGGGGGGTGCCTCACATGGGCTAATAGATCCATTCACACCTTTCACGTTTGGGTTATCTACTTGTATGTAGTTTATTTATTTAATTTCTTCATTTGCTGTTGTTATTAGTATGTAGTTCCCAATAAAAATATTTTTAAAAACCCCATTCTCGTCTGAACTGGCCAAAAACGTTTCCTTTATTGTTTTACTCTGTCTAACACCAGATGATTTTTCTTGTTAAAGAGAGAATCCTCTCAGACATCCTAAGGCAGCAAACGCTTAACAAGTCATTAACTCATTCCTGTTTTATTCGGTCTAACACCAGATGATTTTACTCATCAAACGGAGAAGCGAATCCTCAGACATCGTAGGCAGCAATGAGTTAATAATTGAATAACGTTAGTCACAGTTAAGTAGACATTACCAACAAGAGATAAAGCACAGTGCTTTACAGCCATTCCTTCTACTATTCTTTCAGACTGTACACCAGGAACACCTAGTACAACAGAATACACAAGCATACGTACGTTATTGAACCTTTTAAAGCGCACACCTTCAAGCTGGGGTGAATGATGGGGTGTACAAGACTGCGTTCACACGAGTCCGGTATAGAAAATAAACGGTAAAATGTGGTTACGTTCACACGAATCCGTCATAATTTAACGACGCTTTGAAGGCGTTCACACGACTCCGGAACCTTCGGGTGTACATCCAGTATTTCAATGCTGTGCACTGTTTAAATAGTCATATCTCGTCAAAAGTAAATGGAAACGAGGAGCAATTCAAAGAATATTATCCCACCAAAGTGTATAGTGCATTCTAAGTTTACAATTTTAGTCTTTCTGTTAGGAACTCTCCTTATTGACTTAATCTTCTCCTATTTGGCTAGTCATTGTTGTAATGTTATAATTGTTCAAACAGCAGCACACAAGTTCTTAGCAGAAGCTTTCCGAAGTCGAGAAGACAAATAAAGTTTTCCATCGCTGAAAAATACACCAGCCGTTTGGTTAGGAGCTGAAAATTTAGGAACTGGGTACTAAAGCGGAGCGAAAAAGTATACCGGATCTTATGTTCATACGACACCGCCAAGGGTTCCGTTTTCAAAACTCTCCGGTTAGAAAGACGTTCACACAATTTCGATCCGGTGCCGTGTGAACGCAACGGCATTTTGCGACTTTTTAGCGCTGTTTTCAACTCGCTTCGGACTCGTGTGAACGGGATATAAATTATCAATTACTAACCTTTAAATTGTTTGATCATGCTGCGATGATTTTTAATTGCTTCAGTCACAATATGGTCTGGTTCATCCATTTTCCACCTCCATTCAGTTCCCACTGGGTTGGTGTGATGTCTGAAACATTTCAATATTAAAATTGGAATATCAAAACGAGGCCAGAATGGCTCATCTACATGTACTTCTCAAACTCATTAATAATTCATGATTGATTATCTAATCAATCAATCAGAAGCGCTGAATTGCACCACGTGAAGGGACTCGAAATACCAGGGAAGTACTGGGCAGAGGACTTGAAATATTATTTCCAGTTCAAGGACTGGAAATAATATTTCAAGTCCTTGGACTTGAAATATTACTTCACACAATCGGTTATTCATCCATACACTAATTCATTTTGGGAATACACTAAGTGATTTTGAGAAGTCATGTAAAGGCCTCCAATTCGGACTAGACCGGGTTTTCAAGTACTCGGTCTAGTCCTCATTGTCGGCCTTTACATATTACATAAAAGAATATATATATATATATATATACATACATACATACATACATACATACATACATACATACATACATACATACATACATACATACATACATACATACATACATACATACATACATACATACATACATACATACATACATACATACATACATACATACATACATACATACATACATACATACATACATACATACATACATACATACATACATACATACATACACATATACATATACATATATACAGTGTGTATCAAAAAACCCTGAACCCTTAGAAAACAACCTATTGCAGTAGTTTGAAAGCCCTAAGCACTTCGCTGAACACACAGATGCGTAAAACACGCAGTCTTATACACCTGGGAAATTAAGATAACTTGAAGTGTATGCATGGAGTTAAACAGGAAGAGAAAAAGCTTTTAAATACTTTCACCATGATGGTGAAAGTATTTAAAAGCTTTTCTCTTCCTGTTTAACTTATGTGCTGATTAATTTAAAACGCAGCGCTTTTAGGGCTTTCAAACTACTACAATAGGTTGTTTTCTAAGGGTTCAGTTTTTTTTGATACACACTATATATATATATATATATATATATATATATATATATATATATATATATATATATATATATATATATATATATATATGAATGACTGACTGAAAGTGGTCTATTGCACACAAGAATTACCTCCAACAAAAGACGCATTTGTTTGCACAAGCCAAGCTAGGAGTGCTTTCCATGCAGCGATGACTTTCAATGCCATAAAATGTGTGTTTGTAGCAACCACCACGACCACGTAACATGGACTAGAAATAAAAGACAGCGTAACAAATATAGTAAAGAAAAAGTCATGATGTCAGAAACAATGATCAGGATGTCCTTTCAAAAGATGACTAGGACACTGTAATTAAATTATACAATGTAGTTTATAAAAAGGTGTGGACACAAAGATAAGCTACCCCTTAAAGTGCCTATGAAACGAAAATTAAGTTTGTCTTATTTGAAAGAACACTTCAAATTATAGAGTAACATATTTTGCGTTTCCTTGCTTCGTTCCTGAGATATGCAAATTAAAAATTTTGACGTTGAAGGTGCATAATGAGCTATCGGAGATTAGATATCTTTTCTATTGTCAAACCAAATTAATTTGATATAAATAAGTTTTGTGGAAACACCACGTAAAATATTTCTTTGCTAAGCTTAATATTTCTTTCATTGCTCTGATGAAGGCCTGAGTCAACAGGCCGAAAGCTTAGCAAAGAAATATTTTACGTGGTGTTTCCACAAAACTTATTTATATTACTTTATCGCCATGAAAACGTTCAAAGAATTAACAAATTAATTTGAATGAAGCATGTGGATGTGTTTCTCCCACAACACAAAACACGTAGATTTTCAAGTGATTAGTATATTTGATAATAGCAAAGATATAGAACTTTCGGGGGGAGCACGGGTGGCGTGTGCTGTTAGGGCGCTGCCTCTCACCAATTGTTATAAGCCCGGTTAGACGGGGTTAGTACTTGGATGGGTGACCGTTTGGGAATAACCCCGTACTCCGCCAGCTTGGGACTTATTTGAGTAGAGTTTAGTTGGTCTCTCCTGTGCTCCGAGGGTTTTTCGCCGGGTTCTCCGGTTTTCCTCCCTCCGTAAAATCAACACCTAGGTCTTATAGTTGTCTACACATAGGAGTTTGGTGTCAATTGGAACGAAAGTTCTGTTCCTCTCTCCTGCCACACGTTAAGTGGCAAATTTAATAAAAATTCAAATAAATTTCTCCGTCTTCCGTTAACTCATACACGTGTGACGTCAAAATGTTTAATTTGCATATCAAACAAACTAGAATATCTCAAGAACAAAGCAAGGAAACGAAAAACTGCAAAAGATGTTACTCTACCGTTTCAAGTGTTCTTTCAAATAAGACAAAGTTAATTTTCGTTTCATATGCACGTTAACTCTTTCCTTCCCACGGTTGCCATTTAGCACTTTGCTTATTGCACTGTACAGTACTATGTCAAACACAAGATGATTTTATCGCCATTTGCAGTTGAGCTTGCAGCTTGCTAAATTAAGATGTTGTTTCATCGTTTGAAACTCTGCGTTCATTGGACGGCAACGTATTGTTGCCAAGGGCACAACGTGACGTTGCTACGGACCTTTGGCAGGGTTTCAATTAGTGATTAATTTGTTATTCGCTATCGTGGCGAGTAGATATTATAAAAAAATGTCCAGTAAACGATTTAGCAAGGCCGGACGGACATGTACTGTTGGGAAAGCTCTATCAGATGACTTAAGGAGAAGCATTATTGATAAGATAGCGGAAAACGGTAGAGAAAGAGCAACGGCGCCGGACAGTTATAACAAATTAATCACTAATTGAAACCCTGTCAAAGCTCCGTAGCAACGTCACGTTGTGCCCTTGGAAACACTACGTTGCGGTCCAATGAACGCAGAGTTTCAAACGATGAAACAACGTCTTAATTAACGCAAGCTGCAAGCTCAACTGCAAATGGCGGTACTCATCAAGAGGAAATCCCAGGTTATGAAATAATGAAATGAGAATGAAACGGGAATGAAAGGGTTAAAAATTCATCTAACTCCTCGCACTGTAAACTAAACTTAAATTGACCGTACTGTGCAGTAAATATTGTTTCTTGCACAATTATTGGAAGATGTACTTTTAAAACGATCAACTTTGGTAGGAATGAAGTTCTTGCTTACTTAATCCATCTTAGTATGATAAACAATGTTTAGTTGTTATTTGAGCTGATTTGAGGTCGCAAAGCATTGTGGTTAAATGTACCGCCGCCATCTTTTTCGGTACCATCAATTAAAGTAGCTTAAATTATATACTAGATAACCCTTCAACTAACCTTGGTCCATCGACATAGTTTAACTCCTGAATGGGACCCAACCAGCTTATAACCTGCAAAAGAAATGTTCCGTAACAGTCAAGGAGGTTTGTGTACTTTAGGAAATCCGTATAAGATACGTTACTTCAGCCAAGTTTATACTTGTCGTAGACTCTCAGTGGCTCAATGGTTCGAGCGTCTGGCTCCCTACGGTAATTTCAATAGGGGACTGGTGACTAGAAATAGTATCGCTACGCATGCGTAAATAGCGATCTTGTCGATTCGAAATTCTATGACCGCGTCGCCATAGATGTTAGACTTGTAGACGTTTTCTTCGGTGAATTTTGGTAAAATTTTGTAAATAAGTAGTTTATAAAAAGTTATAAAGTATATATAATTTTAAAAAATTTTCATAAGACAGAACTTTTTTAAATCGATAATTTTTATAGCGACAAATCTATCCATACAACCCTCTCTGATTTTGTGCATGGATATTCTCCACAACAGTATCTATCATCTCAGCAATTTTTTCATCTCAGCTATCATCTCAACAAATTTTATTTTCGTCTATTTAAACGCATATCTCCATTTTGCTTCGGTCAAAATCTCTAAAAATTGTCAGCTGGTCAGTTTTTTCCACTTAGAACACTACAGCAAAATATTAGGGGAAGTTGTCAAGACAGATTTTTCGCTATAAACTTAATGATTAAAAAAAGTTCTGTCTTCTGAAATGTTGTTTAAGTTTTTCCTATTTCTTTATGCACAAAATTTAAAGAATTTTACCGAAGCAAATGTGTGATATTTGAGTATTTGTATCGCTCGGACGGCTGCTGACGTGACAGAATATCAACTCGACAAGATTGCTATTTACGCATGCGCTGACGTCATACTCGTTACCAGTCCCTTTTGGAATCACTGTAGGGAGCCACCTTAAATGCAATTGCCTTCAAGTGTTTACCCTGCCGACAGAGTGTCCCTTTTGCCCCGCACGCGGAGATAAAAGATGCACTCTGTCAGCAGGGTAACAAGTGTTTGCAGTTTAAAACACTCGCTAAATTTTAAAAAAATGGTAAAAATTGGTTTCAGATCCAGAGTGTGGAGTCAAAAATCAACTGCTAATAAATGGAATGTTTTAATGAAATTGGGAAAAATTAGTATTATAACGCCATCAGATTAAATACAATGTACCTACCTTGTTTGGTTAAAGCTTTTCGAAGCAATGGAGTTATCATTTCTTTTGGTTCACCATTTAACCCTAGAAACAATCATACAATGTAGATAAAAAATAAAGCACCGGTATATATAAAGTGCGAGCTTACCCTTTGACTACAAAGCACGCATGTAGATGCACCTCTAGTATTTTACTCTGGCTATTGCCAGACGATTTTACTCCGACATCAAGGGAAGACCTCTGGTAGTCAAGGGGTTAAAAAACTATCTCAGGTTACGTTCACACGAATCCGTCATAATTTAACGACGCTTTGAAGGCGTTCACACGACATCGGAACCTTCTGGTGTATATCTAGTATTTCAATGCTGTGCAGTGTTTAAATAGCCATACTTCGTCAAAAGTAAATGGAAACGAGAAGCAATTCAAAGAATATTATCCTCCAAGGTGTATAGTGCATTCTAGGTTTACAATTTTAGTCTTTCCGCTGGGAACTCACCTTACTGACTTCATCTTCTCCTATTTACACTGCCCAGTCATTGTTGTAATAATGTTATAATTGTTCAAACAGCAGCACAAGTTCTTAGCAGAAGCTTTCCGAAGTCGAGAAGACAAATAAAGTTTTCCATCGCTGAAAAATACGCCAGCCGTTTGGTTAGGAGCCGAAAATTTAGGAACTGGGTACTAAAGCGGAGCGAAAAAGTGCCGGATCTTGTGTTCACACGACACCGCCAAGCGTTCCGTTCCATTTCGCTCCGTCTAGAAATCGTTTTCAAAACGCTCCGGTTACAGCGCTGTTTTCACACAATTTCGATCCGGTGCCGTGTGAACGCAACGGCGTTTTGTGACTTTTTAGCGCCGTTTTCAACTCGCTCCGGACTCGTGTGAACGGGGTCTCAGTGCTTAACCCTTTGACTCCTAAGCACGCATGTATAGACGAACCTTTAGTATTTTACTCTGGCTAATGCCAGACGATTTTACTCTGACATCAAGGGAAGACCACTGGTAGTCAAGGGGTTAAAAACCTATCTCAATGCTTAACGCTTCGACTCCTAAGCACGCATGTAGACGAACCTTTAGTATTTTACTGTGGCTAACTCCAGACGATTTTACTCTGACATCAAGGGCAGACCACTGGTAGTCAAGGGGTTAAACACCTACAGTATCTCAATGCTTAACCCGTTGACTCCTAAGTACGTATGTAAACGAACCTTTACTATTTTATAATAAAAGTAGCGTGCTGCGTAGGCAGTGTAGAAACAACAATCGAAATATGGTAAGGTTAGATATACTGCCGAAACAGAGACCGTAGGAGTCTAACGTTTCGAGCGAAGGCCCTTCGTCAGAGAGAAAGACGAAGGGCCTTCGCTCGAAAAGTTAGACTCCTACGTTCTCTGTTTCGGCAGTATATCTAACCTTACTATATTTCGACTTTAGTATTTTACTCTGGCTAACGCCAGACGATTTTACTCGTAAAGGGAATACCCCTTGTGGTGAAGGGGTTAAACGCCGTTCTCCATTACGAGCACTTTGCCCGCGCGGGCGGAGCTGGCTTTGAAAGCTGGAAATTTTCGACTTCCAAAGCGAATTGAACAATGCACGCTACGCCCGCACAAGCAAAGCGGACGTTATGGAAAACAGCCTTTAAAAAAGAGCTGTACAGTTTCTCACCTCGTTGTTTCTTTGCTTGCTTCATTTTGTTTACCACAGACCCTAAATCCTCGACATCCATAACATCACCACCTTCATCATTGTCATCAATAACATTCTCATCTTCACTACTGCTTTCATATAAAGTTTCCTATACAAAAAAAATAATGATATTTATTATATAAAATAGAGTGTTTTATTGATATTTCCGCTACTAATAAAAGTAGGCACGCTCAACGTGCATGTATCTACCGCGCTACGGTGCAAGTTGTAACAACATTCTCAATTTAGTAGTTCAGCATCGCGTAAATAAAACCACGCGCCTCGACTTTCTCGCTCAAACGACAAGCTTTCCATGGACGAAACCACAGAGCGTGTGCTTGTTTGGCTTCAAATCAAGATCTTTCTGAAATCTGAATAGCTATTTAACTAATGTTTCAAGTGTACAGTACGTTGACAAGTTAGATCCTCGGCCAAGATGTCTTAGCTATAAGTTTGTATATGCAGATATCAACTGTACTTGGCACTGCTTGAGTTATACGTAGGCGTATACATTACTTATTCAAAAAGCGCGATGATCGTGTTGATCATTGTTCAGGCAAATCAATGAATGTACGTGTTACCAGAGTCTAACATATAGAAAAGATTAATAGAACGAAAGCGATATAGTGTGACATTCTTTTAACAATGTGATTAGCGACCGCGTTTCTTGTTTTTCCCCAAATTACCTAAAATTGTCATTTTATGATTAGGGATAAGGCAAACAACAAACTATTCACAATACACTAAAGCAAAAACTAGCTACTAAACACGGAATGGCACAACAAACCATATAGACACAACGCGTCGTCTGATTGTATTTCTGATCGCCATTCAGTGCTCAACTCAGCGCGAACACATTCACAACACACTATATTAAAGCACAGCATGTTGCTCTGATCGGATTTTACATCATTCAGCACAAACACATACAATCTCGTGAGTTTTTCAAACACATACAAACTCGTGAGTTTTTCAAAGACCTCAAATAGCACTCGTCCTTCGGACTCGTGCAATTTTTATAGTCTTTGAAAAACTCACTCGTGCATGTTTTTTCCAAATTGCACTCGAAACCATGCTATTACCTATACTAATATACCGTATTTATCTTTTTGATTTCTATGACCCGAGGACGTTTTGACTGGTAAGCCTGAGGATAATACAGTACTTATAGGGATAATACCGTATCTACAGTACATGTACCTGATCTGGGACAGGTTGATCAACTTGATTTTGGCAATCACAAATAGCTGTACCGGAATCCTTTTGACAGCAAGATTTTTCTACCACTTTGTTGACTAATCTTTGTTGTAGATGTGATATTAAACTCTTCACCCAAACATTAAAATCTTCTTCTTTTCCTGCAAGGAATGTTATCTCTCAGAAAAAACAACAAAGAATAAAGATTTCCATTGCCATAACCAGAGTTTCTAAAGGGTAGCTAGAACTAAAAAACTGTTTGCACAGCCTTAGAAATGCTTGTATTCTAAAAGATCACTCACACTCACACTCACACTCACACTCACACTCACACTCACACTCACACTCACACTCACACTCACACTCACATTCACACTCAATAAGTACAACTCAACACTCAATGAGTCTCCACTCACCCACATTGAATATGAGACTACACTCACTCTCCAACCATTGTTAGAAAGTGAGTATAGTCTCATATTCAGTCATTCAATTGAATGGTTAGAGGGTGAGTTACTAGTCTCATACTCAATGAGGGTGAGTGGAGACTCATTGAGTGTTGAGTTGCACTTATTGAGTGTGAGGGGCCACTCAATGAGTGTGAGTGATCTTTCAGAATACAGGCGTTAGAATGCCACATACAGTAGTGGCTAAAGTTTCATATAAATATCCCAAAATTTTAAGATAACCTAACACCTTATTTTAACCCTAATCCTAACTCTAATCCTAACCCTAACCCTAACCATAGCTATTACAATTCTGTTAGAAACATAAGTTGATCTTACATGTAAATTTGTGTTTTACAGTACAGTAGTATTAACAGTCTGTGTGACATAATTTTGGGACCTTATATGAAACTTCACCCCACATAGTGTTTTTTATTAAAAGTATTTTTCACAATTAACTTACCACCATTTTTACTAACAGCAACATTTTCATCAGCGACTCCTAGGGGAATGATTCTAGTAGCACACAGATCACTCAACCATTTATCAACATTCACTCCAACCTTTGAAAATATAATGGAAACTTTTAATACTGGTAGCTGCTTTTGTGACACTTTGGTAACTTAACCCATTGTTTGCCCGAGCTGGCCAAAACAAGCTCTATTACAATTTTACATGTCTGACTTAGTCTATTAAATGCCAGACAACACAGTATTTTTACTTGTCTTGTCAAAGGGACAACTTCCAAATGGCCTTGGAAGCAATGGGTATAGTATATATATTATAAATATATATATTAAATATATATATATATATATATATATATATATATATATATATATATATATATATATATATATATATATATATATATATATATATATATATATATATATATATACATATACATATACATATATATATATATATATATATATATATATATATATATATATATATATAAATCACATTTACTCAATTTGCAAAATGGTTGAAACCTAATTTGTAAATTGTGATGTCACGAATGGCATGAGTATGCTTGTTTTACTGAGGTTTTTAAAGTGTATATGAAACTAAAATTAAGTTTGTCTTATTTGAAAGAACTCTTAAAATAATGGGGAATATCAATTTACAGCTTTTTCATATTTTACTTAGTTCTTGAGATATTTAGACTTATGTGATATTCAAATGAGATAACTTATGGTTCATTTTTTTCTAATTAACATATTCGAAAATCGTGAATATTTTTAAGATTATTGAACAAAATCACTTGAAACTTTGCATATTGCTACAGTTCATGCAACTAAACATGAAAGGCAAGTTACAAGTGATTTTGATCAACAATCTTAAAAATAGTCACGATTTTCGAATATGTTAATTAGAAAAAAACTAACCATAAGTTATCTCATTTGAATATCACAGAAGTCTAAATATCTCAAGAACGAAGTAAAATATGAAAAAACTGTAAATTGATATTCCCCGTTATTTTAAGAGTTCTTTCAAATAAGACAAACTTAATTTTCGTTTCATATACACTTTAAGTGAACTTTTCTTCAGATTCTTTATATTCTCACATTCAGATGACTATGTTGACTTTCAAATGATTTTTAATATTGCCTTACAAAATAATACCGCTAATAATTATAATAATAATATTATTATAATAATAAAAATAATAGTAATAATAATAATAATAATAAATTAATTAATAATAATATTGATGATGGTAATAGTGGTAGTAATCATCAGTAAAACCAAATAAATTTCTCAAAAGAAGTTATTTATTGAATACAATTATATTGAAAATTTATTATCAACCCATTGCTGTCTAGGATATCTGAAGGTTCACCCTTTGACGAGTAAAATTGTCTGGCATTAGTGTAAAACAATCTCAATCGTGTTACGTCATTTGGCCAGCTCAGGCAGGAATGGGTTAAAATAATCACCTGGAATTTACTGTTAATAAATCCTCTCATCCCACCTTTTAAACACGAGTACCTACTTACTGTGTTAAAATGGTCTTTGTAAAGAGAATTTCCAAGTCCAACCACACAATAATTAAGGCCAATTAACAAAGATTTTGTAACTCTAAAGTCAACTGCAGTTTCTTTCAGCCATTTGTAGAACCATTGAGCACTATCAGTTGGCTGACCATCAGTGTAAGTTGCCAGAATAAACACACAAAGAGTCGAAGGATTTATCTATATAAATATTTAAAATAAAATAATTCAAAATAGACATTACAGTATACACAGTACAGTTTATTATACTCTCACAATTAATCATCCAATCCAATATCTACATTAGTGTCACGAGCCAGCCCAATATTTTACGATGTAGGACAACTACATATTGGGCAGCAACCATTGGACAGGTCGCACAAGGTATATTTACTTGTTAATTGCACGATTATTTGTTCGATATAATAAAACACCTATTGGATTCATCTTTGCCCGATATGGAAAATATTTAAGTCTCAAATTTTAATATTAGGCTCGACCCTCAGTCTCACCCAATATTGAATTTTCAACTCAAATATTTTGCCATATCAGGCTTACATGAATCCAATAAATTATAATGTAAGAAGTTATAATATATCCAGCATGAGTCGGTGATCTTCCTCTGATTTCTAAAACAGCCAAGCAGGTTGAAAATATGAGATAGCTTTCCGAACAAATCTATATTTTAAGAGAAAATCAACCTCAAAGTTTGCTAAATTTGTCTGTAATCTTCCTTCAGTTTCTAAATACTGATTAACTATTGATTTCTTTTGAATTTTCTTGACCTCTATCTGATATATTTTATCAAATATTTTAAAAATTATACAAACTGAAAAAATCAAATGAAAAATCAGTTCATCTTGAACATCAATCAATCAATCAATCAATCAATCAATCAATCAATCAATCAATCAATCAATCAATCAATCAATCAGGTAATCAATCAATCAATCAGGTAATCAGGTAATCAATCAATCAATCAATCAATCAATCAGGTAATCAATCAATCAACCAGGTAATCAATCAATCAGGTAATCAATCAATCAATCAATCAATCAATCAATCAATCAATCAAATCAAGTAATCAATCAATCAATCAATCAATCAGATAATCAATCAGTCAATCAACCAGGTAATCAATCAATCAGGTAATCAATCAATCATCAATCAGGTAATCAATCAATCAATCAGGTAATCAATCAATCAATCAATCAATCAATCAATCAATCAATCAATCAATCAATCAGGTAATCAATCAATCAATCAATCAATCAATCAATCAACCAATCAGGTAATCAGTCAATCAGGTAATCAAATAAGTGTTCACACATACATTTCTTAGCTTTCTTTTTACTCCCAGAGTACCTGAAGGTAACTGTACACTTATGATACAGTACTTAGGCCAACACTGTATAGTTCCTTCCCATATCCTATAACTGTATTCAATAGTATTATTACAGTATAAAAAAAACAATTTATAGTTGAGAAATAGTTTACCTCATTTACTAGGTTGTCTTCTGGATCATAATTACCAAGATTTATAATTATAGAATCTAATTTCAAATCTCCCTCTGAGCTCTTTCTTAAAATGTCGGCAAAATACTACAAAAATAGGGAACAATACGATGGGGCCATACACAAAATACATGACACTTTTTTTGCCCATTTTTAACTACCCCCTACCACCCTGTGACAATCTGTGATGGTTGGCATTACCCCCATCAAAAACTACGTGACTCTGAGCCAACCCCAACCCCCCCCCCCCCCCCTCACACACACACACACACCAAATTAATATGCAGTAATTCGAGAGCATGTGCTGGATCTAGATCTTTTTTGGACTGAGCCTTCAGGATCTAGTGTCAGCGATCACTCCACTTTCACGGTAAATACTTAATGCTAGCCCCAATATATCGTTGTTCATGATAGAATGAGGATTTGCAACTCTATACAATAAGTTCTCATCAACATTAACATTTAACATGGTCTTGTTTAAATTTAGCCTCTCCGTCACGTGACAGTGCTTTGTGATCCCCCTTGTGACATTATGTGACTATTGTTCAAACATCCACCACCCAAAGCATCACATATTTTGTGTATGGCCCCTTACAACAAAATTTATAGACATGAACTACTGCAGAAACATGGATACACACTATACAGAAACCTTGATGACAGTTTTACTGACTAATGAAGTGCTCCAGTGGTGCATCAAGGGGAGGGCACTTTGGGGGAGGGCACTTTGGGAAAGGGCCTGGGGATTGTTGGGGCCTTTAAATAGATCTAAATATTTTAGAATTAGTATAGGAAATAACACTGTTTGAGAAGAATTAATGAAAAATCACACACATGTTTGGTAAAATCTTCATAATACCACAAGTGCAAAGCACGAGTGGTATTATGAATATTTCACCAAACACAAGTGTGATTTTTCATTAATTCTTCGAGAAAAAGTGTTATTTCCTTTTAATAACATTTCAATCAATTTTACCTTTTCTCAAAATAATGCAAAGCTGGACAAAATGGCAAAACTATAAGCATCAAAATCAGCATATCAAAAGGACATTGAGTTCACAGTGTGACATTGATACAAACAGCATCTTTGAGTAATGTCTTGTGACTCACTATGATTAAGTTTTTGAACGCTCGGCAAAAACAAATAAACCAGGACTTGTGTTGAACTCACTTGTTTACTGTCTGCAATTGTTTCCATCTGCCAAACAGACATAACATCACTTTTATGTCATATCAAATGGTATCAAGTCAGTTTGGTAGATGGAAACAACTATCTACTGGCAGCAAACACCTGGATGTATGGTATTTAAATTTAATACAGATATCATTAGCCAATCAGGAATGAGGAAAATTGATTGAAATATTATTACAACCAGAATTACAGCAATGTTGGTTGAATACCATAGACATAAACATCAAATAAATTATATATATATATATATATATATATATATATATATATAAAGATATATACATCTAAAGACATAAAAATTAATTTGTTAATTTTCTAAGATTTTTCTAGTCCCTTTCTGACTTCCGGGAAGGGGGCAGATTGAGTCCGTTTCTAATGCTTGATCCATCCCTGAAGGGCTCTGTTCAAAACATTAGTATTTTGTTACTAGAAGTCTCAGCAGTTCACAACGTTTTCAAGTAATCATATTTTTACCTTGGCAGTTCCTGTTTGAGAAGCAAAAAATATTTTTATAGTATCCACTTTTTTATTTGGAACTTCTTTCTCATAAAATGCAGCATCTATGTCATCGACATTCTCCTACAGGAGGAATAAAACAAAAAAACCCCATTAAAGATATGGCTGATAGGCAGGTTTAACAAATCCTGCCTGGGACACCCACAAATACCCCTTCATTTTTTTATTCTTTTCTCTACAAAGAATTTCATTCACCAACAAGCCTATACAGCAATGACTTAAATATAATTAAAAATTACCCATTGACCATTGTTTTGCCATTACCCAGTCCTGCAGGGAGCGTACAAAAAATTTGAAATTTTTGTACGCTCCCCAGTCTGGTGGGGAGCGTACAAAAAATCTGAAATTTTTTTACCCTCCCCCAGTCTGGTGGGAAGTGTACAAAAAATTTGAAACTTTTGCACGCTCCCCAGTCTGGTGGGAAATGTACAAAAAATCTGAAATTTTTGTACACTCCCCAGTCTGGCGGGGAACGTACAAAAAATTTGAAATTTTTATACTTTCTCCAGTCTGGTGGGGAGTGTACAAAAAATCTGAAATTTTTGTACGCTCCCCAGCCTGGTGGGGAACGTACAAAAAATCTGAAATTTTTGTATGCTCCCCAGTCTGGTGGGAAGCGTAAAAAAAATCTGAAAGTTTTGTACGCTCCCCAGTCTGGTGGGGAGCGTATCCCCAATCTGGTGGGGAGCATACAAAAAATCTGAAATTTTTGTACGCTCCCCAGTCTGATGGGGAGCGTATCCCCAATCTGGTGGGAAGCATACAAAAAATTTGAAATTTTTGTACGATCTCCAGTCTGGTGGGGAGCATACGAAAAATCTGAAATTTTTGTACGCTCCTTAGTCTGGTCGGAAGCATACAAAAAATCTGAAATTTTTGAACGCTCCCCAGTCTGGTGGGAAATGTACAAAAAATCTGAAATTTTTGTACGATTGCCAGTCTGGTGGGGAACGTACAAAAAATCTGAAATTTTTGTACACTCCCCAGTCTGGTGGGGAACGTACAAAAAATCTCAAATTTTTGTACGCTCCCCAGTCTGGTGGGAAGCATCCAAAAAATTTGGAATTTTTGTACGCTCCCCAGTCTGGTGGGAAGCGTACAAAAAATTTGGAATTTTTGTACGCTCCCCAGTCTGGTGGGGAACGTACAAAAAATCTGAAATTTTTCTACGCTCTACAGTCTGGTGGGAAGCGTAAAAAAAATCTGAAAGTTTTGTACGCTCCCCAGCCTGGTGGGGAGCGTATCCCCAATCTCGTGGGGAGCATACAAAAGATCTGAAATTTTTGTACGCTCCCCAGTCTGGTGGGAAGCGTACGAAAAATTTGAAATTTTTGTACGATCCCCAGTCTGGTGGGGAGCGTACGAAAAATCTGAAATTTTTGTACGCTCCCCAGTCTGGTGGGGAACGTACAAAAAATCTGAAATTTTTGTACACTCCCAGTCTGGTGGGAAATGTAACAAAAAATCTGAAATTTTTGTACGCTCCCCAGTCTGGTGGGAAATGTACAAAAAATCTGAAATTTTTGTACGATTGCCAGTCTGGTGGGGAATGTACAAAAAATCTGAAATTTTTGTACACTCCCCAGTCTGGTGGGGAACATACAAAAAATCTCAAATTTTTGTACGCTCCCCAGTCTGGTGGGAAGCATCCAAAAAATTTGGAATTTTTGTACACTCCCCAGTCTGGTGGGAAGCGTACAAAAAATTTGGAATTTTTGTACGCTCCCCAGTCTGGTGGGGAACGTACAAAAAATCTGAAATTTTTCTACGCTCTACAGTCTGGTGGGAAATGTACAAAAAATCTGAAATTTTTGTACGCTCCCCAGTCTGGTGGGAAGCATACAAAAAATTTGAAATTTTTGTACGATCCCCAGTCTGGTGGGGAGCGTACGAAAAATCTGAAATTTTTGTACGCTCCTAGTCTGGTGGGAAACATACAAAAAATTTTAAATTTTTGTATGATCCCCAGTCTGGCTCGGCACCTGGCTGCCAAGCATACAAAAATTTCAGATTTTTTCTATGCTCAGCACCTGGCTGCCTAGCGTACAAAAATTTCAGATTTTTTGTACGCTCGGCACCTGTCTGCCGAGTGTACAAAAATTTCAGATTTTTTGTACGCTCAGCAACTGGCTGCTGAGTGTACAAAAATTTCAGATTTTTTGTACGCTCAGCACCGCAGTCTGGTGGGGAACGTACAAAAAATCTGAAATTTTTGTAAGCTCCCAAGTCTGGTGGGAAGTGTACAAAAAATTTGGAATTTTTGTACGCACCCCAGTCCGGTGGGCATACAAAATTTTCATTAAATTTCCGACCTGTGTTAAAAATTTAAAAATAGACTAAAATTAAATACCTTTAATATATCTGCTTTGCAATCTTTTGCAGCAATACGTAAGGTCCACACTATACTCCAACTAGCAATAACCATGCTTATTATAGTTACACATACGGTTTGCCACCAGCTTTGAACAAAAACAGACCATTTCTCAGAAGAGAGAAGAGATGTCGCGCCATCGTGGAAATCGTCACCTTTTTAATAATAGTTTTAAATAATTGAAAAAAAGATAAAACAGCTAACAATCCCATTCAAAAGTAAAACAACCATTTTAAACTTTCAATAATCTTACCACGAGCAACGCAAGGTAACTGCAAAGCCAACGAGATGAAAGAATATGTGCAAAACAACAGACACGTGCATGGCTTCGTTTTCGCCATTTTGTATTGGAAGTGGTGAGCACTAGTTTCCATCTGCCAAACTGACATGCGTTACTTTGGCAGCAAAATCAAGCAAAAGTAAAACAAATATTAATAGTCTCATACAAATACCAACCCTACCCCTTTCCGAAACTGAGGAACTAATCCTAACCATAAAACTAACTTTCAGACTAACCCTCATTTAAAAAGAAACCCAAAGGCAAATCCTAAAGGCTAAAACGACAAAATGACGTCATGTCAATTTGACGGATGGAACCAACTTTTCCCCCAAAAGAAATGTAAACAAAATTTTACCTTCTTCGGTCTTTTGATTGTCAGCTTTTTTCAAAAGTTTAACAATATGGTTCGTCTCAAGTCAAGGTGAGATTTACATCGTATTAGTACCATAATTTTGAAATCTGTTCTAAGGTACTTTGCCAAAGGTTTAGTGGCCCAACTTTGGATATTTCCATTAGATTATACTATACTATACTTTTCTATACTATTCTATACTATACTATACTATACTATACTATACTATACTATACTATACTATACTATACTATACTATACTATACTATACTATACTATACTATACTATACTATACTATACTATACTATACTATAAATTAAACCACTGACTCCAGAAGTATTTTGCTAATTTTGTGCCAGGTATTTGCTGATGGAAATTGTTTTTGAAGATGGTTTAGTAAATGAAGCTCTTACAAGTGGTGCTGTCTATCATGAAATAATGCGTTCAGTGCAGAATACACACGGAGATTATGGCACTGGTTGTGTCAAGAAGTCATTTGCAGGTATTGAAGTACCGTAATTGCCATGGCCTATGCAATCAATGAAATCAATATCAATCGATATAAATTAATCAATTCAATGGAGTGTTTGATTAATGATTGGTCTTGATTATATCAACAGTGATCAATTAACTACCCAATCATGTTTGATTGACATCAATAATTGGTATTTTAATAACATTAAAAAGTTGCTTTTTCTCTTCAACAGTAAAGTATATCAATCCCTATACTGGTGCAGTTTTTATTAAATGCAGCAGAGATTACTACAGAATGCTGTGGCAAGCTGTCACATTCATGAAAGACATCAATGGTAGAAGATGCATGCTAAAAACTCTTCATTTAGGAGGTACTGTAATGTATTTATTTATTTATTTATTTATAAGCTTCGCCAGTACAAAATTATAGACAAGACTTAAACTAAAATACACAATTACACTAAAACAAATATAAACATAGACAATGGCAGGGAATACCCACAGAGGCAAAACCTCCAATAACGGGAACCCGGAACAGTAATAAAGGAAAATTAAGAACCCAATAGATAATCAAGTCAAATTAACATAATTAGTAGCAACACGGTTTAGAGGCGACCGTGTTAACCAGACGGCACGAATGACATTTGATACAAACAGTTTTAAAGGTTCTTGGGTCAGAGATATCAAAAATTGTCTTAGTCAGATCAAAATAAAAGTTATATGTCTTTTTTGAAGACAGCGACAGATCTGGAGATATCTTTCAAGTTGATGATCAGGTCTTTTAATATCAGTAGTGTACATAGCCAAGGGTGGGTGATCACCCCCCACCCCCCCCCCCCACCCCCCTCCAATGGTCTCCATGACCATTCTCGTGAAAAGTTTAAATCCTTTGAGAAACTTGGGGGAGGGGGTTATAGTTGTTTTAAGGTCAAGTGGGTAGGCAGTAATGTGTTATATATTTTGCAGGCATGCATAATTATTATGCTATAAATTACAATACTGAGTCTACATAAAATGCCTCCAACCTGTTTTTTAAAGATATTCTGATGTGTATCATTCTATGTTCTGGTGAACCTCGTACCCAGGGTCTTATCTCCGGTTTGATTTCAACAAAATTACATAATTTGTGGCTTTTAGATTACTCTTAAATACTGCCTCAAAATGCAGGAAATAGTGTCCCTAGAAATCCAAACTTTTCTGGGGAAGCATCATTGCCCCTCCCCCCCCCCCCCCTCCAAAAAAAACCCCAACAAAACCCAACAACAAACAAACAAAAAACAACAAAAAAACACAAACAAACAAACAAACAAACAAACAAACAAACAAACAAACAAACAAACAAACAAACAAACAAACAAACAAACAAAAACCAACTCTTGGGAACACCACTGTTAATGTAAGTGAATGTAAATTTTGCTAAAAGCTACAGTAACACACAATTATTATAAATTATAATAGTGAAACATGTCCACACTGGTCAGCATGAACTCTAACCAATTTTCCATTGAGTTATTTAATTTATAATTTAACAGTACTGACTGTACTGTATTGTACATCATTGTCTATTTTAAGGTACTATGAATTCATGTCAGAGATTTCTGATCAAGCACAACAAAGAACAGTTAGTCAAAATGTTAGGCCAGTGCAAAACACCAGGTAATATACATGGAACCAACTAAGTTTCTTTTTGCTCAACATGTCAGTATTTTTAATCCTGAAAAGCTGAAATGCAGCTCACCAAGCTTGTGGAAACACCACCCATCAAAACATCTTCTGTCAACATCAAACATAAAAGATTTCCTTGAAAACATATTACTGTATGTTTAATTATGTTTCCCTTCGATACGTACATGTTTGTGCCCTTAGCCATTATCACTTAATCTTGCCAACTCCATGGTGTCAATTTCAAAACAGTTAACTTTGGAACATGTTTTAATTGACAGGTGGTGTTTCCACTTAGGTGCAATTAAGTAACAGTATATATTACATGTATATTTTCTTTTCTTTCTTCATTTATATTTTTGCAAACTCTTATTTTAATGTTGTATTTTTTAGCTGAAAAAGAAAAGTTATCAAATGTACTGAAACGTTTGCCAACTGTAGAATCAAGGTTAACTCCCTCAGTGGTCAAGAAAAGGAAGCAAGATGAACTAGCATGGAGACATTGGAACACTTCATGAGACACCATGTAATAATTATGGTTATTTAATAATATGAACATCACTAATGTATATACTGTACAGTATGCTACATATTTAGTAAAGATTTCTGCCAAAACAACTGTCTTTTACAAGAAGCCAAAATTGGCTGGTTACCATCCTGGGGCACACATGCAAAATTAACGCCCTTGTTACAAGGCTGTTCCAACATGCCATCACCAGGATGTACAGTATTTGCTCTGGTTGTTCCTGCAGTCTGTTTATAACAAGTCTGTAATGGGTTGTAGACAACTTGTAACAAGGTTGATGACTCCAAAGGAGTTGTGACAGTTGTTAATTATTATAACAACTTGTTACCACTGACTCTGCACTTAACCCTTTCACCACTGTAGTGGCCCTTTAGTATTTTACTCTGGCTAACACCAGACGATTTTACTCGTCAAGGGAGAAGGTCTGGTCGTGGTGAAAGGGTAAAGTTGCTACAAGGTTGACAACAAGCTTCATGTATTGATAAAATCACAACTTGTTAATAACAGGCCTGCTACAGTACAGCTAGTACAAGCTTGTTGTGAGAACACATCCTGTTATTAAACAAGGCTGAAGTTGTGAGATTTTTATGCATGTAGAAAGAGTAAAAAGGGGCTTATTAAAGGGAGGGAGTTACTAGAGGAAATACAATGAAATGCAATACTGACAACACACTGTCCAAGTGGACTAACAAAGGACTGCTGCCAACTCAACCATAGGCGTACCAGGTGGGGAGGGGGGAAGGGCCCCCAAATGTTTTAAAAATGAAAATTTCGGGCACTTTTTGAAAGAAATTTCGGGTAAATTTGGGTAATGTTGCTGTTAAATATTCATGAAAAATTATATTTTGAAGAAACTCGTATGTTGAATATGATCTAATAATCGACAGTCGACTCTCAATTTTTTGGCCAAAATGTTTTTGCCCCCCCCCCCCCCCACCCCCACCCCCCAAACGGAACTGGTCAGGTACACCTATGAACTCAACTGTCATCTTTGAGAATACAATCCATGTACACCTCGATGCAACATCTAACTTTCTAATCTATCCTCCCCTTCTTCAACTTCTTTCAGGCTAAGGACTTCTAGAGTTCCTTTGCCTCGTGTTTGGGCAGCCATCACCTCATTGATAACACGGAAACAACCAGGATCAATCAGGCAAACCTGGAAAAGAGGATTAATGATAAATATGTCAGGAGGTCTTCCCTTGATGAGTAAAATCATCTGGTATTAGACAGAGTAAAAAACCGTTACTCAGTAGGTAAATTATCACCCCTAGATCATGAACCTAAATAACTAAAATAAATCTTTTTGTTTGAACTTACAATTTCTAAGTCACCTTGCCATTCTTCACTCTCAACACTTGTAAAACTTGATCTTAATTTTTCCACTACTTGTTTGGCTTCTTTTTGAGGCAAAGTGAGTTTGATTCTCATCTGTGCACGGTCTATTGGTACATCACCAGCATCCTTGATTTGTCTGATTACCTCTAATGCCTAAGAGAAACAGGGATGTGGAAATGTATTAATATTTAACCCTTTCATTCTCATCAGTGCCATTTAGCACTTTTTATTTTTTACTCTGGCAGTTCCAATAAACTTGTCTAGCATTAGACAGGGTAAAATAACAAAGTGGCTAGTTTTAGGCAGCCTAATAGAGAAATTGTTAAGAAAGATATAATGCAGTGAATGAAAAAATAATAAAGACAATGGTCTATAAGAGGTCTGACTAATTATTAACCAAATTAGAATAGCACCTGTTGTTTAGTACTTCTTGTTGTAATAACAGAATAGTGAATATCCTTCATGGCTCTTTCAACAATTCCAACAGGGTAAGGCCTTTTGGTTTCTGGGTTAACACATTTATCAGCGACAATTGTTGCAATGTCTCGAAACATCGATTCAAGCTGGTTGTTTCTTTCCTTCTCTGAAACCTGGAGCTCACCCTTAGCTAAAATCTAAATATTTTAATATAAGATATCTCTATTTTAGTTTACGGATGGAACATGCAACTATGGTGGTCATACAGTATATAATATATATATATATATATATATATACACACACACACACACACACACACACACACACACACACACACACACACACATATATATATATATATATATATATATATATATACACATGAGTACACTGTATGTTTTATGTTTTATACAATGTGAGCTGACCTGTGTGGATTTTTATTGGTTGTTGCCTGTGACCTATTATTTAGAACAGATGCTTTGGACCACAGTAATTGGCAATCACTGTTGCAGCAACCCTGCTACATTATTTTATATTTTTACCAGTTGTAACTTAACTTTCACCATGGGTCATCCCAGAAAATATGCATACTCCCCTCCTTTTCTGACATGCTACAATAATTTAAGTAAATCTGTAGTTAATTTTACACCCTCCCCCTTCAGATGGCATAAATTTCCTTTGTGGGGGTGTGGATGGGAGCATGCATCTTTTCTGGGATGAATCTGAGTAATTAAGTACTTTTTTATTTTAATTACTACTCTTGTTCAAACTTGTGGCAAAACTTAATAAAATAAATATCACAAACCAATGACATTGCTTGATTTATATAGATCATGGATCATATCAGCTGATGTGATTCATCTTTTTCAATTATAGACACACAGAGAATGTCATACCATAGTAAGAACATTACTTTTTGTTCTTACCACGTAGTGACATCATCTGTGTGTCTATATATAGCTGAACCAGTGAGCTATATATATATATATATATATATATATATATATATATATATATATATATATATATCCTATGCATATTTACAAAATTAATTATGAAATTAAAAAGTGTGTGACTGATTACTGTACAACTAAGAACTTCTTTTACCTCAAGACAAATTTGTGTTTGGTCATCCGTCCCGAACGCTCGAACCAAATCTTCCCTTTTAGACACTTGTCCTTTCGAAACATTCGTAAAAACCGAGTCAGTCTGTAAAACCTCATCCAAATCTTTCTCTCTGAATGTTCAAATTAAGAAAAAAAACACAACAAAAACGTGAAGAAAAACCTCAAGAATCAAATCTTCTGAAGTTATTACCAAAGATTGTTACCACAGGTTGTTATTACCAAAGGTTTCTAGCTCCAAAAACTTACACTTTATTTCGCCAAGACATGACCTTGTTCTTGTAACAAGCAATTTCAAACCTCTTTCCTTTGCGTTTCAGCCGTACAACAGCAACGTTTGTGAGCTTCACCTGATTCGTGGGAGTAAAAATCGACATTTTCTAGCAAAATTCTTTGAATACAACAAAGTTTTATCACAAAACAGCGAAAACACTTTCTTTCTAACTATGGTGCAATTTTGTGGATGTGCTGGATGTCTTTATTTTTTATTTTTATTTCGGAAAGCGACCGCTGACACAAACGATTGCACACGACTATGGTTCCCAGACTTCCGATATGCGCGGTGGAAATTCCTACCAATAAAGACTTCTGCTTTGCTATTGGTTGAAACTTTCGCGCGTTTTTATTGGCTGAGTAGAACTGCAATCGTCATAAGTGGATTTTCTCAAAAAAAAACAACTCACACTTTAGAATTTTCCCGGATTTTCTCAAAATAGATAGGTTTCAAATGACGTGTCAATGACAAAACAATATAACTTATAGGATTCATCTATAAAGCCCATAAATATTACAAGTAAATATAGCTTGTGCACCTATCCAAAGGTTGCTGCCCAATATGTAGTTGTCCCACATCGTAAAATATTGGGTTGGCACGTGATACTAATGTAGACATTTCATTGGACGATTATTTGCGCGGGTATAATATTTACCTATTTTGCTATAGTCAATCACTTAGGAACCAGATCTTTTTGTTCGCTGCTTTATCAATCGATAAAAAAGAATGGATTTTGAAAAATAATATGTACAAACAATGTAATTTTTCAATAAAAAATACAAAATATTGAACCGAAAACAAAAAAATATTTCAAAGCAGAAAGGAATTACCATGGTGATTATATTGTCATAACTTTCGTTCTCTAAATTAAAATGCTTCAAACTGAGAAGTTTACAATAGATGTAACAACGAAGATTTTGAAATGATGGGAATAAACTTCGCAAGCATTTTGACTTTGTGTATAATTTTCTTAAGTGTGAAGGCTGTTATGGGGAAAAATTCAACGGACAATAAACGCTGTAAGTACAGCAATGTTTATGTGTAACGTATGTAATACTAAAAATATTTAGTGTAAAAATTGCTGCGTAGACAGTGTTTTGGATAGAGCAATGTGAAAAAGTGGTAAACTGCTGAGATTAGTTTTGATAACGAAATACGTAGACGTTTCGAGCGAAATGAACCCTCTTGGCTGACGTTTGGAGCCCTCCGTCGCATTTGGGGGGTGTTTATATGGGGCAAACTTGGAGGGTGGGCCAGCCATAGAGATCATATAAATACTAGAGGGGGCATTGGCGGGATTTGCCTCCAAAAAAATCCAAGATGGCGGCGTTCAATTGGTTACCCGCGGTTGACTGAAACTAAGATAGGATGCCCCCTCTAGTATTTATATAATCTCTATGGGGCCAGCCCTCTTGTTAGGGCTAGCCCTCTTTCCCAAGATGCCGCATCTCAGCGTAATTCCTCGAAAAAATTTGTTTGCGTTTACATGACAAGAGGATCTCGCTATTGACAACTCAAGATCTCGCCCAGGATGGCTCAGTGATGGATCCAGCTTGAGGGATCCATCGGGGGGGGGGGGGAGGGGGGTGCTTAGCGAGCGAACTGAGATCAAGCCTGCGGCGCGACCGAGGCAGGGTGGAGCGCCGCTGAGGGAGCTATGGCAAGGTTCTGAGGACACAGCCCCCGGCAGGGTCCAGGGGCCAAGCTGGTGGTGGAGCTGGAGGGTAGGGGGGCGAAGCCTACCAGAAATATTTTTTTATGCCTATTAATACCTATGAATCATGATAGCTAATATATGAATCATATATCTATGAATCATATAGCAGATAGTTTTGATACCTAATACCTAGGTCCTATGAAGTTTTCACAAAAATTTTATTTTGACTTTTGAGTAGAGGACAAAAAGTTAGTTAATAGGTTCTTTAACATTTTTCGGTTTTCTCTTTTCATTCGCGGGATATGCGGCTCTAAACCTTGAAAAATTGGCTTTTAGCAAAAAATTGTCGCGCCCGAGAAAAAAACCGGAAAGGGTCTGGGGCGACAGCCGTGTGACGTAGCTTAAGGGACGGAGGTTCGAATTCACATGTTGAAGGAGTACTAAAAAGCTATTGTTAAAATTAATAAGTCCCTTAAGCTACGTCTAATATTTTTGGTTGTGTTTCAAGTTATGTTTGTTCATGTGTTTGTTATAAATTATTAAATTCAAATCGTATTTGCAAAAACATGATTTCGGGCTTCGTAGGAAAGTTGCACACGTCGGTAAACACGCCAACGCGAGGTGAAATCCAGTATTTCGTTATCAAAACTTATCTCAGCAGTTTACCAACTTTTTACAAATCATTTCTCTTTACAACACCAAAGGGTTGGCACGAACTCGGTAAACAAGCCAACGGGAGGTGAAATCCAGTATTTCGTTATCAAAACTTATCTCAGCAGTTTACCAACTTTTTATAAATGATTTCTCTTTACAACATCAAGGGTTGGCACGATTCAACGCAGAGGCAGCGCAAACGTTTCTCAGAACTCTCGACGCATATCCGAAAGATAGCCGACTTTATTTCCAAAGCCATGGACTAAGGAAAAAAGACGAAATAAGCTCCGCTCCTGACGATTCCACCGACCTTGTAAAAACTGATGTTCGCAATTTCCCGAAAACAGAGCAGACCACGCAAATGATGTTTGCCTTGTTTGGAAACGACGGTCTTTTCCAGAAAGATGGATTCCAACGCTCTGGAATGATCAGTGCTGATGGTACAGCTCAGGTCACAGTGACAAAGGTTTTCGCAAACAAGACTGAGTTGTTGGGAGAATTACGAGAGTCAAAGACCGCGACCATTGGCTCTGGGGCGTTTTCAGTGTTGACTCAAATGCTTTTCCTTCCTGAAGATATAACAAAGCTTGAGTACTGGCTGATTGCGAATATCGACCAAGGCAACGAAGACACAGACGGACCTTGTTCTCCTAAGGTTGTTATCAACTATAAATGTTGTGAACCAACAGCTGAACCAACGTTGGCGCCACAATTTGGCTCCATTGATTTTGGAATAGATTGATTACTAGTACTTGTATGCGAACAACAAAAGTATAGCTACATAACTTCTGAATTCATTTGAATTACTTTTCATGTTTTACATTTTTAGAGAAAACCATTATTAAAAATTCATTTATTCATTTACAGCAATGTTGTTTTCTGTAAAATATATTCATCCACTCATCCACCCTTCGGTTCGTTCGTTCGTTCGTTCGTTCGTTCGTTCGTTCGTTCGTTCGTTCGTTCGTTCGTTCGTTCGTTCGTTCGTCCGTCCGTCCGTCCGTCCGTCCGTCCGTCCGTCCGTTCCTCCCTTCCTTTTCTTTCCTTTCCTTTTCTTTCCCTTCCTTTCCTTCCTTTGTTCGTCCGTCCATCCGTCCTTCCTTCCATCGTTTGTTTGTCCGTCCGTCCGTCCTTCCTTCCTTCCTTCCGTCGTCTGTCTGTCTGTCTGTCTGTCTGTCTGTCTGTCCGTCCGTCTCTGTCTGTCTGTCTGTCTGTCTGTCTGTCTGTCTGCCTGCCTGCCTGCCTGCCTGCCTGTCTGCCTGTCTGTCTGTCTGTCTGTCTGTCTGTCTGTCTGTCTGTCTGTCTGTCTGTCTGTCTGTCTGTCTGTCTGTCTGTCTGTCTGTCTGTCTGTCTGTCTGTCTGTCTGTCTGTCTGTCTGTCTGTCTGTCTGTCTGTCTGTATTGAGAAACCGCGAGTGAGAAGGTCAAAAAAGGCTTTCTTTACCGTTAAATTCATCAAAATTTCAATAAGCAAAATAAAATGGTACTTTTTTAATACTATAAGATACTATGCTACAATATATTAGTTAGATAATAAAATATTGATAAAATATATTAAAATCCAGGTGATCTGAAAACACGGAAAAGGACTGGGACTAGTTGTCAAATAGAAATCCATTTTTCGAATTAAACTATTTAATATCTCGTGAAATATACTTTATTTTGTTCCCAAATTTAGCATAGACTTATCATTTTCAACACTGAACATAAATACAAAGTTTCAACCAGTTTGATAAAGGAAAATGAAAGAAATAAGTTATTCAATACAGCAAAATGGATTTCTATTAGGTTGCTAGTTCCAGGCCTTTCCCTCACGGTCAGATCACCTGGATGACGTAAGCTTTTTTAGTCTTTCTCACGAATAGTACTGGACGTATTTCTCAAACAGTTTTACGACAATCGAGACTTGTATATACATTAAATGATTTGTTACTGTATATCTACATATCTATCTATATATCAGTTTCTAAGATATCAATGCTTTGCTTAACTGAATGAATAAAACTACAGAAATACAATATAGGATATATACAAGGTAAGGATGCATGTAAGGTACGGGAAATCAGTTTTAACTCTTTGAAAGTTTTCATGGC